>NW_010729160.1:2127802-2139272 GCF_000365185.1 Nelumbo nucifera
ATTGAAATAAAGGACATTCAGTTTTCCAGCCAAGAAAATAGTGAGGAGAGTTCGGGTGGTCTCTTGGACAAATCACCCCAAGGGAGAGTTCGGGTGGTCTCTTGGACAAATCACCCATTCAGTTTTCGCAATAGGGTCTGCACGCAAGGGAAAGCACAAGGGGAAGCAGGGCTTTCGCACCATGGACCGGCCCGTGACGGGATCCTATGCGCGGGACCATAACACAACTTCTGAGTTCAACCTTTCTAGCAGGTAACACAAGGCTTGTCACCACTTGTATAATATTAAGAGTTATAGAAATTTATGCAACCAATACTTGGTTGCTTGGTTAACATTCCCCCAAAGCTTAATTTGTGGCAGCAGTTTTCTTGTTGAGACCATGGCTGTATGGAGGAGGCTTTGCTGATGTTATTTAGTCTAATTGTCTGAAATGTGTCATGGACCATGACGGCTTGCAATTTCAATTGAAAATGTTGAGCCCATAATTGCATGGAATCACTCTCATACATGGGATATAGATATAATATTTCTTTCCTTTATTTTTGCTTTGGGGGTGGGGCGTAATTGATAAATTATGGAGGGTTCTGTCAAAGAATTGATTAGATAATGCCTCATTCTCTCAGATTTTTAGTTTTGTACCTCATTTGGCATCCTTAAATACTTAATATGGTTGGCTGTATCTCTGATGTATTTTATCCCTAGAGAGTTGAGGCAGCCGGATATTTTTAATCTTTTTTGATATCTTCTGAAGGGCTACACAACGGGGGGGTAGCCCATCCCCCAACCCATAACCCCCCTAATCCAGGTGCAGGCAAGATTCGATCCCAGGTCTCCGCTACAACCAGCAGGAGACCTTAGTACCTTACCAACCAGTTGAGACAGCATGATTTTAGCCCCTGTTACAAATAGTTAGAGGTTTGTAATTGTAAGGTTTGTAGTTCTATATGCCCCCGGCCCTCCACTAATTAATTCATGATGCAGGTCTGGGATCTTGGAGGACAAGAGCGACTAAGAACATCATGGGCGACATATTACCGTGGCACCCATGCCGTCATTGTGGTGATAGACAGCACTGATAGGGCAAGGATTAACATAATGAAGGACGAGTTGTTCAGGTTGCTCCAACACGAAGACCTTGAGCATTCTGTCGTTCTCGTATTTGCAAACAAGCAGGATCTCAAGGATGCTATGTCCCCAGCAGAGATAACAGATGCACTTTCACTTCACAGCATCAAGAATCATGACTGGCACATCCAAGCATGTTGTGCTCTCACAGGAGAAGGATTGTATGACGGCTTGGGATGGATAGCCCAGCGTGTGACTGGGAAGCCCACAACTTGAGAAGAAGTGGGATGCTTTTCTTTTTGGATCGGCAAGGCAAGGATCAACATGATGTACTTTCATGGATGTTTTGTTTTGAAGAGCGAAAAGAAAAGCTTCCCCATTTGTGTACAATCATTCATCCGTGTTTGAATTCCCAAAGATAAAATTATGTTATCCATTTGCCTAAAAAGTTATATTGTGTACAATCGAATATTTCATCTTTGATTTGTCAATTGTCAAAAATAACAGATTGACAGGTGTTTGTGACATGGAAATAACTTTTAAGCCTTGGAAACAATTGACAACCAAAGGGCATCTCCAGATGATTCACAGCCATCATTACAACATCCAGCACCTGCAGCCATTTGAATCTTGTGGGCCTTCGAACCATCTATTCCAGGATGGGTTGGTGAGGCCATTTGTTCTGCCAAACCACAAGAGTGCAAAGGTTATTGAAGAAGATAATACAAAGCTTCTAAAAATGCAGGAACAAGTATTCAAGGAAAGTTGGTTACACTGGAAGTAGTGGATCCGATCTTGTTTCAATTTTTAGCATCAATCTGGTGGAAACCAAATGAAATTCAGTCCCCTAGAATGAATTAACTATAAAAATCAATTTCAACGTCACATGGCAAATGAAATCATATTTTGGCACCAACGATCTACTCATACATACTCCTGGCATGCAGCTGAAACCTTCTCTGTTTTCTCAAGCTCTTCTATCTCTTCCTGCAGAATTGTAGTGAGAACAAACAATGTCAGGTGCAACTCTGAACTAAATATAAGTAATTGGAAAAGGTAACTACAATTCATGTAGCAGCACTTTATACATGAAACAGCTTTGACAGGAAGAATGCCTTGAACACTGCCACCATTCACCAGAACCCGCAACCAAATTTAACTCCGCAGTTTCAGTAGGAAGATAATTGCAGGTACTGGGGATGATAAACAACTCCACTTTCATTAAAGAAACACATCATGCATGAATGTATTATCTATAGGTAACAAACTAGCAACCATCACACGTGGGGCAGTCTTGGCCACTGATTCAACTGACATAATATGTAAGAATCTTTTACTACTCATTCATGGATCAAAGGTTTACATGGATTACTGTTTTGAATAGGTCTTAACCATTATGTGCGGTATACTTGTGACAGTGACACTCATAATGACTTGATGCAAAATAATTTTTCTGAATTTAGAAGATGAGAAGGATTACAACTAGATTCTTCTCTATCCTGTCATATAAGATCTCATGTGGGAGGACAACCATTGGAGTAGCTGCTAGGAGAGGGCAATTAACAACATCAAACAAATGAAAACAATTACCAAATACATTTTATTCGTACCTGGTTGTCTCAATGGAGCCCTAAGTAAATTAGAGTAGGAATTTCCCAATCTTGTAGAATGACCCAAGCTACAGCTATTGAATTTAGGATTGATATCACTTTTAGCAATTCTAACAAACAAATAGTACATCATAAAATAAAAAGGAAAACCAAATTTATTATTGCATATGAAATTGAAGACCTCCCTCCACGAAGAATAGACATTTTCAGCCTAAATTGTATATCTTTCACCAAGTTGCCCTGAGTATATCAGAATTAAATTACCACCATCCATCTATACCCGATTTACTTGGATTGCCAATAGAATATCAAGTTGACTTTTATGTATCCATTTTCCAGATCTTCCCATTCTTGGGCTGTCAATGCCTGGGGAGGTATAGCTACTCAGGTATTGCTACCCTTTAACAAGTGCATCACTGTATCCACTGGACCTCTTTAAACTCCTTTCTTGTAAGCACTCAATACACCACTCTAGCAGTGACCAAGTCAATAAGAATGTTTCCATCTTGCCCCTTTTAGTTTTCTTGTCACATACACTCCAAAGAACGACAGCTCTTGAGCTTTCTTCATAGAATTTTTCTCTTAGTTGAAGGGGGAGGAAGTGTGGCAAACACATGTCTATTATTTCATGTGGGGATTTCAGAGTGCCAAATAGGGGAAGAAAATGTTTCCAAATGTTTGCAGATCAAGAACATAACAAGAATATGTGGATCTAAAGCCAAAATCCTAGGATAGACCAGACTGAATGAAAGAAATGAAGAAATGAAATGATTTTTGTAACATGATATTGAGTGCAACCACGGAAATCTGGAATATAAAGATTGATTCCCCAATCAAAGGTTAATATTTAATCTAACTGACATTCATAAAAAAATACTTAATTTAATTGACAAAGTTATATTCAGTATGTTGTGTAACAAAATGTAAAAAGTTTTAATAGCTTTCTATGGGCTTTTCAGAAAAGCTGTGTTGTTCCTTGTTCCCAATCATTTGAGTGCATACGTATATCTCAAAGACCAGAGCACATGAGAAAATATATAATACCTGGAATATGAAAAACCGGCTCCACCAAATGCAAATGTTACATTGGAATGGAGCTGTGGTTATAACAAGTCTTCCAAATTCCCAAATTAGGAAGCCCACCTTATGCTGTTCATCTCCCTAGGAATCTATTGAGTCTAGTGCTCAACCCTTCAGGGTTCCCAGAATCTAATTTAGCAGATGTGCTAGTTGTCACAGGCCTTGCCTACTCTTTGACACTACTGGATTATTGGATGGCATTCTCAATCACCCTAAATAGCCAAAGGGGAGAGATAAGATTGCTAAAAAATTCCAGATGCCTGTTAACAGTGTTTTCACTAACACCCTTGTGGAGCCTGGAACTTTAATTGGGATGCTGAAAGCCCTAAAACACCCCACCATCTTCTCTAAAACAGCCACCACTAAGCCTGCCGACATCAAGTTCCATTTTGAGGATTCATCAGGAGGAGGGATAGACATTCTTCCAAGTGCTCCTCCATGAGCAGAGTGGAAGATTTTGTTAATGGGTTCCTTCTCCTGTCAGCAGCTGAAATTCCTCTGAAGATGCTGATTGCTAGCCCCAGGGAGTCAGAAGAAGTAGCACTAAACCTCTTAGAACCTCAAAGGAAGATTTTTCTTTTATCCTTCCTTTTTTTGGTTAAGTAACCTCAAAGGAAGATTCTACATCTTCCTCTCTGTCTCTTTCTTTCCCCACACTCCACATAATGTCATGAAGAATAGCTATCCAATAAAAAAACCCCCTTCAAGTTTGTATTCTCTCCAGTGACAGTACCTGTATTTTTAACTGGAGCCACACATTGTAAGGGAACTGCCAAAGCAGTCTATTGTCTACTAAAAGCATAGTGAAAGAATAAGTGAGTTGTGGACTCCCATCCAGGAAGCAAATGACATGAGACCAGCAAGGACCACACAAGCAAATTAAACTTAATTGCAAATGCATTATGCATTTATTTTATCAGTACACAAATGCAATACATGTTATTAATTATGAGGTTTACAGTAGCCTGTCTAAAGTCTAAACTAATTTTATTTGAAAGAATCTGATCTAAGCTCTTTAAAACTGAATATATTGCTCTTTCCTCTCTTAAAGAACATCATCTGTACAAATGTAAGAATGATGTACTGTTCACAGCATAAATTGCATAATATTGTATGAAATACAATAAACAACTCCTACAATGACTATTAAAAAGACAGGAGAAATAGAGACCATGTAAATAGGAAGGTTAGACAAGTATTAGGGGGGAAAAGGTATAGGAAATAATAGAGAAAAGAACAAGAAAATAAAAATTTCAGGAATTACAATAGGAGCCAGACTAGTCAACATCCTCATGCCCAGGAGACCCAAGGAGCATTGACTCAGCCCATCAAGCCATCCATTTGGTTTGTCTACATCAGGAAGCCACGAAAAGAGCACTAGCGTAGAGTGAGGTGCCATGTGCATGAATATGTAATAAGGCCAAAGCTATACAAGGCCTGCAGAGTTGGTTATGGATAAAAAAAATCCCCCTTTTCCCATTTCCTTTCTCTCCTTCCTCTTGTATTCAGTTGGCAGAGCTCCCTCAAAGCAGCTCAATCAGTTTTGGATTGATATTTATCAAATTAACAGTCTATTCTCATATTCTTTCCAAAATCCTTGGAAAAAAAATCAGTTTTAGAGAGGTCATCATGTGCATCAAGATAGAAATTTAACATCTTGCTCATTACCTCAGGAGACCACTCATACAACACTCCTTGACTGGTAACTTAGATACACATCCAACTCTTCCAAGAGAATAACGCAAGAAGAAGTTTCTTGACCCAAGTCCCTACTTATTCAGTGTATTGACTAGGCTTAAAATCCATCTGTACCTCAGAAATTTATCAATATAGATGAATTTACAGTGCCATTTGGAGGTGGATTGCCACTTCCATAAAAAGGGTTTATCTGGTAGAGGTAGAAAAAGATATAAATATATAATAATCTTGGGAAGGTGAACACCTATGACATGCTTCAAAAAAAGGAGGTCAAATAAATGCCTCTCCCCTCATATGTGCATTCTTTGCTCTGCAGATGGCGAGTCCCCACCCCATTTACTGATCCATTGCCCTTATATTCTCTTTTTTGGGAGTCTTTTTGTTCTCTCTTTGGTTGCAGGTGGAGTACTCCCTAGGATGTTGTAATCCTCTTCAACACAAACTTTCTAAAGCAACCAACAAAAGGAGAAAGAGTTGTGTGGAAATCAGTTAGGGTAGCAGTGGTATGGACTGTATGGGAGGAAAGAAATATAATAATTTTCAACATTTATCAAAAAAATATAATAATTTTCAACGAGAAGTACAGTCAAATGAAGATCTAGTGGAGGCCACTAAGATAAAAGTTGCATATTGGGTGAAAACACTTGAGCTCTTTCAAAGTATCTCGATTATTGATATAGTAAGAGCGTGGAATGAAGTGGCACACTCTTCTGAGAAGGAAGAAAGAAAGAAAGAAAGGTGATGGAGTGAAAGTCCCCAAGTCTCAACAAATTCAAGCTGAATTTTGATAGGAACTCTATAGGAAACCAGGATTGGTAGGCATTGGTGGTGTGACTAGAGATTCCTCAAGCAAACTAGTGGCTATGTATTCAGGACATTTACGGGAAGGTGATTCTTTAAAGGCTGAATTGTTAGCTCTGCTATGGGGTTAAAACTTGCCAAGCAAGCAAATCTTAAGAACTTGGAGGTAGAAGGGGACTCAAAAATAGTGATATCATGGACTAATTCAAGGGGTAATGCTCCTTGGATTTATAGACATCTCCTAATGGAGATTGAGAGTCTAGCAAAGGGCAAATGGGATGGCTGATTCATTAGTCAAACAGGGAGTTCATAGAAAGCAGCTTTTTTAGGCTTTATTGTAACACTTCGTGGTTCAATGTCTGCTTTCTATTTGCTGCAATTCTTTAACTGGTTCTCTTAATTGAATAAAATTCTCCTTTGCTGATAAAATCTAAGTAGTTATCTTTGTATGAAATGAAGATAATCACATTCATCTAGAAAGTTCCTTCCAAAACCAGCTTATTGAAGAATCCTCCTATTCCAGAGCAATGGTACACATAGATCACACAAGAACACTCATGAAAAGATTTAACAGATGCCATGTGATAAAGGATGATTTCATTACTACATGTTACAGCTTCCTATTCATGGATATCAAAGTAACAAAAGCAAGGCATTTCCGAGCCTATGAAAATTAAATTGTGCTCTAGACTCATAGTTTCCCTTCATATATAGAAAACATTTGCATATTACATAGTTCATTTCAAGGTCCTCAAATCTCAAACAGTCATTTTGAAACTGGAGCCAACTGCCCAATTAATTCCATTTGCATATTACATAGTTCATTTCAAGGTCCTCAAATCTCAGTCATTTTGAAACCAACTGCCCAATTAATTCCATGGTGTTGGTAAAGAAAGTTATTTAACCTTCCATAGCGTTGTTCTGGTAAAGAAAGTTATTTGACCTAGTCAAACTCTACCGAGTTTCAATCAGCTCACCAAACTATCCAGTCTTAAAAGGCTTGAAACATTGTCAAACTTGCAATTTCCACTAAAATATAAAAATAAAACTCATTCCTCATTGAAAACTAAGACCACTAAAAATCCAGTGCTCCACTATGCTGCAATTTCCAAATAAACCAAATGTATAGAATCAATACAGCTGACAAACTGTCTTAAAACAGATATTTTCTTGTTTCATCTTTCATGAACTAGGCATTCAAAGTTCCCTTAAGGTTCAATTAAAAAAAATCAATTCCAAAATTGCAAACAGAGATAACTAAAATGAGGTAAATCTCAAGAAAAAAGTGGCCAGAGTAGCTCTATTAAGACACTATCTAATAACAAAGTTATGAATACCAATTTTTTTACTTAGAAGGAGAAATAAGAGGGGCATTTTGAATGGATAATTGACCCATTTATAAGGAAAGATATATTTGCCTACTTACTAGGAGATATTCATCATAATGGGGAACCCAAGGGAGCAGACTTGTGAACTGATCATGGTTAGGTAACTATGGTATGAAGGGATATGCATTTGTTGTGTCACTTGGAAATGGTTCTCATTGATTAAGAAAAATGAGTATACATGGTTACAACCGAAGATATTTTCTACTGGAGGTCAGGTACTCGTATCCATCCATCAAATGCCCTCCAAAACCAACCCATTGAAGAAATTCCCCCATTGTGTCCACAGCACAGTTAGTCATAAGGTCCTACAGCATGCTTGCTACAAAGGTTCAGTGGATGCTGTATACAGACTACAGAGGCAGGAAGAACTTCAGCAATTTTCTACTGGAGGTCAGGTACTCGTATCCATCCATCAAATGCCCTCCAAAACCAACCCATTGAAGAAATTCCCCCATTGTGTCCACAGCACAGTTAGTCATAAGGTCCTACAGCATGCTTGCTACAAAGGTTCAGTGGATGCTGTATACAGACTACAGAGGCAGGAAGAACTTCAGCAATAGATTGAGATTCTGACACTTACTTTCCCTCCATAAATGACATAGTAGTAAAAGAGGGTCCCTCCTGATGAAGCGCATTTCGGCAGCTCCCGGCTGGCAGGTGACTCGGATGCCTGGCTAAATAATCCCTACCTAGAATGTGGCTTGGATGCCTAGCTGAATGGTTCTTACTTGAAAGGTGGCTTGGACGCCTAGCTGAATGGTGACAAGCTGGAGAGGTGGCTCTGATGCCTAACTGAATGGTGACGAGCTGGAGAGGTGGCTCTAACGCCTAACTGAATGGTGACGAGTCAGAGATGTGGCTCTGATGTCTAGCTGAGTGGTGACGAGCTGGAGAGGTGGCTTTGATGCGACATGCAAGGACACAGCGTCAGAGTGCCCGAGTTGCTTTACCCGGGGTGGGCACTCCGATGCTAAAGTTATAGAATCAAAGATTTTAAGATAGCTAAATGTGAGAGAGCTAGAGAGCTGCGAGAACTAAATTGCACCTCTCCCCCCTGGGGTTGGAGGTAAGGCCTTTATATATGCATTGTTTGGCGTGACCATCACGAAACATGTCCAGGATCCTTGGGAGGGCGTGCCTTACTACTCCGAAGTCCTCGGAGGTAGTCGTGCACATAGGCCAATCTCAACGCCTTACTCGGTTTCTCCCAAAACATTCGGTGTGAGAGCTGACTTCCGAGAGACTCGGGAGTGATGGGATGCATGCAGAAATCGACGGCGAGCATGTCTCGTAGGTCGCCAAGTTGGCGCTAGAGGCAGGTCACTAGGTCGGTGCTAGAGGCAGGTCGCCAAGTCAGCACCAGAGGCATGTCGCCAGGTCGACACCAGAGGCAGGTCGCCAGGTTGGCAACAGTGCCAGGTCGCTAGCTGGGACTCCATTTTGGCTAAGGCAAGTTGTCGCCTAGGTGGTTCTAGGTGTCATCCAATTGTTCCGAGATGCCATGTGTCGTGATGTTAGTGGAGGGCCAAATCTGCCCTCATCAATTACCCCCCACTCCCGAGCTGAGATCAGCTCAGCGAAGGGAGTAGATTTGTGCTTCGTTGTAGGTCCTTAGGCCTGTTACCAACATATTTTGAGGTCGGCATAGAGGTCCTTGACGCCGAAGGCAGTTTGGCTTCCCCTTGTGATATGTGCATCGGTGTTGGAATTTAAAGAGTGGGTCGGTGCCACGGCTGTGCTGTATCAGTCCTTTAAGGTGCTGGTCGTCTACTCCTAAGATAAGCCACAAGGTGCTCAACCTGCGGGGGCAGCTTTAAAAACTGCAAGTTGCCAGTTCGCATGGGAACCTTGAAAGGCTCAACCCTAGACCTGTTCATGGGTCGGGTGGTCCGACGGGCCAGCCCAGCCCGGCCCGACCTCGACCCCCGGACGGGCTTGAACATGCTTATAGGCCCACGGGCTTAAAGTTGGGCCAAAAAGCCCAACCCGCAATAAATTCAAGCCGGGCTCGAGTTTTGTCAAAATAGCCCGGCCYGAGYCCGSCYCGRCCCGACCTARTATTAAACTTAAAATTAGTTATGTGATTATGTCCATTTGAATAATTTTTTTGATTTAAGAATGTAAAATTGTGGTTTAAAATATAAAAGAAAGGGAAAAATACCATCTTGTAGGCCCATTTGTTCATTTAAATAGAAAAAAAAATACTATCTGAATTTTTAATTCTAATTTGAATAGGGAAAATTGTTTTCTTTTTCAATTAGGTCGGGCTTCGGGCTCGGGCTTGGGTTTCGGGCTTTTTACCAGGGCCGGGCTCAGGCCCAAGTTATAGGCCCGTTGGTCGGGCCGAGCTCGGGCTCGGGCCTAGTATATTTTCATTAGTGACAAGTGAAAGCCCGGCCCGGCCCGACCCATGAACAAGTCTACTCAACCCGCAAGGCGCTTGTAGTCTGTTGGCCGCCGACTCTTGCGGGAGCCACAAAGGGCTCGACCTATAGGGGCGACCTCGCGAAAAGGACTGACAAGGCTCATCCAGGCTGATTACGTGTGCCGCCAGGTCAGTAGAAGCAAGTCGCCAGTTTGGAGGCAGTTCTCTAGGTCGCCAGGTTGTCAGAATTTTGACAGTCTAGTTTTGCTCTCAGCACCTCAGCCTACAGACACCTCGTCACCTCCGCAGGACTGACCTGCAAGGGCGGCTCCACAACCTGCTGGCCATCAACTCACACGTAAAGCATGGAAGGCTCGATCTACGGCGCGACCTCACAATTTGTTGGCTATCAACTCCCACGGGAACCAAGGAGGGCTCAACCTGTGGGGTGGCCTCACATTCTATTGGTCGTCAGCTCTCGCAGAGAGCACATAGAGCTTGACATATGGGGGTGACCTCACAATTAGGGAGATTCTGTCAGAGCAAGACTGCGAGAACTCGTCTGGGCTAATCATTTTGCTTCTGCCACCCTAGGGGGTTCTTTCGATCAAGCGCTATTGTTGTTGCTTGAAGATGTTATTACTTGAGGCTCAGAGAATTGGGTGAGAAAATAGCCTTTTGTAGCGTTTCCCACAGACAACGCCAATTGATGAAGCGCATTTAGACAGCTCCCGGCTGGCAGGTGACTCGGATGCCTGGCTGAATAATCCCTACCTGGAATGTGGCTTGGATGCCTGGCTGAATGGTTCCTACATGAAAGGTGGCTTGGATGCCTAGCAGAATGGTGACGAGCTGGAGAGGTGGCTCTGACGCCTAAATGAATGGTGACGAGCTGTTAAGGTGGCTCTAATGCCTAACTGAATGGTGACGAGTTGGAGAAGTGACTCTGATGTCTAACTGAGTGGTGACGAGCTGGAGAGGTGGCTCTGATGCGACCTGCAAGGACACAGTGTCAGAGTGCCCAGGTTGCTTTACCAGGGGTGGGCACTCCGATGCTTAAGTTAGTGAATCAGAGATTTTAAGATAGCTAAATGTGAGAGAGCTGGAGAGCTGTGAGAACTAAATTGCGCCTCTCCCTCCTGGGGTTGGAGGTAAGGCCTTTATATAGGCATTGTTTGGCGTGAGCATCACGCAACACGTTCGGGATCTCCGGGAGGAAGTGCCTAACTGCTCTGAAGTCCTCGGAGGTAGTCGTGCACGTAGGCCAATCTCTGCGCCTTACTCGGTTTCTCCCAAAACATTCAGTGTGAGAGCTGACTTCCGAGAGACCCGAGAGTGATGGGATGCATGCAGAAATTGACGGCGAGCACGTCTCGTAGGTCGCCAGGTCGACGCTAGAGGCAGGTCGCCAAATCGATGGTGGATGCAGGTCGCCAGGTCAGCGCTAGAGGCAGGTCGCCAGG
>NW_010729160.1:2139474-2276876 GCF_000365185.1 Nelumbo nucifera
GCAGGTTGCCAGGTCAGCGCTAGAGGCAGGTTGCCAGGTCGGCAACAGGGGTAGGTCGCCAGGTAGGCACCAGAGGCAAGTCGCCAGGTCGGCGCGAGAGGCAGGTTGCCAGGTCAGCGCTAGAGGCAGGTCGCCAGGTCGGCAACAGGGGTAGGTCGCCAGGTAGGCGCCAGAGGCAAGTCGCCGGGTCGGCACCAGAGGCAGGTTGCCAGGTCGGCACCAGAGGCGGATCGCCAGGTCGGCCCTTCCATCATTTTGGCTAAGGCAAATTGTTGCATTCACTTCCGGTACTCAAACCCCAGTCACTCTGAACTGCCGTCCTTTCTGTAGTTAACAGCCCAATTGGTGCTGCACGGTTGCCCGGTAAGCCAAGTAATACTAAAATGCTCAAACTCTGTATCGTTTTTCGATCAACTAACTAAACTGCTTCCTTCCCTGAAAGACTTGAAAACTTGGTCCAACTTGTAGGTCTCGCATAAGAGCGTTTCTTATCTCAAAGTTAAAAAGATTTGAAGGCCACGAAAGTCCGCCCTCTTTGAGACCTAAAACCACTAAAAAATCAACAGTACTGCAATTGCTGAACGAAGAAAGGTGAAGAAGGGCACAAAGAAGCTCAAAAACTAATTCTTATTTTGTCGGCAATTAGGGCATTCAAATCCCAATAACAAATAATCAAAAACAACTCAAAAGGCAACATGGCAAAGAGAAAACATTAAAAAAGAAACGAAGGAAGACGAGAAATCATAGGCAGAAGCCGACCTCCAAGAATCTAGTTTCCTGCTCGAGGCGCTTCAATTCGGCGATAATCCGATGCTTCCCTCCCGCATCAGCTTTTTTCACCGCAGGAAGCTGGAGACCTATCGTCGACGCGGTTGCAGAGTCCACCGCCTGCATCTCTGCAGACAACTAAAACCCCTTCTGTTTGGACCTTTTCAGCTCGGCGACTCAGTAAACAGAGGAGTAGATCTCCACAACAACGACGCCACCGATGAAACCAATAAAAGTTTGAGGACAAAACGCAGCGAGACCAGACTTCATCGTCTCCAAAGTAAACGTCACGCCATTGATAAATCAAGAAGAATGTAGGCCAGATGGATCAGATTCACTTGAGGTTGCAGATCGAGCAACTCAGATACATTTATAAGATTTTGATCCCTTTCATTTATTGCATTTTGGAAGGAAGGAAAAGGAAAGAGATAGCTAATTTGTTTTGTTTTCCCAGCAAAGTTGGCATCTGAAAGCTCTGCGTCTTTTCTCGTGTTGCTTTCAAGTACTCCCCCCTCTCCTCTCGCTCCCTCTCTGTGTCTGGGTACTGTTTGGGCTTTTCGTTTTTGTTCGCTGGGTTGTTGCGTTACCTTTTCTGTGGAGTGTGGCCTCCTCTGGTAGTGGTGTCGACATGGTGCAGCAGCTCTGCAGCTTCTCAGCTTCTTTTTGTTTGTTTATCTGGATTCTCTCTCTATCGTTTCTTCTATTTTTTTTACATTGAACAAACAGTCGTTAAATGCTGTCTCCCGATGCGTTATTAGTACGGCCGACGGCGATACAAAATTATTATTTCATAATTTTGCAAATTACTATCACACAAATCCATTCATGTTAGGCGAATTTGGGCAAATCCAGTCGGGCTTTGGGTTGGATTAGGCAAATTCGGTTCCTGTTAGAAACTTAGTGGACCATATTTCAGTCCAACAAACCCATTTCTATATGTGTAAATCGGGCCGTATCACCCGCGGCTCGGCACATTTTGAGCAGGACCGACACGACGGACTACGGGTCATGTCGGGCACGGCATAATCGTATGTGTTGTGCCGGGTTTAGGGTTCCAAGATCCATGGCCGATACGATATGACACGACCAAGTGGGCTGTGTCATCTATGAATTTAAGTTCATATAAAATAAAATTTTAAGTTTTTTTTGTCTTTTTTTAATTTATATTAAAATTTTTACTATTTTTTTCAAAATTAAAAAAAAATGTGGTTTGGCTTGATCCATAGTCCGACCTGGCCCAAGGCTCAACCCATGACACAACATGGGCCTATGCGGACTTGGGCTGTGCGCCATGTCAGGCCGACCCCTAAAGTATCCAGGAGATGGAAGCATGGCCTGACTTGGCCCACGAGTCAGCACGACATGGGTTGCACTTTGCATAAACCACACACGGGTCATGTCGTGCCGGCCCAGCACAGCCTGATTTACACCTCTACCCATTTCATACCACACTCAGCCCAATTACGCCCTATGCACATGTATGGTTTTACAAGAATAACTTTTATGTGTTTTTGGCTGCAATGCAAATTTTAAATTGGATATAAATTTTGTACAAGCTTCAGTTTTATATTTGTTTAGGTAGCATTTGTTTTCGATGTAAACGTGAATCGATATAAAACTCTATTGCTGGTTCACATTTGTCCATGTTTGTTTTCAGTGTAAATATAGATCAATGTAAAACTCCATTCCCAGATCGTCTTTTTATGCATTTATTTTTAGTGTAAGGTTTAAATTAATGTAAAAATCCCCATTAATTGAATTTTACATCGATTAAATAATAAATCAATTTTATCAATATACTTTTACATCAATGAAATTTACACAGAAAACAAACGGAGCCTTATGATAATGATTTGCACTCTTACCTGATTTATGATCCTTTTTTCAAAATTGCAATGTTCCCTTATCATCCCTGTGGAGTCCAGACCCTCTTAGTTGTAATTAAGTAGAGCACATACCATGTGAGTGAGTTTGCATGTACTGGAGCATATCCCAAATCCATTTGAGTACTCACTGGTTGTTGGCTAATGCTAAGTATGATTCTTATAGGTTTAAGGGTGAGTTGTGTGTTCAATTATATTTGTTTTTGGGAGAATGACAGTTTAACCCAGGGTCAGAATTTGTAGGATCAAGTACATTAATCGATGGTATGTGTGCATATAGAGTGTAGATTTTTGACTTTTTGAATGTTTATAGGTCTCCGTGGAAATCAGAAATCTGCAATGGGCCTGTTCATACTCTCCGTTTATTTTTATGAGTTTGTGTGTTTTGACCCATTAACATCATTTGTACTTGAAACACAAATATCACTATTTGTACATGAATCCTGTTTGGTGAAAACTTTGTGATTTTTAACCACATTAGTTAGAGTGTTGAAACACAAATACCATTAATGTTTCTTGAAGCATCACCCCTTACAAGGATTTCCCATGTCAAGTGTTTTATGATTGTTTTAACTTCAAATAGTCTCCAACTAAACAAAAAATTGACCATTAAGCTCAAAACACTTATGTTACTTTGACGTGTCAGTGTCACACTTGAAACATCAACGGTACCAAACAGCCCCTAATAATTAGCTTCATTAGGCATCCTTTTCAAATGCTTCCCTTGTGTAATTAATTAAACAATAAAATTCATCTATTTTTGTTAATTCTAATAAAAAAACAATTCTAGCTAATTTTAACAAACCCTTCTCATTAAACCTAATCAAATTCACTATAGCTATACTACTCATAGGCAATAGATTAATTAGGTGGTCTATTTTTTGTTATTACATACAATTCATATATGCCATGCCAATGATCATGTGGTCTAGGTGGTTTCTTGACATCCCTTCTAATAATTATAAGAAGGTATAATTTCAAAGTTCAAACCCACACAAAGGTAATTTTTCAGAGAACTTTGCCTGTTTGAAAAAAAAAAACATACTGAGTTGTTTATAAGGAGCTTCCTGCAACATGAGACACATTACCATGGATGTGGGGTAAAGGAATATTTGCAACCAATATTCCTTTAACCAAAATGACAAACAAGGAAGCTATCATTGAGAGTGAAAGTTTGTCCTCTGATCTGTTTATTCCATTTTCTTCTTAGAGAAATCATTGCAACCAATCAGATTAGACCTTCCAACTTTTGAATCTATCATAGTAGCCCTTTTCCATTCTGGATTCCCACCAATCTAGTTTTCTATTCTTATTTTTCTACTGTGTTTCTCTTTAGCAGTTTCTATTAGCTGTAAGCCGGTAACTAAGAATTTGAATTTGAAGATATACTAAAGGAGGTCCTTTATCCTTGTCCCTTCAACTAGTATGGATGCTGACTTCACATTTTTACTATCTATTAAATCCATACGTTGAAAATGATGTATATGATATATATGCAGTATGCGGATGGCCGCCCCTACAGGGAGAAATTGGCAAAGCACCGAAACTAAGGTGGTGTTTGGTGTGTCTTTCAATCTAGGGCAAGCTTAAATGATTTCATTTAAACAAAGTTTTTTTTTTTCAGTTTGGCATCATATAAATCGAAAGACCCAACTATGAGTGCACGTAAAGACCCAAAAAGTTGAAAATTTGGAACCTCAAATGAAGCTTTTGGCCTTTCCGTGCTGAAAATAATCTTTCCAACTGTTTTTAATAGTCCGATAAACCATGATGCGTACCAAAAAGCCTTGGTCTTTAAAGACAATACCCCAAAAGTTTAGTGTGCCTTCTTGTTTATTGGGATGTTGAAAGATCTACCTTGAAAGACTTACCAAACAATCCCTAAATGTATATTTGCATGTCATCAACACCTAGAATGGACAAATAGTACTTAAAAGAAGTCAAAGACTCAAAGGATCAATGTCATCCTTGTGCAAGGGCCATGCAATGCATACAAAATGGAGTTGTTAATGAAGATCACCATTGCATTGTTATAGTAGCAGTGGGAAGGAGGTGAGTAAGGAGAGGGAAAAATGAAAGGAGAGAGAAAGAGAGAGAGAGAGAGAGAGAGAGAGAGAGAGAGAGAGAGAGTCACACCATTAAACCCTCATCTTTGGTTTTGAAAATGCAAGGGATTGAATGGTGTGATATAATTTTATTCGAGAGTCTAGTATTTTGCTAAACAATTTTTTTTTTTTTTTTGCAAGAAAGAAAGCCAAAATACAACAAAGGAAAAGAAGGAAAGAGAAAAGAAAAGGGGAAGAAAACAAGAAAAGAAAACATCCCAACTTCCTTCTGAGGCTAAAAACCAGACCTCCACTCATCCTCAGAACCTAGATTTGAAATGTCGATACAATCCGATACACCAATAGGGGCATATCGAACTATATCTTGTGTCGCTCCCCCTTTTTTCAGTTTTTTTTTTCAACCTGATTTAGAGGATTCGGTTTAAGGCCGTCTACCCCCTAAACTAGGTTAGACCTCGAAACACCCCTTTGAGAGGCGCATCAGGAAGTTCCCAATACGATACGTATCGGCCAATATGGACCAATAATAAAGGCCAAACTAACGGCAAGCAGTCAATGGATTTCTTGTTCATAGAATTGAAAATAATAATAAAGTTACAACCAATTAACATGCGAGAAACTCCAAGATTTAAAGTAGAAAGACAACATTCATAAACCACTACCACCACAACATACTCAGCAGATTTTACGTTACAAGGCCCTTATCTAGAAATCAAAAAGGAACTCGTAACATCTTTTACCTGGAACCTAAATCAACTTAAACTAGAACTAAAAACTGCCATTAGTTTTAGCTTTACAAAAATGTAAAAGGATTGAGTCCACTCCACTAAATTAATCAAAATATTGACCATTCTAAGAAGAAAGGGTTGATTCTTATAAAGAAATTGTCTTCACTTCCTTCGTCCACTTGTTCAAAGATAACAAAGAAATGTAAGGATTAGGTTGAATATCATTAAAAACCAATCCATTCCTACCTTTCCAAATAATCAATATCAATATAGCAGATCATTCAAGCATAAAATTAGACTTCTCAAACCTGGTTTAACCACCAATTCCATTGGTCTACAAAGAAAGAGAAGGAAACAATATTGATAAAAGAAACATTCAAATTGCAACCAAACCACACTACCCTAGCATGGTCACAATAAACCAGTTTGTGCACTATGTTTTCAGGCATAGATTCACAAATTGGACACTTGTCTTCATATTTAATTCCTCTCCTTATTAAACTTGGTTCACAATAATACTATTATGATAGCATTTCTAGGTGAAATGCTTAACCTTAGGAAGGACTCTAATTGCCCAAGTTTTCCTCCCAAGACTACTAAGCAGAAACTTGGCTACTTCTCCGTTTACCTAACTTGATTTAACATTTAGGACTACCTGGTAGGTAGACTTGACTAAAAATCTACCATTGCTATCTAGGGTCCAAACTAGCTTGTCTTCTCCTCCAAGTCTTGGAATATCAATTTTATAAATTTGCCTAGTTGTATTTAGATCAAAATTTTCATATACTTTCATGATATTCCAATAATTATACTAGGATCTATAAGATCCTTAAACCATCTAATGTAATATGGCCTAGGACTTGGACCCATTGGTTTGAAAAAAGAATGGCCAACTAACCAAGGATCCTCCTAAATTTCAAGATTCTCCTTAGCAATACTCCAGCAAGCTCATTCTAACAAAATGTCCATGCCATCTAATAAACTTCTAAAACTCCATGAGCAATTTCAAGGAGTTTTCAAGCTCCAAAAGTTTTTACCCCTTAGATACTGGCCCTCTAAAGTGTGTGCCCGCAAATTCCCTTTGTTTGAGAGAAATCTCCAAGACAATTTGGCTAAGAGAGCTAAATTGAAAATCTCAAGATCCCTAAAACCCAAACCCCCACAAACCTTGCTTTTACAAATCTTGCTCCAACTTATCCATTTTATTTTCTTTTGCTTTTTTAGATCACCCCACATGAATGTGGTAATTACCAAGTCGTCTACAAATTCATTGAGGGATCAAAAAACATGACAGAACATAACAAGGGATTGGCATTAAAACAACTTTTATCATGACCTCCTTCCCAACAAATTATGAAAAAGTAGATTTCCACCCATTTATTTTCCCATTCACTCTGTCATAGAGGAAATTAAACATGTTATTCTTGGATTTTCCCATAAATGAGGGAAACCCTAAGTAAATTAAAGGTTTGTTAACTCTCTTAATGCCCACAACTCTTGTTATATTTTTTTAGAGTTTAGGATGAAAATTTGGGATAAAAAATATTTCAGATTTAGAGATATTCACTTTCTAACAAGAGACTTTCCCATACTATTTTAGAATCTCCAAGAGCAAGCCTCCCTTTACAATGTTTGTTTTCAAGAAGATATATGAATCATCTGCAAAAAAACAAATGAGTGATGGTTGGACAATTTTGATTCAACTTTATACTAGAGATATCAATATTATGCAAGTGATATATAGCTAAAGACAAGACCTCAAAGCATATTAAAAAAATATATATAAGGAGATAAAAGATCCCCCTGTCTCAGACTTATAGTTGAGGTAACAAGGGTGCTTGACCCAACCAATGAACTTTCCTCCAAAATCCATCCTCTATCTCCACTACATTTTTAGCAAAAACCCATTTCACCCTACCATAAGTTTTATTCATATCCAACTTAATGGCCAAAAAATTCTGCTTTTTCTTAGTAGTTTTTATAAAATGAATTATTTTGTAAGATAATAAAACATTATCAAATACCATACTACTAGGCACAAAAGCATTTTTGTTCGAACTTATATTTTAATAACATGGGTTTCAACCTATTAACCAAGATCTTGGTTGTTTTATACAAGGTATTGCATAGACAAACTAAACAGAATTGGTTGCATTCTCTGGGTTTTTGCATTTAGGAATGAGAGTGATGAAGGTTTTGTTTATGTCTCTGTGAAGAATCCCATTCTGAAAAAAAAAAAAAAAAAAAAAAAAAAAAAAAAAAAAACTCATTCACTAGTGTTTTAAAGTTATTTCCCTAAAAAAAGAGTTTGGGAACCTGCTATCAAGACTCTTGAGGGTTCATTTGAAAAAGAGTAGATTTCATGTCCTCATCACTCACTTCTTATTGGAGCCAAGCATCATCCTCATTATTAACCACTCTATGAACAATATTTAGAATACCTCCCCATTCCCCTAGACTTGAGGATCTAAAGAGATTTACAAGGTAATTAACTATACATTTTCTAACCTAATCTTGGCCCATCACCTAATTTTCATATTCATCGTTCAAGGTTACTATACAATTTTTTGCCCTTCTTCTTAATGTTATCTAATGGAAAAACTTGTTAATTTTATCTTCCAGTTTTAACTAATTTTATATTGACTTTTAGGTCTAGTGCATATTTTCGCTCTTCAACTCTTTGTCAAGACTAAATTCAATTTCATTAACTCTAGATTGATTGTATGAGCTTCTTGGCTTGCTTTACTCAACACTTAGCTCTAATTGCATGGCCTTTATTTTCTCTTGGACTTTCCCAAAAACCTTTTTATTCCAATTTGATAATTTAGTTCTAATGTTTCTACACTTTTTAAACACTGAATCTTGAGGATTTCAAGATTCCAAGAGTCCTTAATGATTTTACTACAATCATTGTGAATAGCCCAAATATTTTTAAACTTAAACAACCTTTTATACTTATTCAATTGCAGAGAGGTATCTAAGACTACAGGGATGTGGTCTAACCCTCCAGTTGACAGGTGGGTAACTCTATCTTCTTGATGTTGATCTAGTCATTCACTATTTGTTAGAAAAATATATATCTTTTCTCTTACATTATTAGTTTCTTTTCTCCTATTTGTCCAACTATATTTCAGCCTATGAGTTACTAGAATTTTACACGGCCCTTAAAAACGACTTGTTTTTGGACAACATAGATCTGCTTAAACTCTTTTCTCCAAATTTTTGGACAACATAGAATTTTACACCTTATGGCCCTTAACTTATGTCTTTTGCTAGATCTGTAGAAAGTCCTTCCTTTTCCTCTTAACTGGTTCACCATACATGAAGGACATGTTCCAGAGACCCTTTCCTTCCTCATAAACTGCAGTTGTTGTCATCCTCTCATTTGTTATTCTAATTTTTAACTCAACATTAGGATCCCAAAAAATAGCAAGTCCCCTAGACAACCCAACTACATTTGCACCCTAGCAATCCCACTCATTTATTCAGTTTAGTTTCCTTTTACACATAAGCAAAGAGCATTTAGTTACCATTAAGAAGATGGTATTTGGTTTAATACAAAAAAAGCTCTTTTGAGGGTTGGAACTATTAAGGGAGAGCCTAACCCCTAATAGTTCCAGCTTAGGACTAACATTGTCCCTTGGTGGCTAAAGAAGAGAAGTCATTCATACCTTAATGTACCCTAAACAATTGAAAAAGGTCCCCCTTAATGTACCCTAAACAATTTCTAGAATTCTTTCCTTCTTTTTTTGAAATTTTTTATCTCTTAATTTTTTGTCTTTTTGAGAAAAAACATTTTACAATTGAGACCATCTAAGGGAGATCTCGTAACTAGCCTCTTCCGATCCTAATAAGTTTCCTTCTTATTTTGTTTTCCAACTACCATTTTTTATTGGTTTTTCCTAACATTATTTTTTTAACTGGCATAAAATAAACCACATTAAAATAATCAACAAGTTCATTGTAACACATCTCCATTTCAACTACCACAACAATATCACCTAGAAACATGCCTACTGCATTCTCCGCATCTACCTCCATTGTGTTAATGTTTCTTTGAGGACAAAGTTCCATTGGGTTCGCTTGATCCACTAATCATCATTAAAGCTTGATTTATCTCCTTCAACCTGAACTTATTTGTTGAGAATCCGGAATGTTATCAACCTCATTTTGACTAAAATCAGCTCTAACAACTAAAACCAAGACAATAATGGATAAAGTTAGGTGATAAAAAATATTAATATTTTTCACATAATAGTCTAAAGAATAAGATCAAATGTTGTTAAAAGGGTAATAGATTATGATGGGAGAGAACTTATAAGAAGAGAAGATATTATTAAGTTTGAAAGATGAATATTTGAAAGTAATGGGAGGTGTTTCATCAAAAGATTTGTCTATTCTAGATTTTCTTAAATTTTAGCTAACAACAAACGCACAACAAGAGGAGTTTCTTAAAATAAGTGGTACATCATCTATGTCTTCACAAAGCTCTAAGCCCAAATGGGAATGTGATTCAAGAATGTAGTGAATGTGATTCAAGAAGTGGTACATCATCTAGAATACTATGTTATAATGTAGTGAACATGATTCAAGAATTCTTTATTAACTAGAAATTATTGAACAAATTAAACCACTGCCTAATGGAGTAGCCAATGTTGGGCAAAACCTAAGGCAACAATCAGAGAGGATCAAAACTAGTGATTTAGATCACCGCCTAAAGAATCAGGCCGTTTTTATAGAACCTAGGCTAGTGTTTAGGAAAGATCTAAGGCAGTAGTTTAGGCCACCATGTAAAGAAACTGGCCATTTTTGCGAAAATCAAAGGTGGCAGTCCAAAATGCTGCCTTTAATAATGCTAAGCTGGCAGTTTTGACAAGCCTTCACGTTAATGAAGTTCGAACCACCTCAGATTGATCACCAAAAGCAATGGTCTTTTCTATCTAAGCTGGCAGTCTTGACCTAACCTAGCAATCGCTTAGACGGTAGACTAACGACTACTGCCTTAGATCTAAGGCAGCAATCTAAGAGATTTTGTGAGTCATCAGAATATGTGGCAGTAAGAGGAGAAGAAGCTATTACAGGAAATTGAGGCTTTTGTAGAGGAAATCATGCATTTGAGGGCTAAGTTCAATAAATTGGAAAAGAATAAGGTTGAACTGAACATGTGTACTAAGAAGTTGAAGAGAGAGGTGGAGAGGGTGGACGTCCTTACCTTCATGTGGAGAAAGATGGAAGATGAGGATTACACTGATGGATTGATTAATGAGAGCTTGAATAGGCAAGGAAGAATGATGAAGTGTATACTAAATATTTTGAAAATTTTCGTGAAATTTTATTTAGCTTTGATATTATCATATTGTCAAAGGCGTGTTATGTATTTGAAAATTTGAAGAATAATAAAGGGTAAAGTAGACGTTTCAATATTTAATGATGATGTCAATTGTTAGAAAACCTAGGGGTACTTAAAGGGATTTTGTAAACATTAAGTGTAATTTTAGTCCATTTCCTAAAACTTAGGGGTAGTTTAAGAGAT
Organism: Nelumbo nucifera; assembly: GCF_000365185.1. The sequence goes on from NW_010729160.1 coordinate 2,150,453, forward strand.
TTCTCCCGTACTTAATAACCTGGAAGAAGCACACATGGATCTTATCCTCCATTTCTACCATGCATGAACAACATCCACAAATTCATAAAATATTTATTCATGTCCAGTTCTTATGCATCTAATACAAAAGCAGGTATGAGTTTCATAAGTTCATCCCTTATTATTGTTTTATTGTAATACTAGGTTGCTCCTATACATAGTTCAAGGATCAGAACAAGCAAAAGGATGGATGACCTTGAAAGTCTTACGATGGGCTCATGCTTTTTGGGATTTGTACTATCCTTCTTTTCTTAGACTCATCCTCTCTTGTGGGAAGCATATACTCTACTATGGCCAATCAATGGATGTAACAAGCTTTAATCAAAGAAATCAAATAGATCATGGACTATTATGTAGAGTTGATCCATTAGTCCAAATTGGGATTTTTTCCTCATAGAGAGCTCCTCACACTGACCTCACAATCACAGCCCTTGGGAACATCTCCCCTAAATAATAATATACAAGTATGGGAGATGTTCCTGATGTATAGCTGAGACATGTTTTAAGGTCAATGTGAGGAGCAGATCCAGACTCCATTAGTCCTAGCTTCTTAGGCCTTGTTCATTTTTTGATAAACGGGGATAGGTAAGTTAGTCAGTGTAAGGGTTGGCCAATTTTTTCGTGTTCAGTTTTTAGTATTAGTGGTTCCCATAGAAAAGTACGATTTTGAGCATGGTAATTACCTGGGTAAGTATTACCCTTCACCCACTTGGGTAAATAACTTTCTTGTCCATAGGAAAAATAGCTAATACATGATGGGACAACATTATCCCTTCAATAATGACACTTTCATGGATAAAACAGTCATTGCTTAACTTTACCTGGTAAACATAAAGAACATTGGTAAGTACACTTACTTAGGTAAGTGTTATTCAAGAAACATTTGCTTGGGTAAGTGCATTTACCCAGAAAAGTGGCTTCTTGAAAAATGAATAACACCTTAAGGGTTGTTACAACTGAAGTTGCTAAATTGGAAAAGTTTAATTGCTCTATCTTTTACTAAATAGGTTGTTAAGAAGGTTGTGGCCAATAGACAATTCCATATAACTATAATAATTTCAATATCCTTATTATAAGCCATTAAAAAATAAGTAATTAAAGCACAACATGCTGGTGGATTTAAATTTTGTATCTTGTTTTCGTTGTTTATGCAAATACTTATTATTTATCATATTTTTTTATATGATAAACATATAATATTAGATATGTGCCCAACTTTTTTGACAAATTTCTATATTTTTTATAAATTTTCATTTCTATCTATTTTTCTGAGTTTTATTATATAATTACGACATCATGTTTAGCCTAATTAACTTGAAAGAGAAAACAATCTCATTTCTTAGGAAATTTTAAAATGTATATTCCATTTCAACAATTAATTATAAAAACATTTCTTGTCTATTACATTTATCTTTGTTTAATATGATAAATTTATAGTATGAGATATATCAAGTTTTTCTATAAATTTTTATATTTTTGCTTTTGTAATTCTATCTATTTTTATTTTTTTATTATTTATTATGACATCGTTGCTTGACCCATTTTACCCAAACGATTGGACCAGTAGGGCGCATGTTGGGCCAGCTGAGTTTGTGCACAAATAGGTCCAACCCTATACATTGGGCCTAAAGCTTGAGCCTAAGGTCAAGCTTGTCCAACCTAGGCCCATCATTGCATTGAAATTTGATGCACTCAGGTTGGGCTTGATCTTGGATTTCTAAATCATTCCCCTCCTAAAATTTGGCATAAATTCATGTGTTATGTATGTATGTATGGTTAGGGCAGGCCCAAACTACCTATGGCTAAGCTTGGGCATTGCTTGAAAAATAGAAAAGCCCAAACTTTTTGACCTAGGCCTGAGCCTAGCCCAAGGACAAAAAATTCAAGCTAGTTCATCAAAAATTGCAAATTGAGTTGGTCTAAGTTCAAATTGAGACTGCCCAAATCACAATTGTATGGGTCATTGACCACTAATTAGGTGGAAGAATAGTTTTATGTTTGAGTTAGTTTAAATTTTTATTTTATTTCCATCAATTACTAAAAATAATTCTTATCTATCACATGTATTTTTGTTTAATATGATGAAATACATAATATTAGAGATATACAAAAATGTTTCCTACATATTTTCTATATTTTTTAATTATGTTTCTTTCTATCTTTTTAAAACTTTTGTTATTTAATTATGACAATGTAGTTTGACTGATTTGACCTAAAAGGTTGAACAATTAGCCCACCCCTTGAATAGGAAAATGATTTCATTTTTTGATCAATTTTAAATTCTGCATTTCATTTTCATCATTAATAAAAAATACTTGTTATTTATTATACTTTTTCTTGTTTAATATGATAAATCAATGTTTAAAAAACTGACCTAGAAGCAAAATTATGTATGTATGTATGTACATATCTATCTATCTATCTATCTATAGGTATAAACATGTATTATATTAATAAAATAATATATAATTATATTGTACATATAATATATACATATATATATACACATTAATTTATGTTTAAATTATATATTTTTGTTTCAGCTTTTATTTTTTTATTTGTAAAAAAATGTTAAAAATTGGGATTTGATATCAAAAAAGGGATTTGTTTTTGGAAAAAAAAATAGCGGGACAATGTGCCAAAGGCACCTTTGGATGCATAAATCTCAAAAAGATACCCCAAATAAAAAAAGAAAAAAGATCACCCTAATCGAACAATTGAGTATAAAGTTATGACCTCTAAGAGCTTGCATATATATTTAATATGTAATCTGTGACGTAGTGATCAGGTTGAACAGGTCAACAGATTAATCTTTCAGGTTAGAAGGTTTTTTAATAGATCAAAATTATGACCAATCGAACAGTTAAATTGCCCAGGTTTTAAGGGGATTGGACCATTATCATAGCCATGTGCCAGTTCGAACAGTTAAATCGTTTGGGTCAATAATGAATTGAAAATATTGTGACAAGTATATAATTATAGAGACATGCCTTTTTTTTTTGTAATTTGTATACTTTTATTTATTTTTAAACCTTGAGACCATTGCTTCACCCATTTGCCCATATTAATTGAACTATGTTATGTACCTACTACATGGACAAAGAACAATTTAGTTTTCATGTTGTGTTTGAATACCTAGGAAATTTATCGTTAAAGTTATTAGGTATAGATTTTATCAGTATAATTTATTGGTGAAAAATAAAAATACTTTATGTAAGGAATTAAAACGGAAGTTAATAGTTGGAAAAAGACTAAATTCAAAAATAAAGATATTTTAATTAAAAAAAATTCACAAAACTTATTTATTTAATATATAATAAATATAAAATTTAATGAGAGGGATCAAAATTAAAACATTAATTATTAAAAATAAAATGAATTTAACATAATAGGAATTCAATCAAGGAATATCAGTCATGCGCCTAAGTGACACTGAAAATCAGTCAGTTGTAAGTAGTTTGGAGCTTTGGGGTGCCATATCCTCGTGGGCCTAAGTGTCATGAAGCACTCCAGAGTCCAGTCCATGGTGGACAGTAGACAATGATGAATGATAATCCTGCACAAGAAGGTCAAGCTGTTAAAGCGGGTCGACGTCTCGACGACACCCTGGCCGTCGCCGGATGGACAACTTGAACGACGGGGTTCAGATGGATCGGACTAAAAGGCGGTCTTCCACCAGATCCAGATGGCCATTAAATCGGGAGGGTTTTTGCTCATGATAATCTGCATGGCCAAAACGTGTCCTCACATTGAGATTCCACTGCCACGTACAAAAAGTACAAACAGCATGTCATCTACAATTTAAGCTTTGCAGTTTGCACTGCATTTATTTACTTGATTTTCGTTTTCCTTTCGTACATAGGCAAAGGAAAGCGGAAGAAATTACAGAAGAGAAGATGAGTTGCATTACAATCTCCACCAACATTATCAAGAAATCCATCCCTCTCTCTCTCTACATGTCGAATTCATCAGCTGCAACGAAACTCCACCGCTCCATCTCCTCTCTCACATATTCTTGCAAAGAGGTTTCCTTGAGATACGGTGTAAGCCACTTGCAGACCAACCCAACCCACGTCCGCCTTTCACTTCGTCATGTGTTAGCTGCCTTCGGTTCATCTGATCCACCTGCGACAAGCCCTCCGGAGCTACCGTCGAGGCCAACTCCGGAGACATCCTCTTTTCCACCGGAGGTGCCTGCGACTCGTACAGCTCCGGATATCGAAACCGCGCCGCCGCCTGAAGTAGTGATCCCCAATCCTCCTCCTGCTCCTCCATCTCAGATACCGCCGAGGCCTAATCCTGGGCCGGAATTTCCGGGACCCCCAATTCCGTCTCCGAGCATTCCCGACATTCCGATACCAAAGCCGCCGGATGTAGTGCCACCTCAACCGCCGGATCAAATACCGCCTAGGCCTCCGAGTATCGACCCACCACCGTCGATGCCTCCCGATATCATACCACCCACGGGGCCGTTTGCAGTTTCTCTGCAACTAGTTGGTGAACCGTGAGGATTTTTCTTTAATTAAGTTTGATATATATAACGTGCATATTTACAAATTACAATGTACATATTAGGGTTATATTTCTCATTGGTGAGCATTATGTTCGCTTTTATTTATTTATTTATGGTTTTTCAAAGAAAAAAGTTTCCATCGGAAGGGAATAAAATCCCTTGTGGTGCTGGCCTATCTACCTTGGTTGCAGTCCGGATGAGCTGGAGACAAAATCATACACACCCGGGTGAACTACCCACCACTGTGGGTCCCATTGACCCCACTGGACTTACGAACCTTTCTCATGGGACGCCATGTGATCCCTTCAAATTTTAAAATTCCTATTTTACCGTTCCTTGGCGGAGGCTATGTTCTCTCCTCCCTTTCAAGAGAGGAAAGGGATGATCGGTTGAGCAATACTGGTTTCAGATTGTTGGGCTTCACTAAATTCAAGAACACTAATGCGACCTCCAGTTTGTTGCTCTGTTTTTGGAACCGAAACAGAGTAACAGCTGAACTAGTTGGTGGCCATGATCATTGGTTGCCAATAGACAATAGTTGAATCCTGGATCGTTTAATGTCTTGCTAGTTGCTAATAGAGACAACTTGCTAGGAGTTTAGGATCAGATATATAAAGCTAGTAGATGTCACGAGCAGAACAACTGGCTTTGACAACTACTACCTTGTTGACGTTCAACATCAAATTGTGTGTGAAAGAACAAGATGATGTTGTGAATTAATGACTAATGAGAATCTAATAGAAGTTTGAGTTTTTAGACGATAAAATTTAGTTACAAGAGTTTTTTTAAGGGTTTAGAAAAAGGAAAAATTTTTAGATTTTTATTTGAATTCTCAAAAACTGTCAATTTAGCTTCCGTTATTAATAGTCTATTAATTACTTCTGAAAAAAATATTATTCATTGTCTTCTACTTCTACCCTAAAATTGAAAATAGAAATAATAAATTCTTTTTGAAAGTCGTTTTCCTTAAAACCCCTACCATAATCACAACCACCAAGAGATTTTGCAAATTGCAACTCAGGGTTTTCTTTGAAAACTTATATAGGTTTTGTTTATTTGGTAATTCCAAAGAAAAGAAAGGATTTCTTTCCTAAAGCATTAAAAAAAAAAAAGAAAGAAAAAGAACGTAACTTCCCCTACCAAAATTAAAGTGTTGGGTGATAGTTGATACGATTCCGAAAGTAATTAGACACCACCACTCTGTCTCTACTAAGAAAACCACCAAACTACAATCCTCGTTTCACAAATAAACTCAAACAAAATGTGAGAATAGCGCTTGAAAGTAGACACCATCCTTTGGGCGATTCTGATGAACAATAACAGCAGCCAGCAGGCATGACTTTTGGTTTTCCTTTCTTCATGGTGGCCATCACCATGTCACCAACGGCAATTAGTTGAGGCAACCAACCCTTGATTCCCTTCATGGAGATGTTATCGGCACAGTAGTTCATCGTTGCCGGTTGCCGCCACCGGTAGACCAAGCAACATTGGAGGAACGTTCCTCGACCTCGACCCCGATAACAAACTAATCCGATCTAGTTGAGTCTGTTGTGATTCTCCATGGCATCTCTGTACCCCCTTAGACCAAGCAAAGAGCAGAGAACTAACTCCTGAAAGTGAAAGTGTATTTGGGTCGCCACCTTATCCTGCTCCTGCCTCATCAACACCCCTTGCAAGTGTATTTCCCGGTGCCTCACCTGCAATGCCCAATTCACCTCATACGGTCTTTAGGCCCTCGGTTTGCGCAACCTCTACCCTTTGATGCAAAGCCATTTCTAACGCTTTTTTTTTTCTTATTTTGATTTAGTGTCAAGTAAGTGTACCCTTATTGGTTATATCATGTGATTAATATATTTATTAAAATTTCGAAAATACCCTTTTTACCTCTATTCCTAAAAATACCTTTTGACCTCTGTCTACACCAATTCACCCCAATAACTGGTTGGCTGCTCATCTTTTTCTCTGTTATCCGAGGTAAAATGTGAAAAAAAGAAAAGAAAAAATAAATAAATAAATAAATAAAAGAAGAGGAAAAAAAGTATGAAAGAGCGAACAGGCGCTTCCAGCAACCAGACTAGTTGGGGAAGCAACCGAATCCATGGTTTTAGCAAACGAGCTGGGGCGAAATTGGGGTTTCCCGTCTTGCAATGGGAGTCATATGAGGCATCTTATCTATCCAATTTCCTTGTTCATTCAGTAGGTATCGATGTTTTCTTCTGTATGAATTCGAACAATATGAGCTGGGGTGGCAAAGAATTGAACTGGTTGGCAGCCCTAATTGATCGATTTTTCACTTACCGTTTCGGGGATTTAGCTGTATCGAGTTTCAAAATAAAAGATCCTGGTGGGCCAAATTGTATATTTGTCTTCGATGCGGAACAAGTGATTATTGCAGTTGCCGCTGTTGGCCGACATATTGAGAAGAGGAGGTGGCGCCACTGATTCCGCTAGTGGGTATGAAGATGAAGACCGTGCCGTGGCAGATGACTCTCTATTGAGAGATCCATAGTAACGCTTTTGGCCTTGACGCTCTTTTTATGGATGGGTTTCTCATGGAAGGGTGAATTCATTAATTTTCTTGACTCAAATTGCTAGTTCGAAAGGAAAATCATTCCCTTCCCAAAATCCCCTTACACTTCAAAGCATCAGCAAGCTATGGTTCTCTTTGTGCAATAGGAGATGGGGTTCCAATACCAATATCAGAAAATGGGCAGATCAGATTCATGCTCTTCTACAAAACTCTTATTGAAATTCTTTGATTCCTTACAAGAACAACAAAAAATTTTGGTTTTCTTTTCATCTGCAAATTTTTTTGTAAGATATTCTCTGCTAAAGCTTTCATGGTCCTAGGTGTGAGCACCGAGACCTGTAACATATGAACTAGAGACAACAAAATCCTCCATTTTCCTCTAAAATACGAAAATGGTTCTAGTTTAACGAGAACAAAATCTATGGTTTTGGGTTTGAGCACCGAGACGTGGACCTTGTAAGATATCAATTGGAAGCAACCGAATCCTCGGAGGCAAACTAGATGCTAAGATATCAACTGGACTAGATGGGGATAAAGCTAGAAGATAACGGAAGAAGGAGAGGGAATTAGGAGAGACTCGGGAGGCGGAAATGGGAATTTGAGAATTTTGTGAAAGTTGTTAATTGGAGGAGTCTTTCTGTTGTCCTATCTATAGTTCTGACGTTCTGGCAGTTCGTGCGAAGAAAATGAGAGGGAGATGGAGAGATCCGAGTAATCTACGATGAAGGTAAAATAGTCTTTTTCATATCTCCGTTGACGCACATTAATTAGTAAGAAGGATTAGTCAATTGTCAAAAACAGTAGGGGTAACATCAGTCAATTTTCAAACAATGAGAATACACTTAATTAATTAGCTAAACCATAAGGGTATTTTAAGAAATTTACCCTAAAGACTACCCCTAAAATATAGTAGAATTTTCCCTTTGAAAAATCATAATAAATTAAAAAAAATGCCAAACAAGTGAGGATGAAATTAAATAATATTCCAGAATAAAAATTAGCAACCACGTAAGGGTAAACATATTTGATGAAGGGACATGTAATGGCAAGATTGTCATTTTATGCCCTATCTCATTTAATATATTTATAAAAAAAAAAGCAGCTTTATAACCAAGCAAGGCCGGTGGCCAATGGCCTCTTGCCACATTCTTAGTTCTCTGACCTTTACCGGTTCACCTGTTCACCAAATTATTTCCAAACTAAAATCATGCAAACTTGTTCTCTGACACTGGAATAAAACTTAATTCGGTCAAATACAAAACCACATTCAGAAAGTCTCTCATAAAATATCAAATTTACAAATGAGAGCCTTATCAGCTAAGGAGCAACAAGAACTCCTTTCTCTCAAAGACCAATTCAACTATTGGCTGCTTAAGGAAGAGTACTTGCAGAGAATCAAATCAAGGGAGTTATGGCTAAAAGATGGGGACAAAAACACAAAGTTCTTTCATCATATGGCCAACTTCAAGAATTCAAAGAATAATATTGACTGGTTAAAATGCTTGGATGGTTCCTGGACCTCAAATAGGGCTTCCATAGTCAAGACATTCAAAGAAGCTATAATTAAAGTGGGAGGCCTATCAGAAGATTTTGATCCTAACAGGCTAAATGGCTTAAACCTCCCCACCCTCTTCCACCAGCATATGGACTCTCTTTCAACCCCCCTCCCTCCCATTCTTTGAAGAAATATCATTAGTTGTTAAACAGTTTAACCCCCATAAAGCTCCCAGACCGGATGGCTTTACCCCATTTTTCTTTCAGCATTTCTGGCACTTAGTTGGATAAGACATCTATTCTATGGTGAGGAGGTTCTATGAAACAAAATTTCTCCCAAAAGAAATAAATAATACAAATTTAGTTTTTGTTCCTAAAAACAATAAACCTGTTGATGTTTCAGGCCTATCAGCTTGTGCAATGTGCTATATAAAATTATTACTAAATGGATGATACTACATCAGCAGCCTCCCTTGCAAGATTTGTTATTTCCTAATCAATCTGGATTCTTGAAGGGAAGACAAATCTCAGATAATATCCTGCTAGTGAAGGCAATATTACATAAGATGAAATCTCAGTCAAGAGGCAAGAAATACATGGCAATCAAATTGGACATGTCCAAAGCATTTGATCGCATGGATTGGTCTTTTTTATTCCACGTGCTTAGAAGGATGGACTTCCCAGAAAAATGGTACAATCTATTACACCAATGTATATCTATTGTCTCATTCTCTATCAAAATAGTTGGAGAATCTCATGACCATTTCTCTCTGAAAAGAGGTCTAAGACAAGGTGACCCCATTTCCCCATATTTGTTTATATTGAGTATGGAAGTTCTCACTCATCTATTGAATAGAGCTATGTTGTTCGTACCCAAATTGATTCCAATAGCTGCACATCCCATAAAGATGTCATCGAGAACCACCTCTTTGAGCTCAAAACTCCTTTCTCAGGCGGGGAGAACCACCCTAGTACAGTCGGTATTGCAAGCCATACCAGTTTACACTGGCCACAGAAATTATCCCTCAAACATCATCTGCTAAGATAAAGAAAATCATAAGAACATTTTGGTGGGGGAATTTAGCCAAAGCCACCAGACATTCAATATCTTGGGACAAAATTTGTCGGCCAAAAAATCAAGGGGATTGGGTTTTAGAACAATAAACACCATGGATAAAGCAATGTTTAGCAAATAAATATGGAGACCGCTAAGAGCCATTGGAATTGTCAAATCAAATCCAAATACTTCCCCCACACTTCATTATTTGCAACCAAGAAAGGCCATCGAAGTTCCAAATGGTGGCATCAAGCAATCAAATTACTACATCAGCTGCAAAATAATTTGCTATGGGTTGTCCAAGATGGTAATTTTATAAGGGCAGTCTCCAATCCCTGGATCCCCACACTTTCAGGACACTTACCCCAGTTGAAAGAATCGATGACTCAGTCAGATATCAATAACCTATTGGTAGCCGACCTCCGAGGTTCTGATGGTTCTTGGGACATCATCAACCATAGCTCACATTCTAAATATTACAATAGAAACAAATATGATGCATGACACTCTGATTGGAAAGGCAATTCCTCGGGATCCTATTCCATTAAATCAGGCCACAAACTCTTTGTCTCTCATGGGCGCTCCTCATCTACCACATTCTTTGACTGGAAACTCAGGATTCTATATAGGTTCCAACTATTTCTCTGGAAGTTAGTATGGGAAGGAATATTAATTAAGAATAAATGTATTGCTTGGCTAAGTGAATTGGATAGACTTTGTCCCCTTTGCAAAGCTCAGGWAGAATCCGTTCATCACCTCTTCTTTCAGTGCTCCTTTGCTAGATCAGTTTGGTGTGAAGCTCAAATTGGGCTAAACCTACCATGCCTATACAGCCCATGCATAAGAATTTAACAAAGTGATTCCTCATCTTAACTACTCACCACGGCAAGCAGCAAGCTTTGAATAGCTTAAGCCGCTTCAGCATTTTGTGTTATCATATCTGGAAAGCCAGAAATAAAAAGATATTTGAAAATGTGGAGACGGACCCAAGAGAGGTGGCAAACTCAGTCTTTCAGTTCCAATATGAGGAATCTCCAACACAGCTACTTTCTAGTTCATTCAGCCAGACTCCTCTCTCACCTAACATACACATACACACTCTTTTTATAGATGGCTCTTACGATCCACAGTCATCAGCTCGCCATCGCAGAAGGATCACCTCACCTTGTTGGGCCATCAACAGCTATGATGCCAAAATCCGAACACTACTAAGAGAACTGCAAGAGGACCTACTCACAACATCTCTCGTCTTTTGGTTTACTCTGATAATGAAGATTTGGTAAATATGGCGAAGACTGGCAAAACTGTTCAATGGATCGACCAACTGCATAAGAATCATCACAAAAGACTTAATATCCTCATTTTGTGTTATATATTTTGAACATATACATAGACAATATAATCGAGTGGCCCATACTTTTGCTTATTTATGATGTAAGGGCCAATTTAATTTAAGTTACACTATAACTCACTCATATCTCCTAACCTCGTGTAAGTTTTCCTTTTTTTGGAAAAAACCAAAAAGTTCTCTGACCTGTCCCCTCAAAAATCTGAATGCCATCTGTCAAAAAGTTCCGTTGTTCTTCATTATAAAAAAACCAGTTCGATTATGATACTGAAAAACTTGTAACCAATCAACGCGCATCATAAAACTTTTAATCAATCACTTGCTCTTCATTAAAAAATCACGGGAGATTCTAATTGGCCAAATTTCTTTTGGTTCCAATTCTTCTCCCCCCCCCCCCCGCCCCACTGCACTGCTTTCCAACACCATCGCAACCAAGTCTTCTTTACACACACCGACTCCCCCAACGCTCACTGCCAGCAACTTTACCTCTCTCTCTCTCTCTCTCATTTGGCCTCTGCAGAAAGCAAGAAATCCTTCATTCAGATTAATCTGGCATCATGGCGGCGGCTCATTATAGTGCTCACCCAACTAAACTACGCGTTCCTTTCCTTCCTTCTCCGCTTCACAAGAGAATGCTACACTTTTTTCTCAAAGCAGCTCCACTGGAGCAAGGAGCGAGAGGAACTGAAAGAAGACTTAGGAAAGAAGGATCAGAAATTAGGGCTTCCAATAGAGGAGATTCATACCTCGATATGTGGAAGAAGGCCATGGATCGCGAAAGGAAGGCCCTTAAGTTTCAGAAGATGGTCGAGAATTCTTCTGCTGCCAGAATTCACTCCGAAGGTTATGACAGTCCGGACGCACTGGAGAGGAAGACCAATCAGTTCAAGAAGATCCTCGAGGTTCCCAAGGAAGAGAGAGACCGTGTTCAGCGAATGCAGGTCATTGACCGCGCTGCGGCGGCAATTGCAGCTGCTCAAGCTCTTCTTAAGGAAAGCCCTCCACTGAAAAAGGAAACTTCTTCAATTCATTCAAGCTCGCCAAGGCTTGATAGGAGTTATGGAGCAATGGAGATGGAGGGGAATCCAGATGGAGGTAATTATTTTTCATGATTTTGTGATTGTTTTGCGAGTTTTCATTGAGTTTAACATTTTAAGTATTTATGCAAGTCGGAGTTGTTATTCTTGGCACATTTGTCCTACCATCATTACTGCTTATTTGAATTCTTATGTTCTAAAATAGAAACTATGCACTGGAAATGGACTAGATAAAGGAGGAGTATTTGTGTATTAGTTTTCACTTTTTTTTTATTTAAATCTGTAAATGTCAATAATCTTTTGTTGACTTCTCTGTGGAAGAGCTGAAGCCATGCCAACCCAGATTACTTAAGTTGGAAGAGGAATTTATGCCATTATGCCTATATTTCTGCAAATTTGACCGAATGGGGTTATTAACTTTTTTGGAGTGCTACTTATAGAACTTCCTAGTGTTAAAGACTTCTAAATTTGCTGTCATCATCTTCAGCAATCATGTTCTGCAATTTTCCACAATTTTGTTAGCTGACATCAACTTTGGATTAAATATCTCGCTATAAAGAGCATCTTAAGAATAAGGAAGAACCTCCAGACTAAACTTTATAGAAGAAACTAGTCTTAAAATAATGTTAAAAGGATGTAGGAAAAAATAGAATTTTTATACCTTGAGAAACAAAGTCCTTGATCAATTGGCCTGTTAGGAGGAATGTAGAGGGGATGTTGCCATTCCTAGCATGATATGCGTTTAAATGCTGATTTTGGCATAAAAGACCACAAAAAAAATGGTCCCATGACACACATATACATGGTGGTTAATAATAATCTCTATTAGATCTCAGAGGTTAAATCCAATTCAGAGATTAATAGGATTCTTATAGCAACAATGTTGATGACATAGAGATCCTTTCTTAGAACCTTCATAGGTCAAATGAATTGAGTCAAGAGAACAGAAATCTTGAAGTTGGATGGAGGCAGACAAATAAAATACATGGTATTAAAATTTCAACAATAAAAAAATTGATCAAATTGGTATTAAAGGTGTGGTAGAAAAAAAATACCTAATGGTGTTAGATGATTAGGTTACTAGTTGAGTATTTTGCTTGGGATACAGAAAACCAATGGACAGAAGGTTGCTCATTGGTGGACACAACATCTAGTGATTTTTAAATGCACCATCTTTTCCTCAAAGCCCTCCAATTTTATGATGTAAACAATTATAAAGGGGCTAATGTCAAGGATAACAATATGGAGCTAGAAAGGCAAACTGGAAATTGAAAATTGAACTACTTTTATTATTAGTTCTTCCTGTATACCTTGTTATTTACAAAAGAAAATTGTCATCTTCTAAAGCAAATTTTAACTTCACAAAACAGAATTGTTGATATCCTTCTAGATTTGTTTGATTTGATTCTTAACTTGATGGATTCTGTTATCTGAATTTTGTCAGCCTAGAAGCTGTTAGTTCTGCTAAGTTGAATTTATTTGTAGGAGATACAAGATATCAAATTTGATTGTTGGATGCCAATATTGGAATTAGTCAGAAAGCTTTCCATATCTTCAACTGTTATAACTATTCCTTTCATATTTGAAGAAATTGTTTCTTAGTTTCTCTGATCATGGTTTGCCATGATGCTTGTGTAAATGCATTTCTAAACTTGGGTAAAGATTTAAGCCTTACATTATGACTATTGCTTTTCCTATAACCATACTACCAATCTTCTTTTCTGAGTATAGCTTGTCTTGGATCTCTGAATTTTGCCAGGTGCACAGGAGGTGGATTTGTTTGTACCTCAGTCAGGAACTTCATTTGGAACACCTGGTCCAGATTTTTGGTCTTGGATACCTCCTCAGGATATTAATAGAAGTTTTGAGTATGGTGGTAATTTGCAGCCAATAAGAAAGCCTACTTCATATTCAAATTCATTCAACTCACTGATGGAGAAAGAACCATTTGTCGACTTTCTCTCAATTCCCTTTGAGAGTTCCTTTTTTGAAAACAATCATGTTCCACCTCTCCCACCCTTTCAGTCACTCATTGAAGTTGAAAAGGTGGATGCTTCTAATTCCAGTTCAGATATGTCTTCCTTTGAAAAGGAGAAGGAACTTGGTGCACTATTTTCAACATATGAGATAGAAGCAGCAGATGCTTTCAGCAAGGTCAATGAAGCATCTTCTAATGGAGTTAATCCAGATGGTTCAAGGTGGTGGAAGGAAATGGGTATAGAGAGACGACCTGATGGGGTAGTTTGCAAGTGGACACTAACAAGAGGAGTTAGTGCTGATGAAGGTGTTGAGTGGGAAGAGAAATTCTGGGAGGTTGCTGACCAGTTTGACTATAAAGAGCTTGGTTCAGAAAAATCAGGACGTGATGCAGCAGGAAATGTATGGTGTGAATACTGGAAAGAATCAATGTGGCAGGTTAGTGGAAGTTTAATGCTAGAACTTCATTTAGTACGCATGCTCCCCCTTTTACAATAAGATGAGAATACTCAGGATGCATGAGCTATTTCTTGACTGTATATTCCAGTTCAGCTGTTACCAGACAAAATGTTCATCATATTACTTCCATAAATCCCTCTTATGTTGTACGACTTGACTGTGTCCTAGTCCCAATCCTTTGGTTCTTGGTGCTGGGCTGCTGGCCAATTTTCATATAGAGATCAGCATCTAAATATTCTTGGTCATATTTCAGATCATTTTTGTGCATATTTGTCTGTGGTAGAATACATTATAGCAAGCTAACTGTTGGTTTGATTTTTGCAGGATTTTACAAGTGGGATTGTACATATTGAGAAAACTGCAAACAAGTGGGCAAAGAATGGAAAAGGGAATGAGTGGCAAGAGAAGTGGTGGGAACATTACAATGCCTCTGGCCAAACAGAAAAGTGGGCCCACAAGTGGTGTTGTATTGATCCAAAAACACCCCTAGAGGCTGGCCATGCTCATGTTTGGCATGAGAGGTAATAGTTTCATTTACCTCCTCTCCTAATTGGATTTGACTTGCCAAAATGTTCATCTTCCCAAAACAATATGAACTTTTCAAATATTTCTAGTCATTTTAGGAATGAAGATATAACTATAAAAGAAACTTTAAAAAAAAAAAAAAAGACTGCAACCAGATCAAAGCCTTCCTACAGATTGATGGTGGACTCTTAGACATAAGAAATAATCAAAGTCAAAAACTCAGTCTGATAGAGGATCTTTAACCTCCTATTTATGATTTCCCTTTTACAAGTGCAAGGAAAAGTTGGTCTCTTCCAGTTTTGCTCCATGTATTTGAAGATTGTTAATACCATGGAAAGAACATTACTTCAAAAATTGAGAAAGAACCCACCTTCCATGCACATTGATACACATGCAGGGTTGAAGGGACTATTCTGTTGGTTCCACCTATGAGGTTACCTGGAAGTAATCCATTATCCTAACTGTCCACTTCAGGCGTCTCCTTCATCCAATTTCCCAGCCTGAAACAATTATTAATTCCATCATATCATCATTATTTACAACAACACTCTAAAAGGACAGCCTGAAGTAGAGATGTATTACAAACAAGGTGTGCACCATGTAACCCAATAGAAGTGAACACGCCAGTGATTGGTACAACTGGTACTTCAGCCATCACTCGCTTATTCCCTTGTTAATTTTCTTATTTCTTTCTCTATTTTGTGTCTTGACAGATGGGGTGAGAAATTTGATGGACAGGGTGCCTGTATGAAATACACAGACAAATGGGCAGAGCGCTCAAAGGGTGATGGGTGGACAAAATGGGGTGATAAATGGGATGAGAACTTTGATCAGAATGGGCATGGTATCAAGCAAGGGGAGACATGGTGGGAAGGCAAGAATGGGGAGCGATGGAACCGCACATGGGGCGAGCATCATAATGGCTCTGGATGGATACACAAGTATGGAAAGAGCAGCAGCGGGGAACATTGGGATACACATGTGAAGGAAGCGACATGGTATGAGAGGTACCCCCACTATGGTTTTGATCACTGCTTTGAAAACTCTGTGCAGCTACGGCGAGTTCAGAAACCCAAGACACAATGAACCATGATAAGTTATATATGGAGGTGACTGTTTTTCCCTTTTTCCTTTTACCTTAACCTGAAGGGCATGATTCTTTCTTCTGATTGAGAAAGATTAAGCTATATGTCAGCCATGTTTTCATAGACCCGGAGTTCTAATTCATCAACTACAGCATGCAATCGGACCATCACCTTTTTTAACATTATACTCAATTATCAAATATAAGGTTCTTTGTTAGATTTTAAAATCATCCAATTGGTGTAACAGAAGACCATATGTAATACAGTAGTACAGTCTGATTGCAAGAAGGCAGAACTTATCTCCCACCCCATAGAGAGATAAGAAACAAAATGACCTATTTGAGATCAATCTTTTATATGTACAGTCAGTTTGTCATTCTTGTGTTTTATTGGTGGTTTCATTTAACTACAGCGTAGCTTCTACTTGCTCGCAGAAACGTGTAGATATGAATTAATCCCACTGATTATGATAAAAATGAGTTGAAATCAGCCCCCCACAAGATAGTTTCCCACAGCACATCCCCGCCATGTATTGGGAACATCTCCCGATGATAGTAGATATGCCGTGGGATGTTGTGGGGGGCTTATTTGAACTTGATAAAAGTAGGAGACTGAGATTTTACTCATATTAAGAGGAATTCAAGAAATTTTCCCAAGTTCAAGGGTTACTTAAAGTCTTCAACTTCAGCTATTAAGGATAGGTTAGTGTGAATTCCTTAGAGTCTAGAATGGGACCATTCCAATTCCAACCGTTTGGTTGGATGGAATCATAATTCCATTCCCATTTCTGGTGGGATGGCATTCCCCCATTTAAGGGAATAGCCATTCTCTCCCCCTCCCTTGGGAATGAGGATCTATTTCAGCTAATTCTGATTTTACTTTGGATTCTTATCTGAACCAAACAGGTGGGAAGAATAGACCATTCTGATTCTGATTCCAATTCCAATTTTGAGTACCAAACAAACAGACCCTATTTATATAATCAAATCAGATTACATAAAATACAACCAAATCAAATTATATTGGATTGGATAGGAGTGGATCCATATTCGATATTGGATCCAATTATACATGGATTGAAATCTAATCACCCTTGACTGGATCGGATTTGAATTCTGTTATAATATCACCCATAACCAACAACCATTCTTGAATTAAACTGTCGATTAAATTTCTTTTGTTCAAAAGAAAATTTTGTTTTACTTGAAATAATTAAAAGTTCTAGCAACCCATTCGGGAGGAGACCATTCCAGTCTACAGTCCAGTTTCTCCTATAGGCTATAACGTCTGTTTAGGGTCATTTAATAATGATTGAAATGGTTGAATTGAATGGTTTATTGCTTTTTCTTTATATGGATAAAATAATTAAATAATAAATATTCAAGAGTACAATAGCCAAAGACAATGTTAAGAAATTAGAGAAGGTTTAAATACAATGGGCCCCATGAATTTATTACTGGCGTGAAACCTCATTATTGGTTCCATAGCCCGCTGAACAGCTAAAGCGTTCAGCTAATCCAAATTCAAGAAACTCACAACTCATCATCATTCACTAAAATATAGAAACAAACATAATTAAAAATCCAATAGGATAGAATATCCAATCCAGTAAAATTGGACCGAAATTCGGATCGGATCAGTCGTACTACTTCAGCCATTGCATCAGCTAATTTGTGTCACAAGCCCACAGATCAGCTCATTCTCTATTCTTGCCCTATAGTCTGTGAAAGAAAACAATTTTATATGATTGAATCAAACTTGACAAATATCCATATGTCATCAACACACTTCTTAGGTAGGGGTGGATTTGAGCCAAGCCGAGCTGAATATATTTGAGCTCGGCTCGCCAAGGTAGTACAAGGCTCGAGCTCGATTCAAGCTAGAACCTTTAGCTCGATCTCGGCTTGAGTCAAAAGTCTGTAAGCTTGAGTTCGGCTTGACTCGAGCTCAACTTGAGAAAAATGTTTTATAAAAAAAAATTATATATAAAAATATTTTTTATTTGATATTTAAAAATTAAAATTATAATAATTAGTTATTATTATATATAAAAATATTATATATAATAAATTATTATTATTATTATTATTATTATTATTATTATTATTATTATTATTATTATTATTATTGTATGCATGTATGTATGTATGTAGTTATTCGAGTCATTTCGCGAGCCTCACGAACCGTTCGGCTCGATTATTGGGTTCGCGAGCTTTTCATGAGCCGAGCTCGAATAGCTTGTGAAAAGCTCGGCTCATGACCACCTATTTGCAGGAATACAAGACAAATGGTGGATACAGATGGAATGTATTAATCTACCTAAATCTCTGGTAGTTTGCTCTCATGATTGCAACTCAACATTTGAGCTTGCTTGTTTCTAATTAGTTTTATTCAAAAAAGTTTTTCTTCTCCGGTTTTGCTTGATTTCTCAATTATGTTCAATTGACTGACTCGATCTGATCAATAGTTTGTTTTGTCCACTCCTCGTTTCCCCATTTCTTCTGTAAACATGAGTGTGGCCCTGTTGTTCTGAGTATGTGTTAGGTTTTTCTTCACGTGTATATTCCCTTTTTTCAAAGAGTCGTTTAGTCTCACCTCTCATCTTTCTGTTTTCCTTTGAAGTCCTCAAATTAATTTCTTAGTCCCTATTCAGTTCTTTTAGTTTTTTTCCATCCTATTTTCCCAGGTCTAGCTTTTTCTCTTTGTCCTCGAGTAGCATCATGCAATATTAACTATTTCTGCCGGGGGTTAGCATCTCTAGAGTCTATCCTATTGTATTTTGCTTGTTGACTAGCTTTGATAATTTGTTTATTTTTATAGGAGACCGACTCTGGCCTTAGTAAAAGAGACTTCAGTTAAAGAATCTCCAATCATAGGGCTCACATGGGGGGTCTGAGAGGTAAAAGACCAAGACAAGGAATTGAGCTTACAACGGGCACAAATGCTAGCGAACAAAGTGGTGGTAAAAGAGAATCAACTTGAGATGGAAACAACAACATGCATGGAGGCCAAAAAACGACGTTGCTTGGATAACAGATCGGCAGCCAACCAAAAGTAGAGCAAAGGTACATCTTGGTCTCTTCAACTGATTCCGGCGCCTAACTCAGGCAAGTCAACTCACTCAACTCGAAAGCGAAAGGTTTCAAAAGATTGCACCTAGCTGATGACAGATATCGGGCATGTGTCCTTAAGCTCAAGTGCATGGCGTTTTGGATTAGAACTTTTTGGAAACGCAGCTCGCCATGCAGATAATAGTGTAAAGGTGGAGGGGTGGGTCAAATTGAAATGCCCATATATAAAGTTGGGCTAACCCAGGAGCCAGGAAATATATTTTTGACCTGAAATAAAAATCTGTTGTTTGCATAGCAAACGTTGATATGGTCACCCACGCACCTGACGGTATGGAGAATAGGGCTCCCCGTCCCACAAGGAAAATATTTTGTTCTGGAGCCTGATGGCAGTTGGGGCTCCCTAAGCCTAATAGTGCAAAGTAAAATGTAGCAAATGGAAACTTCATGGTGGGAGGAGTGACTTCTGTTTCTGGAGAATCTTCTCAATGGCCAAGGCAACCTCCTGAGAGACATTAAAAAGCTAAGAGAAGGTATCTACAATAGAGGTCTTGGAGATCTAACCCCATCCTTTCCTAACAACCACTCCCGTTTGTTATTATCTACTTTTGTTTTCCTTATCATTCATCATTTGGCAAGTAAATCTCTGAGTTCAAAAATGAAAGTCTTTTCTTGGAACATAAGGGGTTGTTGTGGTCCCAATACAACCCAATTTTTACACAAACAAATAAAAATTCATAACCCAGATATTGAATTCCTTTCCGAAACAAAGACTGATCTAGAGAAATTAGGAAAACTGAGTAAAAGGATGGAATATGATTTCTAGTGTGGGGTGTCGGCAAAAGGTTTATCTAGAGGTCTCTACTGTGGTTGGAAACATAATCTGCCAATCCAATTAATTAATAAATCAAACAGATTTATCATCCTTAACATCAAATGTGGACCAGCTAATATGAATTTGTGGTTATGTCTTGTATATGGCCATCCAATGAAGAGTAAAAGAGAGCAGTTCTAGAGCAAGTTAAATCATCTGTTGGGGAACCAACAAAGTTGGGTTTTGTTAGGTGACCTAAATGACCTTGTTCAGAGTTCAAATTGTAAAGGAAGGAAAAGCACAAGGGTCAGAACTTATAAACCTTTAAACCAGTTTATACAAAATCATGGTTTAATGGAGATAGAAGCGGGGGGCTTTACTTTCACCTGGACAAATGGCAAAAAAGGTTATCACAAAGTAGTAGAGAAACTAGATAGAGGTTTGGCTACCCCTTGGTGGCTCTCTCAATTCCCAAATGCCCGAATTAGGATCACAAGAAATATTTTTTTCGGATCATTGCTACTTGGTCTTAGAAACAAACCCCTTTATCCTCTCTACACCTAAACAATTCCATTTCTTACTCATGTAGACTGAGGAACCTGAATGTCAGAACCAAGGTTAAAAATATCGATACGTATCAATACGTATCACCCGATACTTATTCTATCGATGGTTTCCCGATACGTCCCTCCAGGGGCTTTTAGGGTAACCATGCCTTAAATCGACCCCTCTAAATCACCGATGTATCGGTTTGTGTCAATACTTTAAACCTTGGTCAAGACATTATCAAAACAAACCGGCATGGGTGTCAATAAAATTGAAGATAGATTGAAGCAACTGGAGGAGAAAATTTTAGATTCAAAGGAGGAAACCTCTAGTTCCATCTCTGAAAGAAGCAACACCATGGATTCTATTAAAAAATTAAAAATGATAAGAGAGTAATTATGCGATTAGAGGAGGTGGATGGTGCTTTTAAATCTCATGCCATCCGGACAAGTGGTGAGACTCATGATGATGAAGTGGAGATATAAAACTTAATTCAGGTCATAATCAATGAATCTGAAGTTGCAGAGATTTTGAGAGCCCACTCAACCCCTGACCCTGATGAGTTTACCCCCCTTTTCTTTCAAAAATTTTGGAGTACTGCAAAATGTAATGTCTGCTTTCTAGTTAGACAATTCTTTGTCACTACAGAATTCCCCTTAGATTTGTACGTCCCAAAAGTAAAAAATCTTGAAAATGTTCAACAATTTAGGCCAATCAGTGTTTGTAATGTCCTCTACAAAATAATATCGAAGTGTTTAGTGACAAGAATGCAGTTGGTACTAGACAAATTAATTGCCCCTAACCAAGCTGCTTTTGTAAAAGGGAGGCAAGGAACTGACAATATTATTATGAAAAAAGAGATAGCTCATAAGCTAAGGAAGCAGAGGAAGGGGGTAGAATGGATTCTCCAAAAAATTGATATGTCAAGTGCTTATGACCACGCATGAAAAGAGATTTTATCTTGAAAATGTTACAAGGCACGGTCTTCTTAGAACAATGGTGTAAGCTAGTAGAGTTTTGCATTTCTTCCCCAAAATTCTCAATAACAATCAATGGAACCCAAAAAGAATTTTTTGAGCTGCCAAATGGACTAAAATAGGGGGACCCTCTATCCCCATATTTGTTCATTATAGGGATGCAAGCTCTATTTGGTCTTTTTGATGTAGCTAAGGGAAATAAGGAGTTGAAGCCTTTCAAGTTGTGTAGAAGAGGAACCCCTATATCTCACCTCCTATTTGCAGATGACTGTTTAATCATGTGTAAGGCAAAACCAAGTCAAGCTAGAAAAGTTAAGGAAATATTAGCAAAATTTGAAGAGTTACCTGGGGAAAAAATAAACCTGTCGAAATCTAGAGCCCAATTCAGCAGTAGTCTTCATAGGAAAAAAAAAGAAATTTTTGCTCCAAATCCTACAGATAAAACACATGAAAGCACAAGAAAAATATCTGGGAGCAAGAGTGTGTTTTCAAAATAGGCCCATTCAAGGCTCAAATATTGATACGTATTGGCCCATATCGGTCAATATGTATCATGTCGATGGCTTTTCGATACGCCCCTCCAAGAGTTGTATAAAGTCAAATAGTGGTTCAGAGGGTAATTGGGCCTTAAACCTACCCCTTTAAATTGATTTTGAAAAATAAATAAATAAAACCTAAAAAAAGCACTGATACAGGCCAATACCGGCATATCAGCCTGTATCAATACTTTGACCTAGGGTCTACTGATGCGCATCATGAAATCATGGAAAAAATATCATCTAGATTAGCTCAGTGAAAAGTCAAACTATTATCACAGGTGGGGCACATTACTTTAGTCAAATCTATCCTATAGGCCATCCCCAACATACAAAAACAATTGAGAAAGTCCAAATTGAAAATTTTGTGGAAGGGATCCTCTAACAAAGCAATAACCCATTCAATCTCTTGGGAGAAAATATGCATACCTAAACACCAGGGTGGCTTAGGCTTTAGAAGAATGGGGGAGTTTAATGAACCTCTATTTACAAAAGAAATTTGGAGAAAACACAATTAATCATATTCTATAATTACAAAGACCACAAGAAGACTTACTCCATGGAGAATCATTTGAAAGGCCAAAGTGCCTCACATATTCCAAGTCTTCATGTGGAAGGCTTGGTGGCATGGTGTGAATACAAAAGATAAACTAAGGTTTCTTGAGATCCAAGACAGATATTGCACAATCCTTGGTTCTGAAAAGGAAACTTGGCAACACTTATTCTTTGAACACCAATATGCCATAGTAGTTTGGTTCGCAGCACAAATCTGTGTCAACCCAGCAGAAGTTTGTGGTGTTCAATTGTCTTCTTTTTTATAGATGGATTGGCACAACACTTAACTCTCTTTCTAAGGGTGTTCAAATGGGTTATGTTGCAAAGTCCTTAATAATCGTTCGTCTTATATGGGATACGAGGAATCAAAAAGTTCATAATAAATAAATATTGAAACCAATCCAATTTGTGCACCTGGCTGACTCTTAGTGCATTTCAACTCTCAATAATGCTACAAATACACAAATCTCATCTTGTCATCATCCTCAATAGATAACTCATATCATGTTTGTTGATGGATCTTACATTCCAACTTCTAGTCATCCAGGTAACGATTTTATAGTGTTATCTAAAGATCTGAATGTCCTATATGCTGAAGCAAGGAGAGTTCAAGGCTTTTCCGCAACCCAAGCAGAATGGTGAGCCCTCCTCATGGGTTGGGTTGGGCATGTTCACGGCAGTTCACCGGCATGCTTTTGTTTTTACTCAAAATAACACAGAAGGCAATTAATAATTTGCGCACTCTCATGGTAACGTACCCAACCCAGAAACTCTCTCAAGCCCCCAACAGCCAAAGTTTTTCCCTCCTCATGGGCCTGAAGAAGGCTATTATTTATTATCCTGGGAATTAAGAACATCTTAACCTTTTGTGATGTAGTTATTGTATGTTTACGGATGGAATGCTTTTATATAATCAATATAGTTTTTTAGAAATTTCTACGTTTACGTGGCCTCGGGATAGCACGCCATCTAGCACATGTAGCTAGGGGTGTAAACGAATCAAATTCGAATCGGATTATGCAATATCTAAATTTAAATCCAATTAAATAATTTGATATCCAAATTCGATTCGATATCCGATGGATAATGAAAATTAATATTTGAATTCAAATCTGATTAAATATTTAAATATTCAATTCAATTTAAATTCGACTAATTAATTATTTTAAGTAATTAATAAATATATAAAATAAATATTTTATTTATATAATTTAATTATTATATATATAAATTATATAAAAGATTTAAAAATTTTATATATTATATATAAAAATTAAATAATGAATCAAATTTGGATATTTATTGAAACGAATCAGGTAGTATCCGAATTCGAATCCGATTAGTTACTTGACATGAATAAGATATCCAAATTCGATTAGATATAATTAAATCGATCAATTATATTTAGTCTCGAATTCAAAAATTTTCAAATACGATTGACGTTAGGTGGTAGATTTTAGCCTCGCCACGTAAAAAACCTGGTTCTTTTCCCGCCAGACGCACTCGCATGTGGCCTCTCACATCTAACCAGCAGTGAACGACATTCCAAACGATCGATCGTTGGATTTCCACATATTGGCTATAGCTTAGCTCTTTTGTATTTTCCATTCTCATGCACAACCGCTGCTGTGGTAAGCCTTTTCACCTTTCCTGCACTCTATTCTTTCCATGTCTATCTTTTTCCTGTCTAGAGAGACATAGTAAGACTGATTTGTTGAAACGTCGCAACCCCAGACAGATACTCCTGTAAACGAACTTTTCTGCGTAAAGAACACTGGCTTTATTCTTCAATCGTCAAGGAAAGAAAGTATTGCTGGATTTTGCACGTAGGTTTTACTTGCAGAGTAAAAACCACTAGTTCTTCGTGGGTTTCCTTCCTTTGATCACATAATGGCTTCTTCAACGTTCCATGGTGCCGAAAATCTCATACCCATTGAGGAATAGCTCCAAAAGGGTTGGGCTCTCTGGATTCTGATTTCCCTTGAAAATGTTTCCCCAAGATGGGTTTGGTGAATTGTGGTAGGAATTCCAGAGATAGAAAACCTAGCACCAAGTTGCAGTATCTTTGCGAGGCCAGCTTCTCAGCCCAGATTCACACAACACAAGGAGGCATTTATTTCCCTTGAAAGTGTTTCCCCAAGATGGGTTTGGTGAGTTGTGGTAGGAATTCCAGAGCTAGAAACCTAGCACCAAGTTGCAGTATCTTTGCGAGGCCAGCTTCTCAGCCTAGATTCACACAACACAAGAAGGAGGCGTTTTGGTTCTATAGATTCCTCTCCATAATTCATGAACATGTCATAAAACCTCTCCACTGGACTGAGTACATGAGGGACGACGCCCTGGAGGCTGCTGGTCTCAATGATCAGAATACGAAAGTGGTGGATGTGGGGGGCGGGGCTGGCTTCGCTACTTTGGGTATAGTTAAGCATGTGGATGCCAAGAACGTCACCATTCTCGACCAGTGCCCCCATCAGCTCGCCCAGGCCAGGCAGAAGGAAGCCTTGAAGGACTGCAAGATTATTGAAGGTGATGCTGAGGATCTTCCCTTTCCCACTGTGTGCCGATAGATATGTATCTGTCGGATCCGGATGGTAATTACCCACTTTCTTTCTCATTTCTTTCTGTAAATTTACTCTTTCAATCTATGGATTGGATAGTGGATACTATTCTTGAGATTGATTGTTATTATCAGAGAAAAATCCTGTATGTATGCATGACTGACAAACTGAGAGAGAGAAAGGTGGAGGGACTTTTTTTTTCTGATAGTTATTGTATGATTCTTCTCGGTATTGAGTACTGGCGAGAGCCACAGCGAGGCATCAAAGAAGCGTTCAGGGTCTTGAAACCAGGAGGAAAAGCATGTATAATTGGCCCTGTGTGGCTGTGTATCCAACCTTTCGATTGTCTAGGTTTTTTGCAGATTTGTGGATGCTCTTCCCAAAGGAGGAAGAATACATTGAGCGGTTCACAGAGGCTGGATTTAAAGATGTTCAACTGAAAAGGATTGGTCCAAGATGGTACCGTGGGGTCCGTCGGCATGGCTTGATCATGGGATGCTCTGTGACAGGAGTGAAGACTCAGCCTGGGGATTCTCCCCTGCAGGTAATTTCATCTTTTCATCCCGCGTTTCTAGCATATATTGGCTATTAAAAGAATAACCTATA
Source organism: Nelumbo nucifera (assembly GCF_000365185.1). Next base: position 2,176,177 of record NW_010729160.1, read on the forward strand.
TACGTTTGCTTCTTGCCAGTTTCTGGCCATTGCTTCATTTGTTCCAATTTTCTTTGTAATGAGAACCCTGTTCATTCCATGGTAGTGGTGACTCTTCCTTCTAGCTGCACCATTTTGGCTGCTGGGCTTGGCATTAAGATTTCATATCAGTTTCAGCATTCACTTAGAAATTCCTGATCAATTGGATTGAACAGATAATTCATAAATACTGAGTGAACTTTTACAAAGTCAGATGCAGAGGAATATGATGTTATCATGGCATTGACTATATTTGAAGGAAAGGTGATGAACCCTCAACCCTGGTAGATAACAGACAGAACATTTCATGCACCTTCAGGCTTAAGTAATGCAAAACTAATAGCAACCATGACGAATTTCTAATGGACTCAGAAGACTGTTTTGTGTGTATAATGCATACTTTTGCTTGGTTTTGCATGGTATTTGGATTTTTTTTCAGGGAGGTGTGCACTTGGAGTGTAACTTGATATTTAGTGATGCTCATGCATAACCCGATAGAAACTCAGGGTTTGTTTGGTTCGCAGTTGGAATTGGAATCGAAATGGTCCATTCCCATAATCTGTTTGGTTCAGACAAAAATGAGAATGGAAATTAGAATCAGCAGGAATGAGATTTCATTTCCAAGGGAAGGGCAGAGAATGGCCATTCTCTCAAACGGGGGAAAGCATTTCCAGCAGGAATGGGAATGAGATTCTGATTCTGTTCAACTAAACAGTTGGAATCAGAATAGCCCATTCCGATTCCGATTCAAGACCCCTAATCCCGCGAACCAAATAGGGCCTGAATAACTAAAGGTGGTGTGAATGTGTATGGTCTTAGATTTGTTAATGTCTCTTGGTCTGGTTGTGAAACAGGTTAAAGAATTATTATGATGAGTTTGTTGATGCAATTGTGCTTTAACTAGAAAAGGGAAAAGTGGGTTTGCTTGTATTCCCTATGAACTATTATGTAATGAGTTTGGTGATCTAGGTTATGCATTAATTAAAAAAAAAAAAATAGAAGTGCTTTAATTCTGAACCTTACCTACACTCAGTTTTCTTAGCTTGCACAAGACATCTAAAATTTCTTTTATTGATACAGCTTGGTCCAAAAGCTGAGGATGTAAAGAAGATATGCTGGCAAAGTCAAAAAATAATTCAATTAAATCTGTTTGTGGGAGATTTGAATTAATTGGACAAAATGAAATATTTGATTATTCAGTCAAATTCGAATAAAGTCAGCCATTTTAAAGAGCATCAAATAATAAATCAAATTGATTTGAATCATGATTTCCCCGATTCGCTTTGAATTCACTCCGTTTACGCCCTACATCTTTATTAGACCAGTCGCTGAAGGATGACCCTTTTCCTAGCTCATTCAGGGAAGATTTCGTAGCTGATTGCCTGAATATCCATTCTACTGCATTTTTTATGGGCATAACAGTCAGTAACAGCTATTACTGATATGCACACGCAAACACACCAACTCACCAACCAATAGATTTAGGAAACCAACGTTAGGAAATTCTCTATTTGGTGTTTTTGGAAGGAATTATACCTCGAAACAAAGATTCAAATAGGTGTATCATATGATACGTACTGATTTTCACTGATTTCGATGTTTGAGAACGATGCTTTCTTTGGGAGTATTATAATGTTGAAACTATGTTCACTGATGCCATGGGGCTGAGCCGCTGGGCAAGCAAAAGCCCTCGTGAAACCATGCAAATCAACAATGTGAGGTTGGTGACACCTTTTCTTTTTCACCACCAGAATGACGAATATAGAGACACCCTTGTTGCCGCAATCTTGTTGGTGACATTTGAGATGGTTTCATCATCATCATCTCACAATGTACTTCCTTCCCTCTCCACAGCTAACAGCTTCACCTAACCACCCACCAAACTTAACCTATCCCCCTTCCCTCTTGTTCTCCTCTTTGGTTTTCTCATACTACCCATCATTCTCTCTTCCCTTCCCTGTTCCCCTCCTGCATGCAACCCTCTTAGCTCACTCTACTGATTGCACACAGTAGTAATATCACAGGCTCACTCTACTGATTGCACACAGTAGTAATATCACAGGAGTTCATGGGATAATAACTTTGTGATAGGATAAGGCACGAGGTTAGCAGAGCAAGGTTAAGAGCTCATCTGAGAGTGATATCACACGAACCTGAGACAAACCAAGCATGTAGTTTTAGGTGCTCAATGCACAAAGAGCAACAGAACCCTGGCAAGAACCACTCATTTCTTTTCTGGAATCGAGCTACCAAATGACATACATAGCAACATCAACTAAAGTACCAGCAAAAATACCAGAGAAGCATCTGAGCCAAGTCTTTAACACTCTATTTTGAGGTCTAATTTCTCAGGTCATAGAAAGAGAATTTGTAGGGCCTTATATATCCCATTAAGGTTACACTCTTTCATTCCCTGGTGATGGTGACACCAAGGAAATGGATGCGTTTAACGGAGAATATTAGACTCAGTGAATGTGACAAGGTTTCAACTACCTGATCCCAACCTCCGGACTTGCATCTCCATAGGAAACCAAACCCTTTTGTGCACGTGGGGAACTGGATCTAGATCCGCTGGGACTGGGAGACCGTGAATTTTTCTTTCCCCCACGATTTACTGGACCTACATCACCAGAAGATCTTGACCGTGATGAGCTATGGCCCCTTGACTTAGACTTCACCTTGTCTGGAGAATGGGTGTCACCCCCTCGTGGGCCAAGTCGTGATCGAAGCTTCTCACTCATGGCAGGTCGCTCATCCATAGGACTACGACTGCGGACTGGGCTGCGGCCTCGATCCCTGTCACGGCCACGGTAACCCACAGGACTTCGTGAGATGCTCCTACTTTGACTTCTTCGGTTTCGGTATCTAGCAAAGAACATGGACAAATTTGAGTATGAGTGACAAAAACTATGATGCTAATGCAATTATTATGCTATATACCGAAATGAGCAACACAATTTGTTCTACAGAGTAGATTTGAATTTATGGAAAACAAACTACAATAACCAGATACCTGTATACAGGTGCTAAAATTGTGTCAGATACTTGAATATTAGTGTAGAGCTAAACATCTGGCACTTTTCATCCATGTTCTGGCTGTACGTGGGTAAAAGAGGGTTCTGTTGACATTGTAGTTGCTTTTATTTAAGAGATAAAAATCTTGCATTTGGCAAACAGCCCCATAGAGAGCAACTTGAAAGACATCATCTATGCATTGAACATGAAATTGATAATAAGACTAAACGTTAAAAAAACCATTTTCCTTGGTGAATTCAAGCAAACAACCCAACTAAGAAACACGTCATTCTAAAACTTTTGAGATTGCTGGACTTAGCTCCTACTCAGCTTCCTCAAAATACAAATGAAGCCATCTTCTTCCTTTCTAATTATGTTATTTCATAAAATTCAGAGGTTAAAGCTACAAGGTCTACACTAGCAGTCAACTAGAACCAGTTTGTGAAATCATTAATGTGATATTAACCTTAAAAGTATAGAACTCAGATTCTTCTATAAATATACATCATCAAATATGACAATGTTAAATATCAAATGCAAATTACTGAAAAGTACACCATGCATCAACTACATGCAATGCCAAGTAAACAATACGTAAAACATGGTAGAACATTAATTTCTGTAACTATATACATAATAATCCAATCCAAGCCAGGTTTGGATCATCTTCACAACAAAAAAAGCAATCCTGTCCTTCAAGCATACCAAAATTCAAAACCAACTATAACATGGTCATTTAGCTTGCTATATGAGGTAACTAACTGCCTAGAAAACTGCAACCTTGGCAATCTTGCTGATTAGATGATACTACCATGAACCCAACAAAAGAAATAGACAAGGATAAAGGTGAATAGTTTGGTGGTCCACCATCCAGCACCACTATCAAGGAAAGAAAGCTTGCTCACTGTAACGAGGATTCTCACCTCTCAGAGTATAGTTGCATGTCAATCTCAAACTATGAATTAATTTGACATGAGAAAAAATAATAATTTCAGGGAGGACAAACCCAGTTGAAGGAAAAAAAAAAAAAAAAACATCTTGACAACCAATCCCATCAAGCTGGCATTGCCAACTTTTCCCCTCCAAATGGACCAGCCCAGACTGGCATTTTCCATCAGACAACCTGAGAAGACCTATAACCGAAGGCCTCAATTATTGATAAAATTATTACATACTATTTGTTAATTATGCCAACATTTATATTTAATGCTGTGAATAATATTATACATTAATAACTATCAAAAATATACATAACATTAATAATGGTATATCATGATTGAGATTATGATATGCTTCAGATATATACAGAATATTGCATATTCACCTAGATTATTTTTTTATATTTCTATGAATATATAATATCACAGATTAATATTATATATTTATATTTAGTACTTGTTATATTTTAGTTAATATCACATCGCAATACGGAATCATAGATTGGGTGTTTGGATTAGGTAATATTTCATTTTTCAATTAATATTAGGTTTTTATTATTAGATTAAGTAGGCTAACACATGTCTGGTCTCTGGTGGTAAACTAAATTAAAAACTTTTGGCTAAGAAATAAGAAGGTTAACACATCTGCACACTTTCTACACTGGTTCATACATAAATAAATGTAGAAACATGTACAAACATAAGGAGATAGAAAGAACCTGGGAGGACTCCTGCCTCTTGGTGGATTGTTGTAACGTCTAGGTGGTGAACGTTCAGAATAACCTCTGTAGCTTGAATACCTACCAACAGGTCAGAGTAAATTCAATACTTTTAACTCCCCTCTTAATTAGGTGATGAGTTGGCTTACCTGTCACGGTTCCTGTCATAAACATTCCTCCCCCCATAACGGTGAGACCTGGGAGGTGAACGGTTGGGAGATGGGGTGCGGTACCGACGTGCATAGGAGTAACGTTCACTGAAGCCACGCCCTTTTCTGATTCGTTTTGGAGTGCCTTCCTGAGGACTTCTTGATAAACTTTGGCGATGATTAGAAGTAGGGTTCTTTCTTGGACTTTTTGAAGAACTGATGCATTTTTGTCCACTCAACTTCTTAGCAGGACTTCTACTAATACTTCGCAATTTTGGGCTCTTCCTTGGACTTGTTGTAGGGCTCATGCTTGCACTCCTCTTAGGACTGATAGTTTGCCTCCTTTGGGGACTGTGGGTGGGGCTCCTGTTCATCAAGTAGTCCAAGAACTGTTACTCTAGGCAAACATGCAAATTTATAGATGCATTTAACCGTTCATGAATCGCACAAAGATATAGGGGTTAAAGCAAATCAGAACTGAAAACCTTGATCTGTTTGAATTATCATCTGAATCAGGGTACCGATTCACTATTTTTTCAGATTTGTTTTCTGATCCATGCCCATTGTTCACAAGTTCTCCATTTTCTCGAGAAAATTCACCCTCTTCATGTGATGAATTTTCCTCCCTATCCGGTTTATCTTTCCTTTGCTTGTCTGCAACTGCTACCTCTTTTACACGGATGGGGGATGATGACCGATTTCCTATGGTAAAACATATAATTGATCAGTCAAAATCCCATTGCTAATTATCATTAAAAAAGATTGAAAACCCTTCAGTGCCATGCATTTACATGCATGAATGGAATACAAAATAACAAGCTAGTCTACAACATAAAGAAAGTTAAAAATCCTTCCCATTATATAACAGAATCTAGACTATTAAGATCGAAACCAGCATACCAAGCTCTCGTGGTGACTTATGTTCAACATGTGATACATTGTTGGCCTTACTACTAGAATCATGATGACCAGCTTTTTCATCACCAGAGCTGCTTCCACTAGTACTCTCACTTTCTGAATCACTAGAACTATCGGAGCTCCTGAAAAAATAAAATAAAATAAGAAAAAGTAAGCTCCAGTGAAGAAATTCAAATACATATAATATAGCATCATAAGTGACAACCGAACAGCATACCATTTGGACTTGTGCCTTGATCTTTTATCATGTCTTCTTCGCTTCTCCTTACGCTGGCCCCTTCTTTTCTTCCCACGCCGATGTCTGTCTCTTTTTGATGACTTCTTCCTCCTACGCCTTCCATCACTTGATGAACTTGACTCTGATGGTGAAGAATCTGAATCAGAACCACTATCGGAAGAGGAGTCAGAATCAGTATAAGAGCTGTATGAATCAGACGAGGAGTATCTTCTTTTTCTCTTCATTCTTCTGTTCCTAACAGATTTCTTATGTCTTCCCCTTCCTCGTTCATCAGAACTATCATCAGAAGAAAGGGCTTTCTCTGGTTTCTTCTTCCTTTTTTCTGCTAGGAAATCACATAAATGAGTGTCAAAAAAGAGTTAGATATAAGGGTCAGTCAGAAATAGAAGTAATAAAATCAACTTATCATTGCATTCTAGAGATGATCTTTTTTTTTGATGAATTCTAGACATGATCTTGTAGTATACCTTTCTCTGCTCCAACTGCTTCATGGGTTTTGGTTGCAGAAGCTTCACCACAATCTACAATTTTTACAAGACTGATGGATTTCCCATCACTTGTACCCACCTGCTCAAGTTTCTTGACAACATCCATTCCCTGCACGACTTTTCCAAAAACAACATGCTTCCTGCCAAACAAATTAAAAAAAGACCCATCATTTCATGTAATTTTTATTATACTTCCTGGCAAAATGGAAATATAAAAGAAAAAATAATTGAATAGAAGAATATATCAAATGCATTCTATGGTCACTGCACATTCCTTTTTTTTTTTTTTTTGCAGGAGGGGGCAGAAAAAAAAATGTAATACCAGGCTATGCAGAAATAAATATGAAAAGATGTACCCATCAAGATGGCGAGCAGACTTGAAGGTGATAAAAAATTGGGATCCATTTGTGTCTTTACCAGCATTTGCCATAGACAGAAGACCTGGCCCGTCATGGAGCATCTTGAAGTTTTCATCTGCAAAGGAACAGTTAGCTTTAGCAAATTTCAATTGAACATAAACCATGCACCTAACCAAGAAATAGTACCTGCAAACTTCCCTCCATATATGCTTTCTCCACCCACTCCTGAAAATAATGAAAGGGAAGTTTTGATTTTCAGCATTAAAAAGAACTAGGAGCCAGGAAGAGGCATGCATCACAAGGAAGAATTCTAAAAGAAAAATGTCAATACCATTTCGGTGTGAAAAATCGCCACCCTGCAGGGGAAAAGAGATGTATCAATGAGACAATGGCAAAGAACAAACAAAATGAAAAGGTAATAGATAAGACGCTCTTCCCAGTATAATAATAACAAAAAACGGATGTCATCACACCTTTGCTATAAGAATGACAGACACCCTTTATTCCATAGAAAGCACCAGAGTGGTATGGGCTTTGAATCAGCACCATTGAACATCCACCCAATAGCAATTATTCTTTGGACCATTGATGGTGGTATTAATCTACTTCTAGATTCTAAATTAATACAAATGACGGTTTAGCTAGGATTTTCTAATCTTTGGCAATCCATAAAATGTAGGTCATGACGCCCAGGATCATGAGTGGCACAGCCAAGCATGACACTACAACAGCTAAATTCTGGAAATTATTAAATAATCAAAGGCAAGAGAATTTAAAGCATACATCAAAATACAATCTCAATAACTAGCTAGAACCTTAGATGTATTTATATAGTCAAAAGTGCCTAAGCAAACCAACACTGAATTGTTGCCCCAAACCCCCTGGCCCCTGGTGACTTATTTTCCTAGTGACTTTGAAGAACTCATTTTGGAATTTCCAATATTAACTATAACGAACTATACTGAGTATTAAGCAACCATATGCAAGTTTTTTGTTTGGGACCCATTATTCATGTGATAGGTCCTAAAGCATTTAGGCTTGATTTTTTATTTGATATAGGAGACTAAATTAGGTTTGATTTGTAAGTAAACAAAACACCACTATAGAAGAACAGGACCCACACAAACATCTTGAAAGCCTTTGTGCTGGGCTTTTTAATTGAGTTAGGAAACAAACTGGTGCAAGTAGAAGGTTCTAAAAGTTCAAAGGGAAGCAAATAGATGATGTAAGACAGGGTAGGCGGTCCTACAAGTTTCAGATCTGGTGGATTTTGTTGGTGAAGGACTTTGGATGATTAATAATGAAGAATACAGATAGAGAAGCTAGTAGCTAGCTTGTTGTCTACCAAAGAATGAATAAGAGATTAGAAAGGAGAACTCTTGCTGTAAGAGTAAGCAACAAGGAGATTAATCACTTAAAATAAGAAAAAGGTGAGACAGGGAAAAAGAATAGTTTCCTGGCAGCAACCAGAAATCACTAAACCAAACTTTATTTCATCAAATCTGCTCTTCTAAATTGCAATTAGAATGACTCTATCTGTAGACTCCAATTTGGGTTCAAAAACTGACCCACAACTTCTAAGTTCTTACCACTTTAAAACTAAGACAAACCCATTGGTAATCCATAATAAGGACTCTGACTCCAATAACACCTTACTAATCCTACTTGAACTTATTTAATGTAAAGACACCAAAATTTACTAAAAATAGTAACTTTGCAATCTTTGTATAAATAACAATTATGGGAGTCACTATAAATAGTAAGTTTGAAATTACCAATAAATAGTAATTTTAACTTACTAATAACAGTGCATTTCTAAAAACCTGAAAACCTATTCCCAAGGCTAAAAGGCGTTTTAAAGCCATTTTTTCCCTTCCAGATCCATTAGCTTTTCTGGGATTCCAAAGAGGCTCAAACAAATCTAGCTAAGCACATGCTGCTGCATCAATAAACAACACGAATATAAAGTGGAAAAAAGAATTATTTAAGAATTTATAACTTGAAAGAAGATATAGTTCATGGTAGAGTACAGTGGCAAGGATAGGATTTATACAGCTAGCCTCACATATTTGGGATTAACACAGTTAAAGTTCAGCTGAGTTTTTATTTTAGTTAGGAAACAAAATTAGATTTGATTTGTGATTGAAGAACATGAGATAACTTTCTAGTTTTAATTAGGAAACAACTTGATTTTAGAACTAGAGTGGGATCAACACTACTCTAATATATTTTTATTTTAAAATTGAAATTTATTTAGCCCAATTTTTCCTTGGTGGAAAGCCTAGCTACATGTTTGAAGAAGCCTCCTCTGTGAGGACTTTGCCCATTGGAAAATGATAATTTGGACCTCTTGGGAGAATTTTCTTATCAGAAACAAAAATCTAAAATTTATTAATGGGATATGAAGAAAGAATAACCAGCATTCCAAAGATTAACTAGTGAATGCAACCCAAAGCTGAAATTCGATTAACAGGGTAATTACCAAAGAAAACAATTACCTCATAAAATCAGAAACAGTACACACCAAGCTGCCCAAAATAACTTCTAGCTGTTGAAACAAAATTGTAACAAATAAAAATTAAGATTGATGGTGAACCCCCAGTCCAGGAATCACCCAATCAAGTGCAGACCAGCCAACCAATGACCCAGTAACTGAGATGGTCACCCAGCATCCCTCTGAACATGGAGACGCGGGATCAAACCCGTGTAAGTGCAGACTCTCTGTGAAGGTCAGTGGACCTCACATGAACCCAGAGTTTATAACTCTGGAAACACTAAATAGATTAATAGAAATAGGAAGAAATAATAAGTACTAGTGAAAGAGGGCAAGCAGTTAATATTCAAACAAAAAGATGCAAACAAAATAAGAAAACTTTTCTCCAGAGAAGGGAAAAAAGCCACTTGGAAGGCATACCAGTTTTTTTGCTTTGATAATCTTTTTGTCAACAGTCAGGGGATATCTGTATAGGGTTGATGGTATAGTGGTTTTATACATACACTTTATACAACCTCTAGTTGTACTTGGTTTTTTTTTATCAATGAATTCTATACTTTACCTTTTCTCAATAAAAAAGGCACTTGGACTAAGGCATTAGACTGGTTGCATTGCTCACCTAAAACTAGTTTTTTTTTTTTTTTTGAGAGAGAGAGAGAAGTTAACTGATTTCACTGAATAGAAAGAGGGGGTACACAAGAAGGCATGCAAGTACAAAACAGGGGTCAGACCCCTAAAGATTACACAGGTGGAATACCTGTGTAAAGAACTACCTGGGACCCAGCCTTAAAGAACTACCTGATTTCTAGCTCAGTTGCAATGCTTTAACAAAATTAAACTACAAGAATACTGAGCTGCACCAAACAATCAACCTGAAAACTCCGATGAAGCTAAAAGAAACAAGAATTTCTAAATTGAAAAATTTTGCAGACTAAAATTTACTTACTTGAGCCATGAACCCTTTAATTATGCGATGAAAAATTGATCCTTTGTAGTGCAGAGGTTTCCCCGTAGAAGCCCCTATTCCTTTCTCACCTACAATGACGCCTTGGTTCAGAATCATCAAAAGCTAGTTTTTTTTATTGATATAAAAAAAAAAAATAGAGAATCATTCAACATTGTTCAAGCTTATCAACTAGAAAAGCAAATATTATACCAAAGACCAACAGTTTATGGAAGCATGGATAGAATCTCAATCAATATAGCTGACACATTTGACCCATCAACACATAGTTCTTGCCCCAATGAACGTACACATAGAAGAGCCAGTGATTTAAAAGGCATGCCTCGCACAGACAAGGCACATTTTAGGGTAGGTGCCTCGCCTAGGTCCTAGCCTCCTAGGCGCAGCCCTTTCAAAAGGCACACGCCTGGTGTGCCTGATGTGCCTTGCGCCTTAGCCCAGGCATGCACCTTTTTAAAATTCTGCACTTTTTGCTTTTTTTGACCCTAACAGTTGACCCAAGGACTCCGCCCTCAGACCCCTGTGCCATGCCCCTTGAGGCAAGCCCAAACAAGTCCATGCTAGGGTCTTAAATTCTTAGTTCTCATACAAAAAATAATGATTTTATAATTTTAATTGCTTTTTAATAAGATATTTTAGTAGGATGAATGAATGAACCCCCTATTTCGTTATGTTGTTCATTCATTCATCCTACTAAAATATCTTCTTAAAAAACAATTGAAATTATAAAATCATTACTTTTTGTGTGAGAACTAAGAATTTAAGACCCTAACATGGACTTGTCTAGGCTTGCCTCGAGGGGTGTGGCACAAAGGTGGCTCGTAGAATCAGGAATGTAATATGTTTTACATCATATTAGCTACTTTAAGTAATGCAATTGAGGAAAAAAAGAGATTGTGGGTTTTACATGCCTGAAAATATTTTATATGTTTGATTTTATTTTTAAATTCACATTTGAATATGCTTTACATGTTATGTTTATATATTTAAATTTTAGAATTTAGATAAAAGGTTTTTTAAAACATTTATTTTAAAATTTAAAGTTTATATTTTTATTAATATTACGTTTAATATTTTTTTGCATTTTTTTTAAATTTTCTGACATTTTTTTATTTTTTAGCATTTTTTTATTTTTGTGCCTTGCTTTAAAAAGGCGTGCCTTGCCTTGCGCCTTGTGCCTTAGGCGCAAATTGACCCATGCGCCTTTTTTGCGCCTTGCGCTTTTAAAACACTGAGAAGAGCCACTAACAATTTCTCAGCATTACTCATGCTAGATTGAGTGGCAAAAGGAAACAAGGTAAGAACCATTATTTGATTCTTCCCTATTCTATACTAGGATCAGTGATTTAAAAGGCATGCCTGAGGTGCGCCTAGGCACTCAAGCAAGGCAGATTTTAAGGTATGCACCTTGCCTAGGCCCTAGATGCAACACTTTCAAAAGGTGTGTGCCTAGTGTGCCTAGGCATGCGCCTGGTGCACCTTGCACTTCAGCCCAGGTGAGTAACTTTTCTTATTTTTTGCGCTTTTTGTTCTTTTTTGAACCTAGTGGTTGGCCTTTTCTTATTTTTTGCGCTTCAGCCCAGGCGAGCCCAAACAAGCCCATGTTAGGGTCTTAAATTCTTAATCCTTATACAAAAAAAGGGCAAAGCTCCAAGAACCCCCCCCCTACTTGCTAATGTTGTTATTCATTCATCCTAGTAAAATATCTTCTTAAAAGACAATTAAAATTATAAAACATTTTTTATATAAGGATTAAGAATTTAAGACCCTAACATGGACTTGTTTGGGCTTGCCTCGAGGGGCCATAAAGGCGGCTCATAGAATCAAGAACACGAGTTGTTTTACATCACATTAGCTATTCGAAGTAATGCAATTGAGGAAAAAAAAGAAATTATGGGTTTTACAAGCTTGAAAATGTTTTCTATGTTTGATTTTATTGTTAAATTTTCATTTGAATACACTTTGCATGTTATGCTTTTGTATTTTAATTTTAGATAATAGGTTTTTTAAATATTTATTTTAAAATTTAAGTTTATATTTTTATTAATATTATGTTTAACATTTTTGGAAGATTTTGCATTTTAAGACATTTTAAGACATTAATATTATGTTTAACACCTCGCCTTGCGCCTCGGGCACAAATTGCCCCTTGTGCTTTTAAGACATTTATTGGGACAAGAACCAAACCATTGCTTGGGAAAGAAAAGGATCAAGTCAGACATATTAGAAGGTTAGAATCCACAGAAAACCAAGTTTTCTATTCTTACTTCATTAAAAGAAACTTTGAATTGCAAAGAAAAAGGGAAGAAACTTTACCTTAAGAGAAAATGAAAAGTAATTACATGCAACTATACACAAGCCAAACTAACATCCATGGATTATCGATCATAGTATTTAAAATAATCCAAAAATCAGAACTAAATGACAATCTATCCCACATCTTCTAACTCAAGACGGACATTTTTCTATTCCAATAGTGAAAACATTCCAACCTCCAACCAAGGTTCAAATTTTCAACACGATGTGCCCCGTATCAGGCATATCATATCGAATCAGTGACCTGTCAATACACGAAATTTAAGTCTTTTGGGGTCAAAAAACATTTCAGGGGGTAGGCAGGCCTTAGACCAACCGCTCTGAAAAGGTATTGAAAAAAAACTAAAAAAAAAATTAAGTGCAGGGTTCAAAGTACTGATACATCCCTTCCACCATATCGGGGAAAATCAATACTTTGAACCTTACCTCCAATTTCTACAAACTTCATCTAACTCTTCCCAGTTCCCACAATTCAGCTCTATCACAACCCTCATAAATATTAGAATACAAATTAGTAATTCGGTTTAAGTAGTTCAACCTCTTTTTAGTAAGTAAAAAGAAATATAACAGAAAAGGAGAAATTCCTGTAAATAGCATTAACATTTTTGCAATAGACAATAATACATGGTATGATGTATAATATGCTAGTAAAATAAGGATCAAACAATTGGAAGGTGCAATAATAATAATTTTCTGCAAGAGTAGAAGTAGTAAGTTCGTTTTAATAAAATAATACGTTTCTAGAAGACTAGAAATTAACCCAAAAACTACATAACACCTCCTAATGAGCCTTCCTTTAGAACTTTGTGGGACCTACATGCCCTATTTTCCATATTCTTTCCAAAATCTGAAAATTCCATTCTCCATGATTTCTCTTCAATTTTCCGGTCCTGTATTACTAAGGTATTTTGGCCTCTCTAATGACCTAGGCAAGACCTGGGTATTAGAAGAAAAATATACTCAACCAATTCAAATAATAACATAGGATAACTGATGGGGATACGTTGAGACTGATATGTCACACATGTTTTGCACTTACCTTAGGCACAGATGACATTAGTTTAGAGTTTATTTTGATTTTTCTTATCAGTAAAAAATTAGAGTTTATTTCGATTAATGTATAAATTTTTAGTAGGGATTATTTGTTATTTTTATATTTATTGTGGGTTTACTAGTATTTTTCAGTTTTAGGTTTCTTATAGATTTAACAATATGTATTACAGTATGTTATGTTTTGAAAGAGAAAAATCAAGACTTCTTCAACTTCCTTCTCTCCTTCCTTTTCTCTGTTTCTCTTCTTCTTAACAGGTTCTGCACCAATCACATTTCCATGCAAAGAAAAAGGCTAAAATGTAGAATGGAGTATACAGTAAGGATTTTTTAGCACAAAAATGCTACAGAAGCTAAGGTCATCAATTCGGCTGTAGAGGCTATAAAGAGTTGGATGTCTATACATACTGATTTTGTACGGTTTCTCATTGTACACAGGACCTTTTATTTAATACAAATATACTTTACCTTATCTCAGAAAAAAATAAGAGATACTATGCAGTATATACAAAAATAAGATGACATCATATATGATCATATAAACAATTAGAGTAACCAAATCCTCTAATTACATATATGCATGTGTATGTGTACCAAGTTAACTCACTAATCAATGACAAATAATAGTTCACTATTAGTAGATAAGAAATTGAAAATCTAAGTTGTCAAAAAAAGACATGTTTTCCAAACCTGAAATACGAGCCATGAACATTTGACAACATTCTTTTGGACAATTAACAAAATAGTTACTAAAATAAAGCAATAAGGAAGAAATATCACAGAATAAATAGCTTTCAACACATTAATATTAAATATTAAAGATATCAAAAAAACAACAAAACCCTCTAATTTATCACACATGGTCTACTCTTTTAGATCATATATGCATTAAAACATTTAGAACCACACTCCTCATTTTTAGGAGTACAGTTCTAGGGTGATTCGACTCCAAAATTGTACAATCAGCATTTTACATTTAAAGTGTGCCTCTGACATGTTTCTGATTACTTAAAATCTACACTGTCTATGTATCATCTTGACAATTGTTCAACATTCTATACACGAGAATACAGGAAATGGATAAATGAGTAGTATGCTAGCAAACAATGATTCTCAGCTATCACCCTGGAATAGAATATCTACACTGTCTACGTATCGTCTTGACAATGTCATTATATTTTTTTTCCTGGATAATAGCCAAAAACCAAAAACACAAGTAGCACATATCGTTATCCATTATATATATGAAACCAGCAGTATACCTGTACAAAGTGCTCGGAAATTCTCCGCAGTCTTGGGAACAATATCTGCAAAAAGCTGCAAATTCAAAAGAAAGAAGACATTAAGTGCATGCCATTCAAAAAGGACGCAAATTCCAAATTCCCCTATCAATAACAACAAATACAAAAAGAATAATAAGAACAAAAGAATCAAGGAGATAAGGCAAAGAGAGGATACTGAAATAAGGAATTTGAGTTGTAATTACCTCAATAACTACTTTTTCTGCAGGATTCCCATCAATGGATATGTCCAGGAATACAAGAGGGTTCATTTTTTTCACCATCCTTTCTCACTCCAAAAGTGCTGCTCAATTACTTCAACTTCTGGAAATCATGCAGAATAAATGATGATAATGATTATTGCAATGTTATTGATGATATCAATATAATGAAGGAACTGAACCAGTTTATATACACTTAGGGGCCATTTGATAATGGCTGAAATGACTGAACTGAATGATTTATTTCCATGTTGTTAGTAGATAAAATAATTAAGTAATAAAATATTTGAGGACCTTACAGCCTCCAGAATTCCTTGTTCGCTAAAAGACAAGGCAATGTCATTTAGTCAAGCCACTTCAGCTGTTACCAAACAGCTCCTTAGGGACAAATGACTAGATTATACCATATCAGCTAAAAAACAAACAGAACATCAAAATTACAACATAGAGTATGTAAAACTAGCTAAATATTTTGAAAAGCTAAAGCCTATGTTCTTCATGTCTATAGCACAAAGCTTGTGAATCAAAGTGTAAGTATAAGCCTCATAAGTCACGTGTAAGCATGTTAGCATATGCTTTTCAATAAAAAATAATATAATGAAGCTAGGGTTGAATTACATTAATTTGGACTTCCTTTCATTAATTATGTGAGAAACATGATTAGAACAAGAAGTTGTGAAAGGAACCAGCTATAGAAACTGTCCCAATTCAGTACTACATTTGAGCCCAAAACATGTGTTCTATGTACCCCTTGCTTGGCTAAGCTATCTGCCAAGCTATTAGCAGTCCTCCTCACCCATTTCACTTGGATTAACATGTCCTCTGACAGCCATTTGAGTTTTCTGAATTCATTCCTCAAATGCCATGCCACCCCTTCCCCTTTAACCAGCCACTTAATCACAGTTTTAGAATCTCCCTCAAAAATCAGCCTTCTAATACCCTGTTATTTTGCCTTCTCAACCCCAAAAACTGCAGCCAAAAACTCTGATCTTGCCACATCACCCTGCTCCACAGGGCCAGAGTATAAAGCAATTATGTTCCACTCTTCATCCCTAATGACTCCCCCAATACCTGAGGGCCCTGGGTTACCCAAACAGCTCCCATCAAAATTCAGTTTCTTCCAACCATTTATTGGAGGAGACCAAACCTCAACAGATCTTTGTCTTGTAGTTGAGGATGCAGTGATGGTACCCCAAGCTCTAAAGAAATCTTCAATCTTGAAATCTGAAAACAGCTTCAAACTTTTTGCTCAATGAGCTACCCTCAATGTTATAGTTTCAACCAAAGCTTCCTTGCTTCGTTCCCAGTGTTTTAAAAGCGCAAGGCACAGGGGTCAATTTGCGCTTGAGGCGCAAGGCGAGCGCCTTTTTAAGCAAGGCACAAAATTAAAAAAAAAAAATCAAAAAAAACAAAAAAAATATAAAACATAATATTAATAAAATATAAACTTAAATTTTAAAATAAATGTTTTAAAAATCTATTATCTAAAATTAAAATACATAAACATAATATGTAAAACATATTCAAATGAGAATTTAAAAATGAAGTCAAACATATAAAACATTTTCAAGATTATAAAACCCACAATCTCTTTCTTTTCTCAATTACATTACTTCAAGTAGCTAATGGGTCTTAAATTCTTAGTTTTCACACAAAAAATAATGATTTTATAGCTTTAATTGCTTTTTAAAAAGATATTTTATTAGGATGAATGAATGGACAACATTACCAAATAGGGGGTTCTTGAAGCTCTAGTTTGCTCGTGAAGACCCAAACATGGACTTACTTGGGTTGGCCTCGAGGGGCGTGGCACAGGGGTCCAGGGTGGAGCCCCCGGCCTAGCTGCTAGACTCAAAAGAAGGAATAAGTGTCAAATTTTCAAAAGGCACACGCCTGGGCTGAGGCGCAAGGCGCACCAGGCGTGCGCCGTTTGAAAGGGTTGCGCCTAGGACCTGGGTGAGACGCCTACCCTAGAATGTGCCTCGCTTGTGCGCCTAGGCGCGCCTCAGGCGTGCCTTTTAAATCATTGTCCGTTCCTTCTCTTCATATATTCTTGCATTTCTTTCCTCCCACACAGTCCAAATTAGCGTTGCTCTAGTGCATCTCTACAAGGTCCTACCCCTCTTTTTTGTACAACTAATGCTAGTAGGGCTAAACAAACCCTCCAACCTATCAGGAAGAAGACCACTTGCATCCAAAGAGAGAAGTAAACCAATCCCAAAAAAAGCTAATAAACGGGCAAGAGATAAGAGATGAATCGCAGTCTCACCATTCAACTTGTAGAGAACAGACCAGTTAGGGGACAAGCACCAATTTGGTCTCTTCCTTTGAAGTAAAACAAAGAGTATTAATGCTCCCATGAAACACTTCCCAACAGAAAGCACTAATTTTAGGGGGAATGGGAGAACACCAGACTTCCTTAACTGGGAAAGAATAGGAAGAAGAGGTGGCAACAGAGAACAAAAGGACTTGCAAGAGAAATCCCCCACAGAATTAGGATGCCATATTCTAGAATCCGAGCCACTTTCACACAAGAAAACTGAATTCAACAAGCTCAAAAGATCAGTCATCATAGAAAGTTCAGATTCTCTAAGGTTTCTAATGAAGCCAAAATTCCAATTCAATCCTGTAGAGAAGTGGTGCTGAGTAAGGAAGTCAGAGATGGGCCTACCCTTAAACCTAGAAATATCAAAGAGAGAAGGGAATTTAATACCCAGAGGGGTATCCCCAATCCACACATCCTCCCAAAACCTGATTTTTTGACCAGTGGCCAAGTCATACCTGATATGATGTAAGAAGGTAGGAAGATAATCATGGATGGCCTTCCATGGGGCAGCCAAGGTAACTCTACGAAGACATCCTGCATCCCATCCAACATTAATTTGGACTTCCTTGAACTTTCACAACTTGTTATAATTCTTGAATTTCTTCACCACGTTCAACATCTTCTCTACCAAAGTTGACTCTCCATCAGTTGATCTGTTGATGACAATACACCTTTATCTTACCATCCCAACAAGAGGTCCTGATTCATCTTCTTGATCCAGCTCAGATCCACCCCCACCCTACCAATAGGACTTTTACTTCTTTCAAAAGCTGGTATCAACTCTTGACTCCGATATT
Organism: Nelumbo nucifera; assembly: GCF_000365185.1. The sequence goes on from NW_010729160.1 coordinate 2,194,467, forward strand.
AGTCCTTCCATCTCTAATTCTCTCCTAAATGGCCCTACCTACTTTTGTCATGTGGAGAAATTCTGTGCTGAATACAGATATTCCATCAAGGAAGGGATCCATTAAAGTGGTATTGGCACCACGATGTTGCATTGCCATTTAGTGTTGAGTCGAAATGCCTACACAACACCACTAACCATACTTCAAGAAGTGAGGTTCCCAAGACGGCCATGTCAAATTCCATCAGGCTCCAGTTCAGTATGGTGGTTCTTCCCTCAGCTCCTGTTTGAGGAAATGTAGGCTTGACACTTCATCAATCATCCTCTGGTGTGACTTCCTAAACATAGTGGTTGTGCAACCGTTTCGAGTAAAAATGTCCCCAACCAAATTGTTTTTTGAATGTTAAACTCAACGTGCTTATGCGTCACTGGTGTGGCAGCATTCTAACCAAAAAAAGGAACTTAACACCATGGTGCCAAACGCCACAGCCACATATTCAATCCCGCGGTCAATATCACCCCTATCCAGGTTTCAGTTGAAGTTTTGCTCAATCAACAGTACCATTCGAATTTTTAATTATTTAATTTAAAATTTACCCATAAAAGAGGGTTTATTTTGAAAACATGGCCAGGCCTTTTGGTCCAAGATTTTTTTCCATGAATGAAGGATCAGGAAAGACATTTTTGTCAGTAAGCAACAATCAAAACAACTTTATCAATATCACTTGGGAACATAGAAACCTTGCTGTTGTGAAGTTGATGTGTCCTACTAATTTCAGATCTGGTGGTGGGCTTTGTGGGGATGGGGTGAATGAGGACTATAGCTGATTACAGATGAAGAATATGGATGGAAATGCATGTAGAATGCTTACTGTCCACAAAGAATGAGAAAGAAATTAGAAGAAAGAAATGAACTCTTGTTGTTAGGGTAGCTGCAAAGAGACAGATTGCTTAGAAGAAGAAATGAACTCTTGTTGTTAGGGTAGCTGCAAAGAGACAGATTGCTTAGAAGAAGAAATGAGAGAGAGACATTTCTGGCAACCAGATTACCAGATTTCACCAAACCAAACTTTATTTCATCAAATCAACTCTCCTTCAACTCCAACTGTAATGACTTATTTATACTCAACCTATGATTTTTTTTTATTTTTGGGTTGGCAACAGAAAAATATATTTTATTAAAAAGAAATAGTCACATCTCTTGAGTAGCCTCAGCTACCCCAGTAAAGCTTAAAACAGCAAAGAACACTTTCTTAGAGTTACAATTGAGCCCAAAAACAATGCCCTCTATTAACCAACAATGATTTATGAACTCGGATGTCCCTTTATAAACTTTAATTTGGACTAGGAAACTGACCCAAAACAGCTTCTGATCGCTTTAAAACTAAGACAAATCCAGAAGTAACCCACAATGACACTTAAAGGACTCCAACTCCTAAACAACCCTAATAAGACTTTCCTAATTCCACTAAAACTAACTTAAATTTAAAGAGACCAGAAATTACTAAAAATGGCAAACAGTAAACCACAAGCTTATAAAATTAATAATTGTGAAACGGCAATAAGATTATTAAAAAAACAGAACCGTGTTTTTAAGACACCAACAACTAGAAAATAAATAAATAAAAAGTGAAACAGTACCAATATTCTATAACCCAAAAATTCTGAAATTGGTGTAGAAATTGGAAAACTGATTTAATTCTCCATTTATTCTTTCCTTTCTTCCTTATCTGAATCAGAAGTGCCCGCTCATTCAAGTGTTTATTTTCCCAGTGCCCACTTATCTTGCTAGGAACTCAACCAAGGCATCAGCTGTCCGTTTAAATAAGCTGTTCCAGGGGACAACAAAAGCCTTGGCCTCTCTAAGCATTAATCTGAAAAACCCAGACTCTCAGCATAAATATAATCCATTGAGTTAACAACCATTACAGTAACCTTCTATTAGCAACCTGTACCAGACTGAAAAGTAGACCAACTTTAAGCATTGTAGGAGAGACAAAAGTTCAGCTTTTAGAAAGGTAATATATCCTAAAAAATTAACAATGTTCTTCCTTCATGTATTTTCAGAATGCCACCCCCAGATGGGCCACGTTTACCAAAAGAAGACCCACCAAAGTTGAACTTGTGTCATTTATCAAAAAAAAAAAAAAGTTGAACTTGTTTCTGCTCATGCTGGTGCAATTCTTCGCCTTTCTTGTGCAGACCCAACCACTACCTGTCATCCTCTAAGTAGAGAGTCCACAAATACACCACTTAAAGCTTCCTCTTATACCCAATTGGCCACTCTCACAGATTTAAGATCACCTCAGTCTTTTTCTTGTTAAAAATCCAATCATTTCTTTCCATGACACTCTCCAAAGGACTGCCACCCTAATTCAATTCAACAACTGTCCTTCTTTAGTCCTGAGCAAGGAAGTCTGTTTGAAGAAATCCACATATTATTTTGGAGGCAACCAACATGCTACAAATGAAGGGAAATTTTGGTTTCATATGGCTGTTGTAGAAGAGCTAAAAAGGGATAGATGGTTGACATTGTCTCCACTGTTTAAGGAAAGAACATGAACAGTAGGAGAGAGATACCAAGCTTTCCACCTCCACTGGAGAATCCCTTGGTATCGATGATTTTTAAAAACAGCTTCCCAGAAAAATGTTTTGATCTTGGAATCAAGTTGTACCAAGGGACTTTAATAAATGGGAAAGGAAGGGTCAGAGAAAGGCTAACAACAAGGCTTCTTCAAGAAGGAAGAGCAAGAGAAGTATCCCAAAGGATACAAAGCCCACACCCTAGAGTCTTTATCAAATAGCACCAATTTCAGAGGTTGCACATACAGAACAACTATGTCACTCGAGGGCTATAATGAAAGTCATGAAATACCGAAGCACAGTATAAACTACATTAAATCCAACTCGTGCTATGAAACTAACTCAAATAATACTAATCGGAAAGAACATAAAATACCAAAATTTAGGTGCTATGAAACCTCAGATCACCTCCATGACCAGGATTTCAATGTTAAATGCAATTTGAGATTTAAGGTACTCCTAATGCTTTCAATGTACCCTGGTATACCTTTTTGTCCTCGGAAACTAAAGAAGGAGCCATTGATGTTCAACACAGGAAACATTGATATGCATGCATAAACTACTTTACAAGGTAATTTCATCCATCTCGGGTCCTCTCCTCCAATAACATGGTACAGCATCTACCCATCAGTGCTAAAGAGAAAGTAGAACCCGCGAATATCAAAGACGGAATAAAAAAATGAAAATTTTGAAATTTCTCATCAAAAATATGCGCGCAATGGCAAGAAAACGAAACCCACAAACCATAAACCCTAAACCCTATCTGTAAATCTTCAAGCAGAGTCAAAACTGAGAATCTCAATCTGCATGTACGGAAATTTGAGCCGATGATAGAAAGATATAAAAAATGAAGAACGATTGCGAGAGACCAAAAATATCCAAAATTCAACCATACAAAAAGCATGTAAATGAAACGAAAAAAATGAAAAAAAAAAATAAAGGAATAAAAAAAAAATAGAGAGAGAGATAGAGATAGGACGCTTAACATTGTTACCTGGGTCCGACTAATCTTCTCCGGGTTCAGATTTCAGAAAGACAAAGTCTGGCCAACAGGAAACATAGTAGAAGCCGCCACTAACATGGACGCACAAGATGTTAGAGTAGGAGCTGCTGATGCTGTAAGGACTGGTTTTGCTTCAAATCCTTTGGAGTCTTGGCTACCGGCCTTACTGATTTCTATTTAGCCATTTAGGGAAAGAATAATTGCTGAAATCTCCCCTTAACTTTTAAATAAAATCTAAAATTCCCCTTACTCTTTAAAACCGTCCAAGAGGATCCTTATGTGTATCGGACTATCAGGATATCAAATTGCTGAAATCTCCCCGAAACTTTCCAGTTGTTGCTGAAATCTTCTCTAAAATCGCCTTTCCCAAACTTTCTAATTGTTGCTGAAATCTTCTCTAAAATCACCTCCACTGAACTTTGTGATATAGTTGCAACTTGCAAGTAGCCCTTTTTATCAAAATCCTTTAGAAGGAAGCAAGTATGAAAATGTCCAAAATACCCATAAAATTACTTTTTACTAAAATGTCCAAACCCTTTAAATCTCTTTTAAGAAATTGATTTATTTTTTTAAATTTGCACTTCATATCAATCACTCAAAGGTAAAGTTGCTACTTTAAATTATATATTTTTTTTTATTGTTATTGTTTTTCCTATAGAAACCGGCCTCAATAGTAGTTGCATGGATATTTTGGACATTTTAATGTCTCTTATTAATAGATTCTAACAAATGGGATCTGCTTGCAACTGTATTATAAAGTTCAAGGGAAGTACTTGTTATTTACCAAACTTCATAATACGTTTCAGCAATACTCAGAAAATTCAAGGATTGTTTCAGAATTATATTTTTTTGGCAAATGGCATACAGCCACCCTATGTGTAGAGAGTAATGACACTTAACCCCCTGACCTTTGTTTTGTAGTAACTCATAACCCCTAATTTCTGGATTCTAGCACTTTGCTCCTTGTCAAAACTTCTAAAATTAGGGCTATCAATGGATCTAGTTCTATCATGAGATTGAGTCTAGGTGGGGACAGGGTGTCCTAGTCCTATTTCAATTAATTACTAACTAGGGGGACTCATGCGATGCACAGGATTTATCAAGGAAAAATGAAACAATGGAAACTGATAATTATACTAATAATTTTAATAATTTGTTATAAAAATAATTTAATAGTTTAGATTAATTGTATTAACAATTTTTAATAAAAATAATAAATTATTATTAATTACTCAATAAATAACTATTATTTCATATTATCCGTTAGTATTTTATTTTAGTTCTTTTACTTTATTAATCATTAAATGTTATAGTTTAATTAATATATAGATTAACTTTTTTAGTCATACTTAAGTTTGGAGCTTAAGGTTTAAGATTGTGAAACAAATTCTCATCCCCATCTCCCTCATCTTTGTCCCCATCCTCAATTGGCTATCATTATCAATCCCCACCCTTGCTAAGGCAATGTCCATCCTCAACCCCATCGAGTCGGGTTAGGGAAGCTAAGTACCCGATGGGATGAGGAACATTGCCATCCCTATTCACATTCGAATCTTATTTGATGAGGGGTAATTTGGTCCTCCAGTGACATCGCGCCATGTGCACTTTCTAAACCGTTGCATAACACATCAATGCCATCTAGGCAATGACTTGCCTTCACCAAGATAATGGAGTTTACCTCGGAACCACCTTAAGCACACCTAGCACACCTTGAGAGTGTTTCAGTGCCACCACGGTAGGGTTAAGTTGGTGATCTCATGACTGAACCAAAGACATCAGCACGAGAAGCAACCTCCCACTAAGGTCCCACCAATCTGACTGAGGTCCAATTGGCGACCTGCGTAACATGGCCAAGGTTCAAAGTATCAATACGTATTAGGCCATACGCCCCTATAGAGGGTGTATTAGGGTTTTGACCGGTTCAAGGGGTGGATGGACCCCCTCTGAACCAGATTTGAAAAAGAAAACTAAGAAAATAAAAAATGAAAACTATCAATACTACCTGATACGCCTCTACCAGCGTATCGAGCATATCGATATTTTGAACCTTGAACATGGCAACCAGCCTCTGCCACATATGACTTATCGTCTCCGAGTCCTCTACGATTGCGTCACCTCACCAATGGAGATAGCTCTTGCACCGCCCACTTCGTAGGTAAACGGATAAGCTTTATCACTTTATGCGGAAATTGTCTCTAAACGTGAAACAACCTCCAAGCGTGGCGGGCCAATAAGCTACGTCCTCCCAAAGATCTCGAACGCACTACGTGAAGCTCACAACTACCTGTGCCTATATAAAGGTGCCCCTTCAACCAAAAAAGGTACATGTGATTTAGCTCTCATGACTCTCTTGTTCTCTCGCTTTCTAGCTCTTTAAAAACACCCATTGATAACTTAAGCATCGGAGTGCCAACCCTGGGTAAAGCACCCTGAGTACTCTGATTGTCTTGTTGCAACTCGGCCAGCCGACCTTGACAGACAAGTGTCCGAGTTGTCCAACAATAAGGAGCACTAGATTGTACACCATCAATTGGCGTTGTCTATGGGAACCGCTACACAAAATCTAAAGTACTCACAAACCTACTGACTATTAAGCAATGGCTTCACCTAACAACATCAACAATGCCGACAACATCCAGACCAACGACACCTCAACTGGGGGGCAAAACCAGTCTGTCCAGAACGTAGTAACTCAAAATGTCCAGATAGGGTAAATCTCCATCCCCCTAACATTGTCGACCATCCCGATGTTTTCAGGATAGAGCCTCCCTTCATTTCCCACTTCGTCTATGCCTCCCCCACCGGTCGAGCCATCAATGGTTCCCATTGGGGTTGATGACCAATAGTTCCAAGATCCGCAGCATTGACATGCGAATGCAAAGCTAGAAAAGTTGTCTCGTTGCACTGGCCTGGATGCAACAGCAGTACATGCCTGGCCTACAGATGCCACGAGTACCACAATAGCAAGTCGTCAGTCAGGTCCCCACACCGATAGTGAACTTGACCCAGCAACTCGACGACCAGAACCAAAACCAGAATCAGGTGCAGGAGTCCCTCCGCCAACACAACGTCCCAAACACCAACAACACATAAGCACCTGGGACCGCTGACCAGAAGAGGACTCACACCTCGGAAGCTCGGGACTCCACCTACGTCTCAAGTGAAGAAACTAGTCGGGCGACCTCTTTGGTTGGGCCTATGAACACCGGCTCTAATGAGGGGTTTCAAAGGAGACACTAAAGACATACCTAATGTGATCCTAGAAAAAGTCGTTTCGCACCAAAGGATGAGGAAGAAGCACCAAAGAAGGAAGTCAGTCGGACCACCATGTCGTCCTGCCCCATACGTTTCTCACACATCTTTGTTGTCGATCGATATCCTTGCAAACCCTCGGCCCAAGGATTTTAAGGCCCCCAATCTCAAATCATACAATGGTGTGACCTCCAGGAAGCTCATGGCTGGATCAAGGAGATGAAGTCGCCACCCATTTTTTAGAGGAAATGGGCCCTCATTTTTAAATTTCAAAATTCAATTTAAGTCTTTGATAGTGACTCCGTCTTCCATGAAAAAGGCACATAATTGAGAGATTTCAGGTCCCAAGGATTGAGGGAGGGAAGGTATTAGGCACCCCCCCTCTCCAAGCTATTGTAGTAGCCCACTACAGGAATTGCTCAGGCTCAATTTCTTTTAGAGAAAAACATAAATGGTTGCAGGAATTTCTTAAATATGGAGAAACATACTTTCAACTTCTCCTAAGACCAATTTTGAGGTGATGTTATCGGGTCTTAGGTACTAATTTCCCTAAGACCATCACCTCTCTGCCTCTATTCTCAGTCAAGAAGAAATTACAAATGATGGTTTTCCAACATTTCAGAACCTTAAGCAATCCAGAAACACTAAAAAAGACTTACATTTCGTATGTACCTTGACAGAAGTTTTCTAACAACTAGAGATGAGATAGAATGAAGTTTAAATGGGTTCCTGAGCTAGGGGTGCTTTTGGTTGCAACAACTTCCGCTTGAAAATGGAAGAGGCAAGTTTGGAATTTGGGGTTTAGAGTACCTCCAAATTTCAGGTGAACAAGAGGCAGTATATGGGCTAGGAGAAAGTTCTCTTCTCTCTTTCTCTTTAGGGGCCTCCCTCAAGTTTCCTCCTTCTTCAGTCCCTTTTTGAGCTTAAATTAGATTAGTATTTATAGAGAAGAGGAGGGGGTCAGGTCTGAATTCGTTCAGCTAGTGCTTGGTATTCAATAGAGGTTTTTCACACAAATAGGCAAACATTCTTCAAAGAAATAGATGTCCAGTCAAGTTTTCCTGTTTGGTGAAACATTTTCTTCGATTTGGGGGTGGTTTTCATGGGTTTTGTGCGTCCAGTGGGATTTTGGGGCGTACTTGTCATGGCAATCTCATATTTGGGTCCGTCGGTGGTAGAAAATATAAATTTGTTGAACTTTAAAATGATATTTTGTCCTTTCTTAGCCTTAAAGTAGGGATATCTCAAGGTTTTTGGGCTTTTTGGGATTATTAGACTCTATTCCATTCGTCCAAGTGTTCTAATGGGTCAATAATGGGTATGACATTAGACATCACCCTTTTGAGGCTTCATGTTGGGACAGATGGTGTAGCAATTTAATCTGGTGCATTAAAATGGTATATTTCTAGTTTAACGGTCAAACGGATGAGTCTGGTAATGAAATTTGGCATGCTGGGGTTTTTTGGGTCTCTAAACAAAGTGGTGGCGTCTGATCGGACAAATAGGGCCAGAATAATGGATATCCATGACTGACAAGTTTGGATTAACGAGATTTGCTGAAATAAAATCTTTGCTTAATAAATGGTCAAACGGAGGAATTTTGGGATGGAATTTAGTGGATTGACACTTTTGAACGTCCTAAATCTAACGGAAGTGATGAATCTTTGATCAGAAGTGTAGGTTGACTGAGTCTTAGCTTATGGTTTTCCAATCAATAAAAAGGCTTGAAATGGAATCTTACTTTTTTAACAGTCAAATGGATGTGTTTGGTCGTGAAATTTGACGTGCTAGGGATTTTTGGGTCTCCGAACACAATGGTAAGGTCTGATTGGTCATATCAAGTTGGGGTGATGAAATCTCTAATTAATGAGATTTGTTGACATAGGATATAAGTTTGGTGGGGGGTCAAATGGGGGAATTTTGAGCTACAATTTGGTAGGTAGGCATGGATTAAGGTGATGAGTCAAGTGAAAGGTTTTGATTTGAGAAAGATATGGTTGATCTTGGTAATCATTCAGGGCCATCAGAATGAGATCTTGATGTTTTTTTGTTGTTGATCATCGTAGATTCATGCTGGGATTCGCTAGTTGATTGTTTCCTAGTGATCTTGGGTGATGGATATGTTGGATTTGATTTTGGAGGAGTAGGAATTTGAATATCGTATAGATTGGGGCCGTTAGAAAAGAAGTGGATTTTTGCAGTTTAGTCATGAAAAGTGATGTGTAATGAAGTTGTAGTTTTCAAAGTCTGGGGATGATGTTTGATCAAGGTTCTTATTTGTCTTGTGGATTGTATCAAAGGAGGCTATTTCGGGTTTTGGAAAGTTTCTAGTTGTTTTGGTTGCCTTTACAAGTTTCTAGGGTCTAAGAGAAAGGTACATAGAGGTAGGGTGAAGGGACCGAGCAAAAATTGGGTGTTGATAGATGGCATCAACAACCTGGTGGACCACATTGAGAGTTTCTAAGCCCTAATGTAGCTACACGGGGCCTCATATGTGAGCCTGTGCATGGCCTTCCTAACCACTTTCCAAGGCATAGCTTAAATGTAGTACTTCATGCTGGTCGCGGGTTCAATCCAAACTTGGAGACAGTTCATGGATTTATTTACGACCCATTTCACTACTAGCAAGCGCTGCCCTAAATCCGCCACCAGATTAATGAATATGGTTCAACACCACGGTGAGTAACTCATAGACTATGTCAAGTGATTCAACCCAAGTGGTTCAACCTAGAAAAATTGTAAGTCCCGATCCTCAACCTAGTCATCCAGATCACCCCGGCAGTTAACAGAGTCCGACACCCTAACTTGCGCTGGGATGTCAAGTTGGACCCTCCTGCCTCTATGGAGGAGTTCCTTGACTAGGCGGCCAACTACATTAAGGCAGAGGAAGCACTTGGTTCTAAAAGCGAGCTAAGAAGGAAGAGAAAGAAGTCGAAAGACGATCAAGGTAGCAACAAGCATCGGAAGTAAACCTGTTCATGGGCCGAGTAGCCCAACAGCCCGGCCCATTATTTTTCGGGCTTGGACAAAACTTCAGGTCCGCGGGTTTGGGGTTGGGCTTTAAATACCAGGCCCGGTCATTTTTCGGGCCAGGCTCAAGCTTTCTCAAATAAGCCCTGTCCGGGCCTGAGCCTAACCCGATACTATTACATATAATAAAAAACATTTATGTTATATATAATATATATTTATTTCTTCAATTATTAATAAATATTAATTTACTATTAGAAAATACAAATTAGTTTATTCATTTATTAAATTATTGCTAAATTAATATAGCATTAATTTACTATCAGGCTTCAGGCTTTATATAAGGGTTGAGCTTGGGCCTGGACATTTTTTGTAGATAAAGAGGCAAAGCCTGGCCTAGCCCATGAACATGTATAATTGGAAGAGAAGTAGGTTTCCTCATAGAAGACGCAAACAGGTCTCTCCACCGCAGAACTAGGTCACCATAGAGAAGCAACAGGCTGCCGAGCTAACGCTTTCGGACTCCCTAGTGAAGACAAACAATTACACAACATTTAAATGCCAAAAGGAGCAAGATTCTGGTGGAGATCAATTCGACTGAATATCTGAAGTGGTCGGCCCCGTTGAAAGGAAACCCCGCCAACCAAAACCAAGACAAGTTCTATCACTTCCACAGAGAGAGTGGACATGACATAGAGAAATGTAGGAATTTGAAGGACGAGAAAGTTCATCAAGAGAGACGACCATGATCGCCTTGCTGAACAACCAAGGAGAGAAGAGACTCCGCTGAGGAGAGAACAGCCCCTGCAGGAGTAGCAACAAAATGACCCCCACTCCGTGGAGTTATTCACATGATCATGGGTGGGTCAATTGTAGCGGGTTGTAGCACCTCGGCTGGTTGAACTCTGTCCATGAATGGTACATGAAGAAGAGAACTTGCTGAAGTGGCTACGTATTTAAGAAGTTATTTACTTCACCGAGGACGACACTTGTGGAGTCCATTACCCTCACGATGATACCCTCGTAGTTAAGCTTGTTATCCACGACTACGAAGTGAAGCGTGTCTTTGTGGACTTTGACATCTCAACAGACATACTATTATTGGAGGCATTCGAGCATATGAGACTACAAATGAAGGACTTCGCTCCAGTTGAAGTACCCCTGGCCAGTTTCAGTGGAGAGGTGGTGTGGCCTCTTGGAAGAATAAATTTGTCAATTATAGCAGGATCTACACCAAATAAAGTTAGATTCAACCATGACTTCCAGGTGGTTGCTACAGTGTCGCCTATAACGGAATCTTGGGCCGCCCTATCCTACATGCCTTAAGAGTAGTGGTATCCACATACCACCTCACGATGAAGTTCCCCACTGACTACGGGGTGAGAGTAGTGCACAGAGACCAGTTGGAGTCTCGAAAGTGCTACGTGGTAGCCTTAAAAGGAAAAGGCAAGTTGGACGTCGAGGTAGACCTGGAGCCACTCCCGGAGACTGATGAAGAAAGAACTCACCCAATGGAGGACATCATCTAGGTGTCGGTCATAGATACCGACCCCCAAAAGATGATGTAGATCAAATTGTGGCGTAACAAACCATTATGCTCTGAACTAGTAAGGTTTTTTACTTCCAAACGTAGATGATTTTTCCTGGTCAACTGCTGATATGCCCGACGTAGAACCCTTTGTTATTACTCAAACTAAATGTTGACCCCTAGGTTATACCAATCAGACAGAGGAAAAGGAGCTTCGTCCAAGAAAGGATTAGAATAATTGGAAAGGAGGTCGAGAAGCTCCTCGCAATAGACTATGTTAGAGAGGTCAAGTACCCGAGCTGGATTACGAACGCAATGCTCGTAATCATGAAGAAGGCTAACGGAAAATGGCTCATGTGGTTGACTACACCAACCTGAATAGAGCTTACCCAAAGGACCTGAATAGTCCCATGTGCGACCTTGGGGTTTGATTTGTTGAGCTTCATGGATGCATATTCCAGTTACAACTAGATCTAGATGGATCCTACCGACTAAGAAAAAACTACTTTTGTAACTAAAATAGGTCTTTAATGTTACAAGGTCATGCCCTTTGGCCTAAAGAATGCTAAGGCGACCTATCATCGACTTGTAAACAAAATTTTCTCTGATTTGATTCGAAATAAAGTAGAAGCTTATGTTGATGACGTGGTAGCAAAAAGTAAATTTTCAAAAACTTTAAATGCCAACCTAACCATTGTATTTGCCATACTTATAAAATTTAACTTGAAGCTCAACCTGAACAATAGGGATGCAAATGGATCGAAACGGATTTGAATCAGGGTATGTTGGAATCTGATTTAACAATGTTCATGTCAGATATGATCTGATCCGAAGATCCAAACGGATATGATAGGACTCGATATGAATTCGAATCCTATCGGATCTTCAAATCTAATTTGATCCGACTTGTTTTCCTTAAAAATAAATAAATTATTAAAAGGAAAAATAAAACATACCAATTTAAATAAAGAAAAAACAAAAAAATACAAGTATTTTTAATTATTATCATCATATATACATGTTTTTATAAAAAGTAAATAACATAAAAAATTTATAAAAATACAATATAAATAATATATTTATAAATAAATAACATATATACATGTATTATATATATTTATATTTATAAATATATAACACATTGGATCGGATAGGGGTGATCCGAATCTGATTCAATTTCTGATTGGATCATAGTATCCGATCCGAAGATCTGACTAGGGGGCAATCCGAATTCAACCAAATAGGATTGGATCTCAGATCGGTCCAATCCATTTGCACCCCTAACGAATAAAGGTGTCTTTAGTGTCACGTTGGGCAAATTCCTCAATTATATAGTGAACCAATGTGCCATCGAGGCCAATCTCGAGAAAGTCTAGGTCGTCTTAGATAAGAGACCTCCCAGGTCTATTAAAGAGGTCTGAAGGCTAACAGGCCGACTAGTCGCCCTGAACCAATTTATGTCCAAGTCGGTTGGGCGATGCCTTCCATTATTTAAAGCCATCAAAAAGACCTAAGACTTCGAATGGACCGAAGAATGCCAACTCACTTTTGACAAGCTCAAGAAATACCTTAGCTCCTCGCTATACCTGTTCATGGGTCGGGCCGGGCTCGGGCCGGGCTTTTACTCTTCATTAACAGAAATATGTTAGGCCCGAGCCCGAGCCAGAAGCCCGACCTAATAAAAAAAATTAGATATTTTCCCTATTCAATAATCAATATAAATAAGAATTTATTTACATTAAAAAAATATATAAATTCAAAATTTATTTATATTAAAAAAAGAATATAAAGAAGGGAAAGAGGATGTGGAGAAGAAGAATTCGGTTGGAAAAAGAAGGGAACGTGGTGAAAAAAAGAGGGGTATTCGACTAGGGTTTTTAGGTTTAGTTATAGGTCGGGTCGGGCCAGGCTCGGGCCGGGCTATTTTGGAAAATCCCGAGCCCGGCTCGAATTTATAGCGGGCCAGGCTTTTTGGCCCGAGGTTAAGCTCGCGGGCCTATATAGGTGTTCAAGCCCATTCGGGGGCCGGGTCGGGCCGGCCCGTCGGGTCACCCGGCCCATGAACAGGTCTACTCCTCGCCTTTGCTAACTAGGCCAGAACCCGGAGGCGAAATAATACTCTACCTCTTTATGAGTGACAAGGTGATCATCTTGGTCTTAATCTGAGAGGTGGATAAGGTGTAATGACCTATTTATTACATAAGTAAAGTGTTGCACGTTGTTGAGACCAAATACCTAAACATAGAGAAGTTAGCCTCTTGTTGATAGAGTAGCTCACAAATTGCACCCATATTTCCAAGCCCACATGGTCGTTGTCCTTACGAGTAAGCCTCCAAGGCAAGTTTTACAGAAGCATGAGGTGTTAAGAAGACTAACAAAGTGGGAAGTCGAGCTTAGCGAATACGATATTCGGTTCAAGCCTCGCCCAATGATAAAGGCCCAAGTCTTAGCCGACTTTGTCACTGACTCCACATTCAGCACGCTGACCCCTGAAGATGGAGAACCTGTGACCACTTCGGAGGCTTCAACAAAACCTATCCTGACCTTAGATGAAGAGCCCTAAATCCTCCATGTGGACGGTTCATCCAACTAGAGAGGAAGCGGGGCTGGACTAATCCTCCTCGAACCAAGCGAGGTCAAGATGGAGTACACTCTCTAATTCACGTTCCGAGTGTTGAATAATGGTGTGAAGTAAGAGGTACTTATTGCAGGCTTAACATTGGCCAAGGAGGTCGATGCAAAGCATGTCATTATCCACAACAACTCCCAACTGGTAGTCAACCAAGTAAATGGGCAGTATGAGGCTTAGGAGCCCACCACGTTGCCTTATTTGGATAAGGTAAAAGGGCTCCTCCAGAACTTTTGTTCGTCATACATCTAGAAAATCCTGATGTTTGAGAATGTCGAGACTAATGTGCTTTCTAAACTGGCTAGTGCAATAGACACAACTCGAAGGACCATATATATCGAAGACTTACCACGTTTGAGCGTTGAGAAGGTGGCAAAGGAGGTCACTCCCATCCTAGTAGAAGAATTGAGCTAGATAAATCCGGTCGTTGACTATCTATGCCACGGGACCCTACTAGCATGCTACAATGCGGCATGGAGCTCGCTATGTACTCACTGGTGAGTTGTTGTATCATAAATCATTCACACTCCCCTACCTACGTTGCTTGCGGCCTACCAAGGTGAACCAAGTGCTACAGGAGATCCATGGAGGTCTTTATGGTTGACACTTAGGGAGAAGGGCACTGGCCCAAAAGTGTGACAAGTGTTAAGTCCGGCTATGAAGGCGAACACCATACAACTCGTACAAAAGTGTGACAACTACCAGCGACACACCAATATACCCCAACAACCTGTTACTGACCCGAGGTACCTGACCAGCCCATGGTCGTTTGTGTAGTGGGGGATTGATATACTCGGTCCATTCTAGCCAGCAACAGGGTAGAGAAGGTTTTTGGTCGTGGGTGACCAATTGAGAAATCCTACAAGGTTTTTGGTCGTGGTAGTGGACTACTTCACTAAGTGGGTGGAGGTCTATCACAACCTAGAATGTACAGGGTTTTTTTTGGAGGAACATCGTTTGTCGCTTCGCTCTTCCTTGCGGGCTAATATCTGACAATAGAAAGCAATTCGAAGATATCAAGTTCTAGAATTGGTGTGCCGAGATGGGGATCCAACAAAACTTCACTGTGGTAGCTCACCTTCAAGCGAATGGGCAAGTTGAGGTGACCAATTGAGAAATCCTACAAGGTTTTTGGTCGTGGTAGTGGACTACTTCACTAAGTGGGTGGAGGTCCATCACAACCTAGAATGTACAGGGTTTTTTCTGGAGGAACATCGTTTGTTGCTTCGGTCTTCCTTGCGTGCTAATCTCCGACAACAGAAAGCAATTCGAAGATATCAAGTTCTAGAATTGGTGTGTCGAGATGGGGACCTAACAAAACTTCACTGCGGTAGCTCACCTTCAAGCGAATGGGCAAGTTGAGGTGACCAATTGAGCAATCCTACAAGGTCCCAAAGCCAAACTATCTCGAGCTAAGGCTTTGTGGGTGGACAAACTGCCTAGCGTCATGTGGGCATATAGCACAACAATTAGGACGACAACTGATGAGACTCCATTCAACTAGACATATGGTACCGAGGTTGTCATTCCCACCAAGATTGAAGTACCTACCTTGCGTTCTAAAGCGTACGAAGAAGAAGTGAACGACGACAAGTTGCTAACAAACCTCGACCTAGTGAAGAGGCCTGAGACTTAACGTATATCTGGATCATGGCATACCAATAGAGAGTGGCTAGGTACTATAATGCCCAAGTTAAGGGATGCCAATTCTAAGATGCTGACCTGATACTCAAGAAGGTTATGGTACCTGAGACCGATTCAGGAAAATTAGGTCATAATTGGGAAGGCCCCTACAGGGTAAGAAAGGTGATTGAACTTGGAATGTACAAGCTCAAAACTCTCAAGGGGAGGTAGGTCCCCCGCTCGTTGAACATTGACAACTTACAAAGATATTACGTCTGAAGCGCATTGCAATTCTGACCTGCATACGCTCAAGTCCAGAAAAAATGTAAAAAATTCAAAGTATGGTACAACACCTTGGCGGACGCACTACTACCTCAAGATCCGACCACCCACTCTGGTGACCTGGTCGAGCTTACTCGTGCTATGAGCGCTTTGGCTAAAAATGAACAGGAAGCCTGACCACTCTCAACTCAAAGGCACTCTCATGCTGACCTACCCGAAACACGTTGGCAACTTGTGACCAATTCGCACCATGTGCACCTTGGCACGTTGAAACACCTTGGTGGCGTTTTGACTTAGCTGAATTTATAATAGGTCGATCTGCTCTTAACACCTTGGCTTACAAAGACCCAGTACCTCGGCAAACATCCTTAGCCAATTTTCTAAGTTGGAAAATAAAAAGACAAAAGGGGGGCACAACACGTTGGAGAAAAGTAAAATTTCATTGCCAATAAAAAAAAGGGATGAGTTCGTCGATAAAAAAGCAAAGCATCTTAATTTTTAGTGTTTCGAGCACGTAGGCCTGGGGTACATCCAGTCAGAAGAAAAAAAGAACCAACTCTTTAGTGGCTACTCCTCGTCGGCATCGTCGTCGTCGCTAGCCACCTCCTCGGAGTTGTTCTCTCCGTCCTCCTCGCCTTCCTCCTTGGTCACGAGCTCTGTACTAACCTCGTCAGCGATCTCGCCTAAACTGACTTGATGGACATGATGCCAAAGACGAAACTCAAAACTAGGATGGAGAGACTGGAGGAAGCGGCAACACAACTTGAAGCCCCTCTTGAGGCAAGGAATGACGGCCTCTGCCTTCTTAGGCTCATAATCTGACGAGCAGTGGAATTGCTCAATAGCAACCTCTTGAGCCCAACGGACATCCTCAAAATATTTCCTCTACCTCTCTTCGAGATAACGGTTTCTCTCCTGCACCTTGCCAACGATTCTCTTCGGCACTAAGACAAGATCCCTCCATCTAAGACCTAAGGGACCCCATGTCGGCCCTCAATTGGTTTGAGCCACACTCCAAAGTGGTGACCCGGTCCAACAATATCTAGCCCATGGTGTTAGCATGCAAATAATAGAAATAAAGTAATCAAAGTCAATAGATGACATGTGCAAGCATCTGAAGTGGGGATACATACTGAGAGGATGTGTCAAATGATCTTTGTGCCAATCTTAACAGAGTCCTGCCCTCCAAAGACCCAGACATCCTCAGAAAGGAGAATTCCCTTCTCTAGTTGAAGGGCAACGAAGGGGCCCCGAATCTAATCGGTGGCGGAAACGCCCCATTGAGGGATGAAGGGAGGACCGTGCGAACAAGAGGCGTTGGTTATAGGTTCAGATGCAAGGACGTGGGGCATCGATGATCGAGATGTTAGGTATGGTATGCCATAGGAGTACGGATCGATGTACATTGGGTCTTTTCCCTCCTCGAGGTTAACCACCTCATGCTCGGCCAACCTCTTGCTAACTGACCTACCATCAGCCGACCCCTGTTCCACAACTGATGAATGAGCAAAAGAATCACCAACCCTTCTCTTCTTCTTAGAGGGCCTCTTAGCAACAACCAAAATGGACAAAGTACTAGACATGTCTGCCATAGAAACAAAAAAGATCAGTGGAAGCAATAAATCATATTAGATCACAAAAGTAACTATGTGCAACAAGGGCACCTACCTACAGGCTCAGATCGGCTTGGATGAGCATCAGTTCGGATAGGAATTCATCGACTAGTGGCTGTCGTGCTACAAGGAATTTAACCTTGTTTAGTAAAGTCTCGTTGAACTCGATCTCAAGAATCTTTTTCGGCTTAACTCTCCAGGTGGTGCCCATAAGCCAACCATTCTCCTAGGACAAGAAGAAGCATCTCACCTCCCAATGCGCTACCTTAATAGGGAAGCCACCCAAGAGCTTGTAGCTAGGTCGGTAACTCAAGTAAAAACAGTAAAGCTAATTGGGTATTTTCTTTATCTGATAGATCCCTAAAAAATGTCTATGTTCAAGTGGAAACCAAGGTGGTGGCAAATGGAAATGGTTCTGACGATAATTCTGATGGAATTGGGATGAAGTTGACCTAAGGAGATGCCATAATACCTAAGCACTTCACAGATGAAGGGGTGGAGAGGGAAACAAAGACCGACAATCAAGGCCTCATCGAAGAAATAGACTTCAGTCCGTCTATGACTCCAAGGATATTGGTCCTCATAGGGTTAAATGCAATTGTAGGTGTCTGATATCTGGTAGCTTGTGACTAAGTCTACTATTTCCTCACCACTTAGTTCGGTTGGTTTGAATTGATACATCGTCTTGGGTTGATGTTGAGAGGTCAAGGCCCCTTTTTAAGATCCTCGTCGCTCTTAAGCCAAGGAACCCACCTCAACTCGAGCGGCCTGGTGATACTCCCTCTCCGACTACTAGACATAATTTAAAGCAAGGGAAAGGAATTACTGACGCGACTGGGGAAAGTAGACCGTTCTCGCTAAGTAGAACTGACCTTGCTTGCTCTCGCTGAACTCTCTGGCCTCTCACTCTACCGCTCTACAAAAAACTCCAAAAACAGTGCAAATGGGACCCCTCAAGCCCCCCTATATATAGGCAAGGGACCCAAGTGACTGACGGTTACAATGCATTCAATCCAACAGTTTGTAGAGGAACACCACTCCACGGGCGGATTCAAAATTCAAATTTGCCACGCGACATCCGTGCGCCCAACACGACCTATTGGACCAACCTAGGCAAATAGATCAAATCAACAATGATGAACCAATTAAACCCGATCGCTTCGGGCCAAAGACCTACATTGAGCTACTCCCTTCATCAAACCGACTTTGACTAGGGAGGGGGAAATTGATGAGGGGTAATTTGGCCATCCAGTGACATCACGTCACATGGCACTTTCAAACCGTTGCATAACAGCTTGGCTCTACATTGGCAATGACTTGCCTTCGCTAAGATGATAGAGTCCATCTTTCAAACCAATCAAACCCGATCACTTCAGGCCAAAGACCTACATTGAGCTACTCCCTTCATCGAACCGACTTCGACTCGAGAGTGGGGGAAATTGATGAGGGGTAATTTGGCCATCCAGTGACATCATGTCACATGGCACTTTCGAACAGTTGCGTAACAGCTTGACTCTACGTAGGCAATGACTTGCCTTCGCTAAGATGATAGAGTCCATCTTGGAACCACCTCAGACACACCTTGCACACCTTAAGAGTGTTTTAGTGCCACCTCGATAGGGCTGACTTGTAGGAACCTTGGTAGGGTCAGGTCGATGATCTTAGGATCGAGCCAAAGACCTCGACACGAGGAGCAACCTCCTGCTAAGGTCCCACCAATATAACTGAGGTCTAGTTGGTGACCTGCGTGATGTGGCGACTGACCTCCACCATGTGCGACTTATCATCTTCGAATCCTCTAGGATCACGTCGCCTCATTGATGGAGCTAGCTCCTGTGCCACCCCCTTTGGAGGTAACTAGATAAGCTCTATCGCTTTTTGCAAAAACTATTTCTGTACTTGAAACCATCTATGAGTGTAGTGGGCCAATAAGCCACGTCCTCCCGGAGATCTCGGATGCGCTATGTGAAGTTCACAACTACCTACACCTAAATAAAGGTTTCCCCTTCAACCAGAAAAGGTACGCGCGATTTAGCTCTCATGACTCTTGCTTTCTCACTTTCTAGCTCTCTAAAAACACTCATCGCTAACTTAAGCATCATAGTGCCCCCCTCGGATAAAGCACCTCAGGTACTTTGATTGTCTTCTTGTAGCTCAGTTAGCCAACCTCGTTAGACAAGCGCTCGAGGTGTCCTCCATAGAGGTGTAAATTGGGTCGTGCCACCCACGGCTTGGCACGACCTGACATGATAGCACGCTGGCTGTGCTGGGCCTAGGGTTTTAGGTCCGCGGGCCAGGCCGCTCGCGGCTCGCGTGCTAGCACGACCCATATATATATTATATAATATAATATAATATGTAAATTATAATTATAATAATATATAATATATAATTTATTAATAAAATAAACGAAATTTTAAATTTTATTATACTAATTTATTTAATTAATGTATATATAAGAAATTGTATACATCAAAATTCATATAAAATTAAGATTTTATTTTTTTTCAATTTTTTTAAATAAATAGCTTTTGCCCTAACCACGGCTTGGCCCATGGACCAGCCCAGCTCGTAGCACGACATAGGCCTTCATGGGTTTGGGTCGTGCCGGGCTGACCCCCCAAGTTATCCCAGGGGAGGGCGGCATGGCACGGCCCGGGCTGTGTCGTGCTGTCCTGGCACGACCCGTTTTACACCTCTTGTTCTCCAGCAGGGAGCAACAGATCGCTCACCATCATTATTAATCGGTTAATTGTCATAAAACTGTAATTTGAAACCTAATAAATAAAATTAAATTTTAGAAAATTTTTATCTAGAAACTATACTTAATTAATAAAAAATAGTAGTTCATAAAATAATAATAATAATAAGTAACAAATTATTAAAAATAATAAAATAAACCACTTGCATTCCATGTAAAAACTATAAAATTTAATTAAAATATTAAAACTGATAATGATTTAATTATAAATGTCTTAAGACTCCTAGTTAGGGATGACCATTTATAACTTAGCCTAAACTCGACTAAACCAACAAAAGTTTGGGCTCAATAAACCATTTTCTTTTGAGCTAGGTGTAGCTCAAATCTACACTAACCCCACACAATGTAGACAGTAGGATTGTAAATGGTTTGGATTCAGATCAAAATGAATTGCATCCAGTCCACATTCAATTATGAAATCTAGATCTACACTCGCTTTTGATTATTATGTTGGGTTTTGGATCATCTTCGCATTTAATAAGCAACCATCTTATTGTGTTTAAAATGACAAAAAATTAAAAGAGTTTTAAAGATCCAATTATTTTTAAAGTTTATATGTGTAATAAATGTATATAAATATAAAATATTAAATTTCTCAGTTATAAACATTATATAGTTATACATAATATATATGTATACATAATTGTTGGATCCTGATTGCTGTTGTTTGGTTCATTTGGAGTTGGAATTGGAATCAACTAACAATTTTATTAATATTTGGTTCATTTATAATGAATATTTTATATTAATATTTTATTTGTACTTAGTATTATTTAATTATTAATATTAATATTTTTATTTTAATATTTATTTATTACTTAGTTAGTAGTAATATTATTATAACTAAAATGATTTTTCCTACCCAAAATATATTGTATTAATATTTTATTTAATATATTTGTTTGTTATTATTATTATTATTATTGTTTGCTATTATTATTTTAGTAATCTTTTATTATAGTACTATTATTTTATTATTAATTTAATAATATTTTATTAGTTTATTAATATTAGGGTTTTGGTATCATGAGTTCTTTTGTCCTTAAAGGGGGCCTAAAATACCCAAACATCCTTACATCACCCTCTCTCTCTCTCTCTCACACACACACACACACACACACACATATTAATACTCTTTCTTAATTGTCTATCTTTTGTAATATAATCTCTCTCTAATAATCTAATATCTTGGTAATAGTGTGCAACTTTAAATATTAATGATATACAACTTTTTTAATGACAACAATTATTACTTTATATTTTTAAAATAAAAGAAAATAAGAAGAATACAAAAAATGAGAAAATAGATAAATACCTATGCTGATTTTTATAAATACAAATTTAATTATTATTTTATATTTTTAATAAATGGTTATTTTGTTACTTTTATAATTTTTTACTTTTTATTATCAATTATAATTATCCTATTAATTTTAAATATACTAATTTTTATAAATGGTCATCCCTAAGTACAAATTAATACTATTTTTTATTAATTTTTAACTTTTAATAGTTGTTAGATAAAACTTGCTAAATTTTAATATTTGTATTAATTTTAGTAATATTATTAATTATAGTTATTTGGTTTCGAATTATATTATATTATATTATTATTATTGTTATTGTTATTGTTATTATTATTATTATTGTTATTGTTATTATTATATGTCATGTATCACACATTACATGTAGACCTGTTCATGGGCCGGGCCGGGCTTTTACTCTGTATTAACAGATTTTTTTAAGGCCCGAGCCCGAGCCCGAGCCCGGCCCGACCATCGGGCCTACAACTTGGGCCCGAGCCTAGCCCTCATAAAAAGCCTGAAGCCTGGGCCTGGGCCCGAGCCCAAAATTTAGCCCATACTATTACTATTACTATTGCTGAAGCGACTGAATAGAGAGAGAGAGAGAGAAATTATAAAGAAAAGAATAATATATATATATATTAAATTATAAATATATATTTTAATAAATATTATATTATTTATATATTTTATATAATATATACATTTTATATATTATATAAAATATATAATGCTAAGTCGGGCCAGGCCGGGCTTTTTTGACAAATCCCGAGCCCAGCCCGAAACACAGTCGGGCTTACTGTGTTAGGCCCGAGGTCAGGCCCGCGGGCCTAATTACATGACCAAGCCCGACCGGGGTGTGGGCCGGGCCATCGGGCTACCCGGCCCATGAACATGTCTAATTACAGGTTTCTAGACGAACTGGAGCCATTTTTAGAAATGGGTCAACACAGACCCATCTAGCTTGTCTTCTTTGTATAAGTGGTAAAATGGTTTCTACATTTTAAATTTTCATTAACTTTTTATTATTATATAATTTTTAATGGGTCTTTTGTTTTAATTTAATTTTTCTAAAATCATAACTCACATATTTTTCTCAACTCTCAATGAAGTTTATGTTTGTGTTTCATTAGCGCCTTGAAAATGATTTGTGTTTTATAATAGTTATTTTCATCATTTTAGAGATTGGATTGGCTACATGTAATTGCTGTGTAGCAGGTAGACTTGTTCATGGTCCGGGTAGCCCGACGAGCCGGCCCAGCCCAGCCTGGCCTCCGGACGGGCTTGAGCATGCGTTTTAGCCCACGGGCTTGACCTTGGGCCTAAAAGCCCAAGCCCGACTATTTTATGGGCCGAGCTCGGGATTTGTTAAAAAAGCCTGACCCGAATTTTGTATAAGTTAAACCCTAAATTCCTAAACAGCCTAACCCTAACCCTAACCCTAAATTCTTAAAACTTTTCTTTTCATTCTCATTTCTCACTCTCACACTCTCAAAATCGGCTCTCATTTATCCCTCTTAGACTCTCAGAATCAGCGAACCCAGCTGCACCTGCGAACTCAGGCACTAGCAATCGACGCCACCAGAACTAGGTCGTTTCTTTCTCTCTCTCCGACACCATTTTCATCTTCTATCTTCTTAGTTCTCACTTTTCTTCTCATTCTCAGTTCTCTCTCTTCTTAGAACTAGGTCTTCTATCTTCTCAGTTCTCTCTCTAGCCGGTGCCACCAGAACCCAGGCGCACCGTTTTCACTTTGTGAACTTAGGCACCGGTGGCTGGCGCTACTACATCTAGGTCATCTCTCTCTCTCTCTCTCTGGCCAGCACTGTTTTCAGAGTTCACATCTACGCTCCACAAGGGGGCGCCCCACAACGTTTCACAGTACATCCTCGCTGTGCATTGGCAGTGAGTTCTCTCTCTCTCTTTCTCACTTTCTCAGTTTCTATTCTCATTCTCAGATTCCCAAGAATCAACGAACTCAACTCAGGCACCATTTTCTCAGTCTCAGAGGGCATCGACGCTCAGACTCCCAGGTCGGTCTTTGGGCTCGGGCCCCGGCTTTGGGCTTTTATGAGGGCCGGGCTCAAGCTCGAGCCAGAAAAATTTTTGTTAATGAAGAGCAAAATCTTGGCTCGGCCCGGCCCATGAACATGTTTACTAGCAAGTTGTGGACCCAATGATAACTCCCCATGCTAGTCATTAAATGCATACAATCACTCACTCTTTCAGATAATATTTATCATTGGTGTGGGGTATGGGGTATTATTGCTTGATTCCACACTTGACTGTATTCTCGTTATCTGAATTAATCATTTTGATATTTCTAGTAAATCCATAGGATCTTGAATGCACAATTTAGGGTCCATTTGATTGGCAGTTGGAACCAAAATCCTTAGAACCAGAATTGGAATGGTTTATTCCCAGTTTGGTTCAGACAGGAATGGGAATGAGATTCCGATTTGGATTCCGGACCCCTATTCCTACGAATCAAATGGGGCCTTAATAATTTTATTTTTGCTACCAACACCGCTAAGCATGTCAAGGGGCAAAGTGTTGGGGTATAAAATTGTAAGGGCGGGGTTGCAAAACAATTTTCAGGAGGCTAAGGTGGCGTTTGATAAATCTGAGATCTAAAGTCTAAAAAGTTAAAAAGATATTAAAAGTGTCTGAAATCTAAAAAGAGGCATAGATGCTTTTCTACTTTTTAGAGGCTCTGAATCCATAAGTTTGTTTGTGTTTGATCAACCCTTTACCATATGAAATTCACTGATTTTACTATTTTACCTCTAAAACATACTATTTGGAAATATTGAATTCAATTTGCATTATCTCATAAAAAATAATTTTCAACCTTAAAATAATATTGAAACTATACAAATAAAAAATAAAATTAATAATTATTAAACGAAATGATTAAAATTAAAACATAATTAATGACTATAAAAATATTAAAATAATTAATAATTAATAAGTTACACAAATAAAAATTAAAATAATTTTAAAAAAATAATGAAATAGTTAAAATTTTCTAGTTAATAAAAAATAATTAATAATTAGTAATGTTTAATAAAAAATAATTAATAATTAATAAAAATACTAAAATAATTAATAAATAATTATTAATAAAAAATAAATACTTACCGAACCGTTGTTGCAAGTTGCAGCGGTGGTGGTAGTGGCAAGAAGATAGGAGGGAGAGAGAGAGAGAGGAGAGAGAGAGAGAGAGGGAACCGTCGTAGCTGCACTTGCAGCGACAGTGACGAGAAGACAAGGGGGGAGAGAGAGAAGGAATCGCCACCACTACAACTTGTAGCAGCAGTGACGGGAAGGTAGGGGAGAGAGAGAGCGTAGGAGGGAGAGAGAAGAAACTACTATTTTGCAACGGTGGTGGTGGTGGAGCTTTGTTAGGTTGCAGACTCGTAGTGAGGTTCTTCGACTTACACGAAGGACAAAAAAACATGTAATATTAAAATATTTTAAGGGCTTTTATGTCTTTTACATACCTCTTAATTATGTCTAACCCATTAAGTAGCCGCTCTATCTCTTAGAAATTATGATCTGAAATCCAATTTCAGATCTCTAATAAGAGGGCATACCAAACGCTTGGTGGCGTTTGAAAAGCAATTTTTTTGGATTCAAACATCTAAAAAGTACAATCAAATGCCACCTAAGTGTTACTACCACCTAACTAGTACAAGGTGACTTTTTGTAATTTACCGATCTTTTTATCTTCAAAGTCCCTTTTAGTCCCTCTTGGTTCAAAAGAGCTAGGAACGACAACGGGTGTGTTTGGACTTTGGAGTGGGGGTCATATTCCTTGTCCTTGATCCCAACTTTTAAACAAATCCCCATCCTCGACCTCGATCCCCGTTAGGGATAAAAATGACCCTCCATCCCCAATCCCCAATTGAGACGAGTTCCTTGTTGGAGATTTGAATCTCCGAATCTTTTAATTTAAGTTATTTTCAAAAATAATTTTACTTAAAATAAAGGTTTTTTAAATATAAAAATATTTTAAATATATTTTGATATAATGTATATAACTGGGGTCTATTCTTATTGGTTTGAATTGGATTGGGCCAATTCAAAATAAATTGATCCATATTCTTATTGGTTTGAATTGGACCTAAACCAAATTTCCAATAATCCAATTATGAGGCCAAACCCTTGTCCAATTTGAAATCAATCAAAACTGAAGCCAACATAAAACCACTTTTATGAAAGTATTTTTACGAACTCACTTTTATAAAAATACTTTTACGAAAGCATTTTTACAAAAGTACTTTTATGAAAGCACTTTTACAGAAGTAGTTTTATAAAAGCACTTTTACAAAATCACTTTTAGAGAAGTATTTTTATGAAAGCACTTTTACACGAAAGCATTTTTATGAAATCACTTTTACAAAAAAACATTTACGGAAGTACTTTTATGAAAGCACTTTTATAAAAGCACTTTTACGAAAGCACTTTTATAAAAACACTTTTATGAAAGCTCTTTTATGAAAACACTTTTTTCAAACAACTTTTATGAAAGCACTTTTACAAAAGTACTTTTGTGAAAGCACTTTTATAAAAACACTTCTGGGTAAGTACTTTTATGAAAGCATTTTTACAAAAGCACTTTTATGAAAGTACTTTTATGGAAGTACTTTTATAAAAGCACTTTTACAAAATCACTTCTACAAAAGTACTTTTACAAAATCACTTCTACAAAAGTACTTTTAAAAAAGTCTATGGAAATACTTTTCTAAAAGTGCTTTTACAAAAGCACTTTTATAAAAACACTTATGAAAACACTTTTATCAAACAACTTTTAGGAAAGCACTTTTACAAAAGTACTTTTGTGAACACTTTTATAAAAACACTTCTGGGTAAGTACTTTTATGAAAGCATTTTTACAAAAGCACTTTTATGAAAGTACTTTTATGGAAGTACTTTTATAAAAGCACTTTTACAAAATCACTTCTACAAAAGTACTTTTACAAAATCACTTCTACAAAAGTACTTTTAAAAAAGTCTATGGAAATACTTTTCTAAAAGTGCTTTTACAAAAGCACTTTTATAAAAACACTTATGAAAACACTTTTATCAAACAACTTTTAGGAAAGCACTTTTACAAAAGTACTTTTGTGAACACTTTTATAAAAACACTTCTGGGTAAGTACTTTTACAAAAGTGTTTTTTCAATGCCAGAAGTGCTTTTATATAATTTTTGATATTTAATTCAGTTTGAATTGGATCCAATCCAATCCATTTGCATTTTAATGGATTGGATTGGATTTGCTTTGTATTGGATTTGGACTGGATTGGGTCCAGTCCATTTGTAAGTGGACTCACATTGGACTGGATCGGGTTCGACAAAATCTAGTCCAATTGACACCTCTACTTGTCCCCACCCCCATCCCCATCCCAACTGACTGTCATGGAGTGACAGAATGAGGTACTTGGCTAGAAGTTTTCTAGAAGTTTCTTAAGGCTTTTAACTAATTCTGTAGGTTTTTGGGCTGTTCTGGAGCATTCTAGGGTGTTCTAGAGTGTTCTCCATGTGTCTAGAAGGGTCTAGATGTTGGTGGAACTCTCTAGAACCTTGTGGAATAATTCAGGTATGTGTGGAACAACCTAGAGGGGTTGGGAGGAATCCAGACTTCCTCTAGAGTGTTCTTGTATCTTATGGAGAAGGCATCTGTAGAAGGTAGAATGTTCTAGAGGTGCTTTTAGATGATACCAATTGTACATAGTTCTAAAGGATTCTTTGAGGGGGTTAGTGTATAAATAGGGGTCCCTTCATTTGCAATAGGCTTCCAAGTTGTAAGTTTTCTTCTAGTGCAATACAATTTCTTTTGTTACATTATTTGATGTGCTTTTGTGTGCCTTGGTGAGTGTCCTTAGCACTTAAGCARCCTAGCAAGAAGGGTCTTGGGTGTGCAGTTTGGTTGACTTGCTTGGAAGGCCAAGTGAGTGCCACACGACTTAGCCAACAGGAGCAGTCAGGTCGTGACACAACGGTGGCAAGAAAATTACCATCCTAAAGAGAGCATATTTGCAACAATCATGGTCACAGGACTCTCTTGCAACCTCCTAGTGACTCACAAGTAACAACATCAACACACTAGCAATTGAAATAGAAAAGAGTTCTCACATGATGTTTTGGATTTAATTGATTCCCTAGTGCTTTGTAAATCGAGGTTGTGAGTAGACTTGTTCATGGGTCAGGCCAGGCTAGGCTTTTACTCTTCATTAACAGAATTTTTTAAGGCCTGAGTCCGAGCCCGACCCAACCAATGGGCCTACAATTTTGGCCCAAGCCAGGCCCTCATAAAAAGCTTGAAGCACGGGCCTAGGGCCAAGCCCGAAGTCTAAAGCTCAACTTGTTGCTGTTGTTATTGCTGAAGCGGTTGAACAGAGAGAGAGATTATAAAAAAATAAAAATTATATATTAAATTATTAATATATATATATATAAATATATACTATAATAAATATTATATATTTTATATTATATAAATTAGTCTGACTGGGCTGGACTTTTTTGACAAATCCTAAGCCCAGCCAGAAACACAATCAAGCTTGGTGTTTTGGGCCTAAAGTTAAACCTGCAGGCCTAACTAAATGTCCAAGCTCGACCGAGGTATAGGCCAGGCCATCGGGTTACCTGGCCAATGAACAGGTCTAGTTGTGAGGGAGTGGTCACAGCAGATATGCTCTCCTGTTGCGCATAAGCCAAATAGAAGGGAAATTACAGAAGTTGTTTTCACGTTTCCAATTTATTTGATTCACTAGCGTGGTCACGAATCATTGGAGGTCACAAGGGAGTGATCCAACCAAGATTGCAGTAAATGTGTTCTTTACATTTAACAATTAACAGTAATGAGCCACTATGCCTTAAAATCTCCACAACATAATCCCCACTTATATTTTGTCTCCCAACATCCATGTTTTTAAACTTTTGGGCCCTTGATTCATGTTTATTAATTTTTGACCCCCAAGAAAAAATCCTAACTCTGCCCCTTATATTAGGTAACATTTATTTATTTATTTTTCTAAAAACCCCAGAACTAAAATAAACTTTGTTCACCATGACCCAACCGGCAACAACAATATGTTTGTCAATGTATATAATTTGGTTTTGGAAAACAAAAACAATTCTTACATCAGAAAAATCCTACACAATGAAAACAACCCCTTAATTTATTATTTCCATTTTGAAAGCTTATGCAATTATCTTTACAACAAATTCTTGAAACCACCTAAAAACAGGCTTAATCCGGAAAAAATTTAGCTCCCTCAAATCTCTCTCTCCCTACCTATCTGACAAATTAGTTCACAAACTCCATGCAACAATAACAATGCTTAAAGCATGGTCGCAAGGATTAACATATCACACATGGATAGGGCATGCGAACAGCACAGGCTAGTGATCATGGATAAGCAAAATTTTTTCTTAGCTAGCTCCATCCTATTTGTTCTAAATTCATAATATAAGATGATCTTAACCATATAATATACTATTAGCATTGACCCATGTGATGCACAAGCAGATGTTCAAAAATGTATTTTTTAAGAGAAAAAATGAAATAATAATGATTCACTAAAGTTTTTATATATTTTTATTTCTTTACATATAATAAAACAGTAGAAAAAATAATTTCCTTTACATTTGAACCTCAAATTTATTCTTTGTTGCATGATTTATATATTATGAAAAGTGCATAAATCAACTATTAACATGAAAACCAATTGATGGTGACTTAATGGGTGGGTTCTCTAACAAGTTGTAGTGGAGACTTAGGATCTCCCTGTTGCCAACAAAATTGGCTGTTCTAGCATGACATGACACAAAATCGACATGTATTGCACACCTGAACGATATAGCTACTTTTTTTTTTTTTTCTTGGGGGGGAGCATGATATTAATAGTGGCCATGTCCTGACCCAACCTAAGTAGAAGTGACAATAATACCAAACACAATATGTTACAAATAAAAATGGTAATGAATAATGATACCAAACGCAACCTAAGTAGATGGTATTAATAGTAACACCATATCTTCTTATCAAACAAGTGTTAGGGCCACCTTATTACGATTTCTACTAACAACACTCAGTGGTGGGAAATATTTAGAGCCTGGGTTTGATTAAATAGCATGACAATAATAGTTTTTGGGCGGATTAGCTAGGTTGGGCCTAGGACAACCAAAACTTTACCCTAACATAACTTAGGATAGGCTCAAGTTAGGCGATGCCTATTCACATCTTAAGCATTTTTGGCATTAATTAAAAAGAAGAGATTTTAAGCTTTCGGTGAAGGAAAAACAGAAACAGGTTGTAGGGTTTTGTGATATGACAAGTGGAAACAAACAGCTTGACCATGTGGATATAGGACTGGTAACATGATATGGGGTGCATAACTTACCATATATAATAAAATTGGATGGTTGAAGATTAAAGTTTAATTGGGCCATAACTGAACCTAAAATGTGATTTGATTCAAATATTTGGATAGTAGAAACAAGTTACATTAAAACTCTGACTTCTATGAAATCTGAACCAATAACCCATAAATCAGACAACTTAGGTAGGTCATGTTTGGTTTGATAGAAATTAAGTTGAGGGTTTCTCTCTTATTTTTCTATCAAACCACACTTTGATTCAATAAAAAACTGTCCAGTTTTACAAATTTGAAGTTAAATCACCCAATTAAAAGTAGGAAAGCCAAAACCAATTCCGGCTCATTTTTGGTTTGAGGTCCAGTCCGATTTCCAAATTCTGTTTCTGTTTACATAAATACATCATCAATATAATAAAAGAAAAAAAGGAGCAGATGTTCAGTTCAAAATTCCTTAAAATAAAGGGTATTGGAGTCCAGTCCAAGCGTCCAATTCAGCATGCAGGATAACCTTTCCTACATTAAAGATGTCTACAAGGGCAATCGCTTTCCTTACAACTGGGCTAGTGGGCTTCTTGAGGCCCACGTGTAAACTTCAGTCTCCCTGGAGCTAGGTGAAATGCACCAGAATTAAATTAGACCGTTTTTTTTTTTTTATAATTTTGAAAATAATCCTTAGGTCTGTTCCACAAAATTAGACCTAGTCATAGGTAATGAATCTCTCTCCCTCTTTTAATTATTCTCTAAACGTGTACACAGAGAGACAAGACATTAGACATACATGATCCCAGAACCCTAAAATCTTTGAAAGTCACGTAGAAAAGAACGTGCATGTATGAGTCTATGAGTCTAGAACTACTACTACTTCTAAATGGGTACAAGTCAAGTCAAGATGAACACAGCCATTTCAAAAATTAATGGCAGCGACATTCCAACTTCCAAGGTATAGCCACGTGTCCAAATGCGTGGGAGAGACTAAGTCTTGTGCCTGTTACCATACCCCGTGTCCCTGGTACGAGCCTCGTCAACCACACCCTCAGGGTCTTAACTCTGAAGTCTCAACAACTTCATTTCAAAAAGGTCGGTTCCGTCGATCAACAGATTAATGGACTAAATCATTCTGGAAAGTTAGAACTTGGAAGAGCAACGTCTAGTTTATACTTTCCAATTTTCTTTTTCTTCAAGGTTGAAACTTGATACAAGTTTGGATTTGGAGCTACCTTATATGCGTTTTAAGGACACACATTAAGCTGTTCAACCCATCCTTCTTAAGGTTCATAATTTTTTATCTAAATCTTTAATTAAAAAATATTAACTCTTTTATCCTACACCCATGCTTAACATGTCATACACATGAAACTTTGGAAACTATTTTTTTTTTTTTTCTGAAAACAGATATAACGTATAGTCTTTTTTTATTTGTGTATATAATATAATGTATAGTCAAAAGTCAAAAGAGTCGAGAGCCGCGTGAGAGAAAAAACAACGATAGAGATGAAAAACCGCGTTTACACGTGTACTCATTAAAATAATATTGATCACATCTCTATCAGTCCTTTGGATTTAGTTCGCACAGAATCGTCTTCACACCGTCCTTTTACAGTGTATTTGGATTGTGGAAAAGATTTTTATAAAATATATATAAATACCAAGATATCCTCAATGCACGGCTGCAGATGTCTTTGAAGACGTTTCTCTGAGAATCAAATCCGATCTCCGCCACAATTAAGTGGGCCCCGAGAATGGAATCTGAAAAGCCAAACTCCCATACCGCGGCAAGATATGATTGACCAATCAACTTATCATCTGATTAATTTAATATGAATGTTAAAAGATTAATTTAATATGAAAAGATCCAGCGTTAATTGGTGGGATCATCCGATAATGAACATGTCATGTCATGCTTAAGAGTTAAGATTAACTGGTCCAATCGTCTTGAGAGACCCTTTATCAGGAAAAAAAAAGAAAATAAAATAAAAAAAAAGTCATCTTGAACGACCCTTTTATCATAAAAAAGGGAAAATTTTCTATTAATATCCTATTATACTTTGTGTCTAATGCCATTTTGGTCCTTAAATTTTAAAATATAATAATTCAGTATCTGAACTTTTAAAATATATTAATTTAGTATCTACTGTTAATCAATTGTCAATCAGCCGTTAAATGACATTTAAAAAAGATACAAATGTCCTTTGAGTGTCATCTAATTTTATTTTATCAACCATTCAAACGTTGGCAAAAAAGTAATAGTCACAAACCCTTGCTTCTTCTATTCAAGAAAATTGGGGTCATGTCTCAATGGACATTTTGGACCCCAACTTTCTTAAATAAAAAAGACAAGGATTTAGGATTGTTAATTTTTTGTCAATATTTGAATGGTAGACGAAGAAAACTTAAAGAGCATCTGTACATTTTTCAAATGCCACTTAATGGTTAATTAATGGTAGATACTGAATTAATATGTTTAGAAAGATTGAGTATTGAATTATCACATTTTAAAATTTAAAAACCAAAGTGACACTTGACCCAAAATACAAAGTACTAATCAGGAATTTAAAAATCATCTTGAGGGACCGTGCAATTTATGAAAGGCTTGAACTTGTGGAACTCAACTTTCTTCATTTACATATGTTTTATTTTTTGATAAATTGCATATTTGCATGTAATTTGAGGGAGTGACAGGTAGCCCCCTCCGGAGCTTACATTTGTGAGTGGTATTTTAAGTTTTTAACACTTTGCCATTCTTTGTTAGTATTCCTTCAATTAACTTGGAAAAGATTTCCATGTAATTCTTATATGCTTGTTAAATATTTTTAAATCTCCAAGCAATAAAGTTAATCTTGATCTCAATTTCTCTTGGGACTTTCTATTTGACTAATATTCAATGCTTAGATTGATTCATGTCTTCATGAAAGTTTAAAGATAGGGATATTATATTCTCAAATCCTTTGCCTTTTTTAATACCCCAAGTTCACTTCAGGTGGTCAGAGGGGCTGTCACCTTAAATTTTATTAACAATAATATAGGGGGGACGAACTCACTTTGCCCCATAATCCAAGAAAGAAGCATGCATCCTTGTCAACCAACCAAAAGAACCAAACAAAAACAAAAAACAACAAATCATTACAAAGACAAAATACTTAACTAATTGATTCTCAGCTTTTGAATTCTCATGTAGTGTTCTCTCGAGGAGATCTTTTGGAATCTCAGGGCTAGAACTATAAAAGTAGAACCTTTCTTCATCAATGTCTCTATTAACCAAAAAATCAGCACACCGAGTGCGTTCTCTTGAAGTGTGAGAAGAGTTAAGGTGCATACTATTGCTTCTTCTCCAAATGTGTTACTGAATGTTAGTGAGACATCTCAGTTTGGAAAGAGTATAAATACAAATATGTAGAGTGCAAAACTATGTCTTGCTTCTTCTCCAAATGTCTTACTGAATGTAATTGAGACATCTTAGTTTGGAAGGAGTACAAATACAAATATGTAGAATGTGAAACTATGTATTTTGTATGCATTTGTACTCCTTCCAAACTGAGCCCAAGGGAGATGAATCTTATTGATGAGATCTAATATCAATTAAACATTTGTTATTGCTCTCCACCTCAATTTTCAGGATATTTTGACGGAAACATGAATTAAGTCCATCAAAAAGAACAAGTAACTCAGCTCTGTGGGAATTCCCTCTCCATAAAAATTCTGGAAGCCAAAGAAAAACACAACATAATCCCCCTTCCATTAGATAGAAGTGGAAAATGATTGATGGGTTTGACACGATATAATTTAATCTATGGAAAATAAAAATGAAAATATCATTCATGCCCCTAGTAAAATGTGGGAAACCATTTCCTTCAGTCAATTTTGTTCTTTATTCGAAGAAGATACACTACTTTAGATGAAGGACCTAGACACCATTGTTCTCTCGTTCTTCATTTTGCTGAAACCAAACATTGTTTAGTAGATCTAGAAATCATAATTCTCTTTCTAAAAGCTTGATATGAAGTGTTAGAGGTATTTTTTGAATAAGAAAAAGCTTAACCTATGCCCTTAAACATTTTCCACTCGATTAAAGTGGCCACATAGCCGTTTCAAAACAATAATACAAATAGTTCTTAATGGAAGATTGATTAAATAAAGGGATAAGTGGACTGCAATCCACCTTAGAAATCTGAATTACAGCCCCCTCCTATTCTACTAGTAGCCCCCCTATAGAAACCCCTTAAATAAATCAGTTGCAAACTATAGGGGGTGTTTTATTAAAACACTAACTATAAGGTAGGTTTTAGTAAATCGATAAAACTTAGAGAGTGTCTTTATAGATGACCCTTGTTAGAAACTTAGAATAAACTTTTATTTATTTATTTATTTTTGAGAGAGAGAGAACGAGCTGAACATACAGAACATATTAATTATTTGATTTCATTACATAATCAGAATTCTTGGTTGGATGTATAAAGAGTGGTACACATCTTAACATTATTGTTGGGTCCATGAAATCCTTGGGCCATATCTTAGATATCTACCACAGATTATTTATCCAATTAGCTCAATAATTTTTAATAATATAAAAAGTCCTTATCATTAATTATCATGGAGATGGAACCAACAAATCATAGCGACAACACCTTGTGTAATTGTCCCTGTGTGCAGCTGTGCTGTTTAAGTGGGACTCGGTTTAGGATCTCCAACATTTCTTATAAAATCTACAATGTATTGTAGGCAATACATAGAAAAGATTTTAAAAAGGTCAAGTAGGGAGCTTACTCATCATGTGACCTGACTATGTGATGCGAAGGGATGACGTGGCTAATTTGAGGCATCCACTAAATAGTCAATAATATGTGTCCCACCTCTTGTTAGCATCTTCTTGGCTGTTAAAAGTTTTTAAACTTGTTTAAAAGAAGGATTTATTCTGACTCATCTCCTGTCCATTTCTACTCACAATACACCACCCCCCGTGAATTGGGAACATCTCCCCCTATATAGTACTATACAGAGGATGAAATATTCTCCATGTGTGGCTGCAATAAACATGGGCAGGATTCTCGTGGACCTGAGATCTGGGCTCATTTATTCTAGCCACGTGACTGTGATTTTTGGGCTCAAATGGACTCCAGCAAAAGGAACAAGCGGAGCCATTTTGATCCCAAACCAGTTTGCCAAGCCCTCAGCTTTCCTTTCTATTTAAAATAGAGTTGCCAACTAGAGGACCTACTCTGTGGTCAATCCAGACTGTTCATCCAAAAAAGGACCCTTTAGATTGGTTGTGTCAGAACTGTGCAATCCATGGCAACCCTATTCCAACTTGGATTTGTTTTGGTAATGACTGATGAATCCAACTGTTGATTAGCAAGAGTGTTTTTTCCTCCATTGATAATAATTGTTCTTTTTTTTTTTTACTTTTTCTAATTTAAAAGTTATCTACACAGTTCATGTACAACACTATAACATCTATTAACATCTTTTAATCCTGTTTTGTTGGAAGATATAATGCATCACGGAATTTTCACAAAAAAAAAAATCTTTTTCATGAACATAGAACTCCATTAATTGATCCCAAGACTAATTTATCAATCAGAAGTTTTTTGAGGGTATATTTAGCTCATGGGAATTGGGGTCTGGAATCGGAATCAGAATGACCCATTCTATTCCAACCAAAACCATTTGGTTAGACAGAATCAAAACTCAATTTTTATTTCCTCTATTTGAACAAATGACCATTCTCTCTCCCTCCCTTGAGAATGAGATTCTCATTTCAGTCGATTTCCATTCTTATTCATTCTGATTTCTATCTAAACCAAACAGGTAGGGGAATAGAACATTCCAATCCCAATTTTAACTGCAAACCGAATAGAGATCAAATCAGCCCCCCACTAGGTTGCCCCCCACAAAGTCCCACAGTACATCTCCACCGTGTATTGGGAACATTTTTTGATGATAATATCATCATTTTTGGTATTATCGTCGGAAGATGTTCCCAATACACGGCGGAGATATACTGTGGGACGTTGTGGGGGGCAATCTTGTGGGGGCTGATTTGAACTCAACCAAATATACCCTTAGTTGTTCAAGGACTCAACTACCAAACCTGCAAAATTTCCAATTTTGACCCTAATAGCAATGCACGGCAACTATTTTTATTGTTACCCACTGTCATTCATGTAATTTTTACTGAATAATTTCTTCAAAATCCATGCAAATAATTATACATACTGTTCCTTCATTTACCAAAAAAAAAAACTGTTCAATGAAAGCAACTAGGGGGCGTAGGCCTTGGTTTAATTGGAAACAAGTCTAAACAATCCAATCCTTACAGTTGTTAAAAATAAAAATAAAAAGAAAGAAATGAAACCATGTATGGATGCGAATAGATAAAAGAAAGCCTTTTTTTAATAAGAGGAATTTAAGTCATGGTCTAGTCGACTAAC
This sequence comes from Nelumbo nucifera, assembly GCF_000365185.1. The sequence continues at coordinate 2,230,806 of NW_010729160.1, forward strand.
TCGACTTACTACTGGTTTGATGGACGACCAGACCAAAATATGAAATTTCTCCTTCTGAAATTCTTCCATTCAACCCGTCATTAGACTCGCTTCGAGAAAATTCAGAGGAAAAAAATGGGAGTTTCTCTTAAAGCGTATTTGACTGTAAATTTCGTTTTGGTTATTAAATTAAATTAAATCAATGCAAACTACTTAGCAAGTTCCCACTTGACAATCCTACATATACCCAACGAGGTTTGAGAATCGTCTGAACTTTCACAAGACTCCGTCCTCTCTCTCTTTGTTTTTAGCTCTCTAGATCCATCCCCCTCTCTCTGTGCACACAGAAAGGCTGTTTGGTTTCTCTTTGTTTTCAAACCAAGACGAGCATGGCAGATGTTTTGACTGAAGAGCAGATCGCTGAGTTCCAGGAAGCCTTCTGCCTTTTTGATAAAGATGGAGACGGTATATATGTTCTCCTAAACCCTTCTTTTAGGCTCTCATATTTGATGTTGTTAGCTGTTTCTGTTTTAATATCTTTAGTTGATGGATTTTTGTGGATTATCTACTGGTAGTTGCAAGATGTCTCGTTTCTGATCATTTCTGCATCCTGGTTCTTAATTAATTATCGTTGTTTTTGTTTTTGGTTTTTTCTTTCTGATCTCTGGACAGCTGGGTCTTCTTTTTTCTTAGTTATTGATGAGTTGGTTCATTAGTAGGTTGTATTACCATAGAAGAATTGGCGACAGTAATCAGGTCACTTGATCAGAATCCGACTGAAGAAGAACTGCAAGAGATGATAAGTGAAGTGGATGTGGATGGAAATGGGACCATAGAATTCGGAGAATTCTTGGGTCTCATGGCAAGAAAAATGAAGGTAATTCAAATTAAAGATAAGATTAATTACAATTAAGCAGAGATACAAATCTAAATTAACTTAAGAATTAATTTTTGTCGTGTTCTTTCTATCTATAGGAGACTGACGCAGAAGAGGAGCTAAAAGAAGCTTTCAAAGTATTTGACAAGGATCAAAATGGATACATATCAGCTAATGAGGTAGGTTTCTTATTGAGAGAGAGAGAGAGAGAGTAGTGCTGATAAGTTTTCTGAAATGTTTTTTTTTTTTTCTGTGTAGCTGAGACATGTAATGGTCAATCTGGGGGAGAAACTGACAGATGAGGAGGTAGAGCAGATGATTAAGGAAGCTGACTTGGATGGTGATGGCCAAGTTAATTACGATGAATTCGTGAGGATGATGATGGCTATTTGATCGAAATTCTGATCAAGATCCAGAGCAGATAATCTCAACCACCACAAGAGAGAGAGAGAGAGAGAATCCAGATTGTGAATAATGTGGTGGTTAAGGCGATCTAATCAATGTACTCATTTGTTTTTATTTTTCTTGAGTTTTGTAAATCCCCAAAGCACTGAAAGCTACAGAAAACACAATAATCAACAACCAGATAATCACCTCATTCTTTCTTTCATCTGTATGAAACAAACAGTTTCTCTTTTCCAACAAAGCAGAAGAAGGGAACAGCTGTCTCTCACCTTATGTATTTTTTTGTTTTTTGTTTTCTGTTTATTGTAGTTGCATTGATTTCTTCCTCAGATTTTCAAGGTGCTTCATTTTTCTACCTTTTTGACATCTTTCTATCATATGGATGGTGTCCATTAATGCAGCTTAAGACATTTATAAGTTCTCCAGCATGTTAAAATTGACGGAGTGTTCCACCACAAACTCTAGCCTTAGGCTCAATTTTGTTTGTAAGTTGGACCAATAGGGCCAATTGGATGTGCGTTGACATGTCCTTTGGTTGGTGGTGGGTGGGAAAATTAAATCAAAATATTTGAATTCCTAATTTCATACGAGCATTTCATCTTTCAAAAGCTTGGCCAGCTAGCATGTCTTTGAGTTCTGGGTTTGTTCCCAGTGGTCAATAGGTGATTTTATTTGCTTCATCTCTCTAAATTAGCCAAAAGTCTTCTGGTGATTTCTTCTGAATCTTCCAAAGTTAATGCTTTTTTGTTTCTTTCTTATTACTTTGACTAAAGGTGTCAATGCTAGGAATTGAAAAGATATTCATCCATTTAGGCGCAAAGTGTTCCTGTATAAAAGAAAAAATCTACCCCGTACTTGACGCTGTGGATTTGGGAAACAACAGGAATTTTGATTCCATTAAAAATGGTAAAAAAAAAACCCAACTAAAGATGGGATCATATCCAGTTTAACCATTCTGTTTTGTTCTGTTCAGTGCCATACACATCAAATTGCAAATTAGAATCATTAATGGAATTAAGATGACAATCAGGAGACGTAATGCCCATTTTATTAGAGGTTGGGATTTTTGTTTAGAGAATTGAACAAAAGGTTTCAAATCTCATTTAATTTGCTAGGCCAAACTCATTAATTTATACTTTGTATAATTTGATCCTCTTATTATTTGGATGAAAATATAGAATTATCAATCATGATAACTAGAGGCTCCTGCCAATGGAGTATCTGTGGAGGGACAGATGCACTCAACCTTACCCCTAGAGAAGAGAAGTTGTTTCTAAGATTTGAACCTTGACCTCACGTTGCAATTTTGCAAGCAATTCTTGCGCTAAGCCCCACCCTAATGATAACTGAATTAATAAAAACTAAAATTCTCAAAACTTAACAGTATTTGATGCTAACTCAAATTCTATAGTTGCATTCTATTTATAGAAGTAGATTTGTCAATTACATGTCTTTGATTGATTCTTTCCCTTTTTTTTGAAAACCGCTATTTCCATTCAACAAGTTCCACCACAGTTAAAGCCATTGTGATTCAAGCAAGGTTTTAAAAATTGGATCGGACATAGAATCGTTTTTGGGACCGATTTTCAAGTCGAACGGTCTGACCATCTAGTTTGAACAGATGGCCCATTCTGCCTTAAAAAATAAATTAAATCAATGATTTTAAGGTAAAACAGAACCGGTTATTACCTGACTGATTCCCGAGCCAACTGGTCCAACTGTCCGATCCGACTTTCAAAACCATGAATTCAAGTGGAAGTCCAAATTGCAAATTCTTCTTAATTCAAAAGGAAACCCTTTTTCTAGTGCAAAACTTGGCACAGGCTTATCCAACTGGAAAATTATTCTCAATAGGAGACATCAATCGTATTCCCAATTTCCTAGAATTTTGCTTAAGATATAAATGAGAGGACCTTCTGTTTGAAATGTCATTTTCCTAAAAAACATTAACCACTTTGAAAAGGGTTTTGAAATAATTGTGTTGTGATTGCTGTTTTGACTAACAAACAGTAGGTTAAATATATCAGTCGAGTTTCTTGACTAACAAAAAAAAAAAAAAAAAGAAGGAAAACAGATAGAAAAGCTCCAGATTAGTGATTACCCATAAACCCAAATTGGCTAACTTTTTGGGCCTTAACCTGGCTCATGTTGATTCCTGCCCAAGTTAGGCCTGCACAGTGCCATTGCTGCATACATGATGGCCCGGACAAAAGAAGTGTGATCACAAGTCAAATGAACCCATTAGTTGTTTGTCACTTTGTTGGTCGACATTGCACTTTTATTTTTACAGTGCTTTCACATGGCGAAACCAAGCATGCTTTTTGTACTACAAAAATTACTCAATAGGCTCAGTTTGGAAGGAGTATATATATGTAAATTTGTAGAGTATAAAACTTTGCATATTATGTTATTTTGTATGTATTTATACTGTACATATTTGTATTTGTATCCTTTCCAAATTGGGCTTTATAATAAAATTCCTAATAATTTGAAGGTTTCTTGACTGCTGTGTGTCTGCATTTGGTGCTTGGTTTGATAAGTGGGCTTGCATTTGGATCCAGTGAAGTGGGTTCAGATTCTTGATACTTTGAACCACTGGTGATATGAGTTGGATCTGGATGCAAGGTCCCAATTTGGATTTGTGCTCAGCCGCTAATTTGGTTTATTCAATTCAATCCAAACTTGATTAAATTAGCAATCAACAGAAAACAAGGCTGTGATATAGGGGGTATTTTTAATCATGGTTGAGTTAGTTTTGTTTTTGTCGACATAATGTCATACACCCCTTTAAGAAGTACAACTGAACCATTTTTTAAGAAAATCATTGTGTTCAATTTTTTCGAAGGGAATGGTGTGAAAGAAATAAAAGCAAGTAGAAACAAATAAATATAAGAGATGAAAGAAAGTTGCTCAAAAGGATGAACCTCGCATCATAGAATATTGAGTCAAAAGACAAGCCACAAATGCATAGGGTTCCTAGTTACAAGTTCCAAGTTTCCAATCCCTGGTAGTCAATTTGGATGGATTGGATGGACCAATAAGACATATTAACTTGGACCAGTGCAGAGTATTTATTTATTGGATTGGACTGGATCTTATTCATCTGTAATGAATTTATATTGGATTGAGCCAATATCTGATCCATTGATAGAAGATAAGAATATAGGCCTCAATGGTGGGTCAGGTTTGAATTAAAACCAATTTAAATTAAAACAAGTTTGAACAGATTGGATGGTCCAAACATTGAATTAGACCGATTCAAAATGGTCCAAAATATTCATTGAATTGGATTGGACCTGATCCATTGGTAATGAACTCACATCCATTGGACTGGATCAGATTGAACCAAATTCAGTCCAATTGACACCTATGAGATCGGCTTTATCTTGGCATGAGCCATGAATCTTCAGATAAAAAATGCAGACCGATAAATATATTTAAGATGCTTTTCACAAGCCCAAACCCATCAGACCATTAACCCAACCCAACTATTAGTTGATGAAAGTAAAAAATTTGAACAAGGGAATTGGGCAAGGGCTGCACAAACGCGTACCCCAACTACCACAAATTATGACGTACACTCTCTCACTTTTGGGGGAGATATTAGGCAGACACCCTCCTATGTGCAATGTGCAATGGAAGTCACCAACCTAGGCCATGGGCCATCTTGATCACCAATTGATCCGTCCAAGTAAGTATTTTCCATCCTCCCTATTTCACTCTATTTATATTTCTCTATTTGCTCCTCAGCTCCTCTTCGTCTTATTTAGGTGATGTGGGATTGATTGATTCCGTAGCAACTCAGGATCTTTAGACTGTATATGGCAGCATGTAAAGCAGCAAGGCTATATATTGCAGCTTGCAGATGGTGAAGTTCTGTTAGAGGCTTAGAAGTTAGACCTTCTCAGCTGGTTATTTGATTCCTTCAGTCATTATCTTAGCTGATTTTTGTTTAGCATTTTTATTTTGGTAAAAGATGATGAAGAAACATTAATAGAGTTTCACAGGCAACATGTTGGCTTGAGGAATGGCATTTTCGTCATCTTGGCCTCATGCAGGATTAGCACCACCGTCCTTTCCCACTGTTATCATTGCCTTCATACGCTCAGCCGCGTGGATCACATTTTCATTAATTCCTGCAATTACGGCCCCGACATGTGGAGTCGCGCACACAGCACTGATTCCCTTTCCAATTATATAAAGGATTAGCGGGGACCCGTGCATCGTTCAAAGTTGTTAATATTTAAAATTTTAAAAATTGTTATTTTTATTTAATGTTGATTTATAAAAAATAATTATTGTTAATTTAATATGAATAAATTTAGTTTTATTAATAATTTGTAGTAATTTTAATAATTGTTATTACTTTTAAATGAATTTTTAATTAACTTTAAATAAAAATAATAATTATAAAAGCTAACATTTTTATTAATTTCACTAATAATTAACAATTATATAAGAATGACAACCGGATGGTTTCAGGGTGGGGCACCCCATCCTTGTTCCTACCACATAGTCAAGACACTTTACTCCATCCCAGCCCCGTCCCTGCTGTCAGGACTCAGGTGGGTTCAAAGTAAGGCAACCACTCCCTAATGTCAAGCGAGTTTAAGTTAAGTTATAAACGATTTGTTACTTTTTATTATTGATTATTAAAACCTTATAATTATTAAATTACTGTATTTATTAAAAATATAGTAAATTCTAAAAATTATCATATTTTCATAATATTGCTAATTTCTTGGCTAAAACTAATTAAAAATGATTTTTTGGTAATTAAAATTTATAGCTTAACTTATAATTACTGTTAATTACATTTTAAAAATCATTTAGTTACAGTTTAAAAATAATTAGTGTTAATTACTGTTATAAAAATATATTATTTTTTTTAAAAATAATGTATTTATTAATTACTTATAATTACCATTAAATGTAATTACTGTGAATTACAGTAATTATTAAAATACTAAATTATTATAATTTCATACTGCTTTTTAGTAAATACTGTAATTATTAAAATACTAAATTATTAACAATAATGTAATTATTAAATTACTGTATTTATTGAAAAAATATAATTACTGTCAATTATTACTGTATGATGCACTGTTAATTAAAAATTATAGTTACAGTTAATTCTGTAAATTAATACTATCTAAATTATAATTTCTGCTAATTACAATCTAAAAATAATTTAGTTACATTTTAAAAATAATTACTGTTAATTGCTGTTAATTAATACTACTTTTTTATAAATATTGTTAATAATTTAAAATGTCGTAATTAATAATACATTATTTTACATAAATACTGTTATTTAATTAAAATACTCTATTTATTGAGAATACTGTTAATTAATAAAATGCTGTATTTATTGAGAATACTGTAAATTAATAAATACTGTAATTATTATATTTACTATATTTATTTAAAATACATTAATTTCTGTAATTTATATTGGTAATTTCTTGTTTAAAACTAATTAATTATAATTTTCTGATAATTATGTGTAATTTTATGATATTTATAGCTTAAATTATAATTACCGTTAGTTACAGCTTAAAAATAAATACTGTGAATTATATTACTGTTAATTAGTACTATCTTAAATTATTATGTTAATTAATTAATACTGTTATTTTTAAAAAAATACTGTAATTGTGAAAAATACTATTAATTAATAATACTGTTTTTCAATAAATACTGTAATTATTATATTACTGTGTTTATTTAAAATACATTAATTTCTGGAAATTATCATATTTTCAGAAATATATTGATAATTTTTTAGCTAAGACTAATTAAATATAATTTTCTGATAATTATTTGTAATTTAATGCTATTTATAGCTTAAATTATAATTATTTCTAATTAATACTATCTTAAATTATTATGTTAATTAATTAATACAGTTATTTTTTAAATACTATAATTATGAAAAATATGATTAATTAATATTACTGTTTTCAATAAATACTGTAATTATTATATTACTGTATTTATTTAAAATACATTAATTTCTGTAATTTATATTGTTAATTTCTTGGCTAAAACTAATTCAATATAATTTTCTGATAATTATGTGTAATTTTATTTTATTTTTAGCTTAAATTATAATTATTGTAAAGTACAATTTTCTGATAATTATTTATTCAAAAATAAATACTGTTAATTAAATTATTGTTAATTAATACCGATGAGGGCGGATTTGGCCCTCCAATGACATTGTGACACATGGCACCTCAGAACAACTAGGCGACACCTGGAACCACTCAGGTAACAACTTGCCAAGTTGATGGTGTCCAACCTGGCGGCCTAGCCCAGGCGTCGACTTGGCACATACGCTGACCTGGTGACCTGCGAGACGTGCTCGTCGACAAATTCGGCATGCATACCCCACGATCCTTGGAGGTTGGCCCTCGTTCCGGAAGATGGTCAATGTGCATGGCAGTTACCTCCGAGGATTTCAGACCAGTTACACACAACCTCCCGGAGATCTCGGGGGCGATACTTAAGCAAGGCCTATATAAAGGCACCAACCCCAACGATAGGGGGGGAGAAGCAAGCAAATAAGCAAATTCTAGCTCTCATACTTTTGTGATTTTTAGCTCACAGTCTACTATGAGAGTACTGACTTAAGCATCGGAGCGACCTTGCCGGGTTAGCCACCTTGGGTCCTCTGATATTTGGTTCCTTGCAGGTCTCTAAAGAGCAGCGAAGCTCATCAATTCACCTCGCCACCTAGTCAGCCCAACACCTGGTCAGCTTGGCGCCTCACGGGCAGCTCGCCACTTGGTCAGCCCAGCACCTCACAGGCAGCTCGACACCTAGGCAACTCGGCACCTCACAGGCAGCTCGACACCTAGGCAGCTCCACTTCGGCCTCTAAGTCATCGGCCACTTGAAAGCAGATCAAATGACGAGGTACTTAGCCAAAAAATCGATACATTAATAAAAATCGATTCATCATTTGTCGCCGTCTGTGGGAAACGCTACAAAAAGCTTTCTCATCCTCTAAAAGGCTAAGTCCTCTTCTTCCAGAAAGCTAAGTCCTCACTTTTTAGAAACTAAAACTCTCGCTTTATAGTTTCCATTTCTTATAAACTCAAAGACTATGCAGGAAGTTGATAGCTAACAGACTAAGCAGCTCTACCAACTTTATTTCAACTCGGATAAAGCCTCATCAGTCCTCTTCGCGAGGTCCCCTCTACAAAGATGAGCTCTTCGTGGCTTCCGCGGGAGTTGGCGGTCAACAGACTACATGGACGCCCTTGCTGGTCGAGCCTTTCAAGGCTCCCGTGCAAGCTGGCGACCTAAAGTCGATAGTTCTGCCCCCGTTGGTCGAGCTCCTAGTAGCTTCTTGTAGGAGTGGGTGACCGGCGTCACGAGGCTTATGCAGTGTAGCCATAGCACTAAAGTGCCGAGCTGGCGAAGACCTCGATACCACATAAGACCTAGTCGCCTCTTCGGCATGGGTAAGATCAAGGAGAGTTGACTACGAGTCGCTCACAAAGCCTAAGGGCCAAAATACCGAAATAGCGAAGACCTCCTCACCATATAAGATCTAGTCGCCTCTTCGGCATGGGCAAAATCAAGGAGCGGACTGCGAGTCACTCCCAGAGCCTAAGGAATTGAATTGACGCTTACGAGCTCATCGAATTATTTATTCCGGGCCAAAAGGAGAAATCTACTCTGTTCACCGAGTTACTTTCAACTCGGGAGTGGGGGGCAAATGAAGAGGGCAGATTTGGCCCTCCAATGACATTGTGACACATGGCACCTCAGAACAACTAGGTGACACCCGGAACCACTCAGGGAACAACTTGCCAAGTTGATGGTGTCCAACCTGGCGGCCTAGCCCAGGCGCCGACCTGGCACATACGCTGACCTGGCGACCTGCGAGACGTTCTCGCCGACAAATTCGGCATGCATACCCCACGATCCTTGGAGGTTGGCCTTCGTTCCGAAAGATGGTCAACGTGCATGATAGTTACCTCCGAGGATATCGGACTAGTTAGACACGACCTCTCGAAGATCTCAGACTAGTTAGACACGACCTCCCGAAGATCTCGGGGGCGGTACTTAAGCAAGGCCTATATAAAGGCACCAACCCCAACGACAGGGGGGGGAGCAAACAAGTAAGCAAATTCTAATTCTCATACTTTGCAATTTTTAGCTCGCAGTCTACTGTGAGAGTACTGACTGATGCATCGGAGCGACCTCGTCGGGTTTGCCACCCCGGGTCCTCTAATATTTGGTTCCTTGTAGGTCTCTAAAGAGCAACGAAGCTCATCAATTCAGCTCGCCACCTGGTCAGCCCAGCACCTCACAGGCAAGTCGGCACCTCACAGGCAGCCCTGCACTTGGTCAACCCGACGCCTTACAGGCAACTCATCACTTCGTCAGCCCAGCACCTCATAGGCATATCAGAACCTAGGCAGCTCCACTTCGGCCTCTGAGTCATCGGCCACTTGGAAGCAAATCAAATGACGAGGTACTTAGCCAAAAAATCGATACATTAATAAAAATCAATTCATCAAATACTATCTTAAATTATTGTGTTATTCAAAAAATACAGTAATTATTAATTTTTGGTAATAATTGCTATTAACAATTTAAAAGTAATTGTTGTTAATTAATAAAATATTGTATTTATTAAAAATAAAATAAATTTTATCAATTATTATTATTATTACACGGAAATGTCAACCCACACCGTAACCCGAATAGTATTTTCGAAAACGGGTAGAAGATGACCCGATTAGATAGTCTTTTCACCCGCACGCTAAAACGGGTACTGCGATGACCCGCTTAATTTATTTTTACCATTTTTTCGTTTTTTCAAATTTTGAATCGTACTTGTTTATTGCTGCTGTTTCTTTTTGCTTTTAAAAGGCTAGAACCGATTTGAATGAAGTGTTTCTTGGTGAAAGCGCACCTGAAAACCAACCTGAAATGGAGAAGAGTTACCGAAGTCGTAAAACAAAGAAAAGCAAAGAAAGAAAAATGAAACTTATATCCCCAGTTTACTGTAAGATGAGAAACGAAAAACAAAGAAAATATTACTAACCTGAAACTTATCTCCAATGTTCTCACTACTAATCTGTAAACCTCTTCAAAACTTTTCATTGAGAAATTTCCTTCTTAATCTCGTAAACCCGGGACCAATTTGCAGATAAAAAGAAGAATGGATAGAGCTTGACAATTGATAGGATAGAAGGACAAATCAGATTTGATCAATGGCTTTTTGAGAAAAAAAGTTCGTTCAATAGCATACCAGAGAAAAAAAGCATTCTAAGTCCAATTACTTCGTGGAGACGTCGACATTTCCATTGATATGTTCACCGATGAAGTTAGAAAATGCACCCCTGATATGCTAGACCCGTTCATGCACAGAGATCTCTTCAACCTCAGAATGTTTTTGTTTTTCTTCTTACAAATGCTTTTTTGGTGGAAGAGGAAAGATTTCTTGATAGTATTAATTAGCATAATTAATGTATTTTGGAAGTCAAACGACTACCACTTTTGATTGGCTTTTTTAGTAAAAGTAAATGACATTTTTGCATAGATATAGAATTATAGATGTAGGATTAAATGGCATGGTAGGGACCCGTGCGATTTACGGGAAAATCTGAAAGATTTAATAGTTTTATTTTTCATTTAATGTTGATTTATAAAACTAATTATTGTTAAATGAATATAAACAAATATTTTATAATAAATTCAGTTTTATTAATAATTTTTATTCTTTTTATTATTTTTAAATGAAAATTTGATTAACTTTAAATAAATAAAAATAATTATAAAAGCTAACATTTTTATTAATTCTACTAATAATTAACAATTATATAGGAATGACAACGGGGTGGGTTTAGGGCAGGGCACCCCATCCCTTTCCCTGCCCCATAGTCAAGACACTTTATCCCATCCCTACCCCGTCCCCAGTGTCACGTGGGTTCAGGGCAAGGTAACCACTCCTCAATGCCGGGCGAGTTTATGGGAAAGACACCCCACTCCTCATCAATGGTGGAGAATCCTCGAATTTCCCTGCCCCGTCCCCAGTATTGGGCGGTTTCAAGTTGAGGTGTAAATTGGGTTGTGCTGGGTTAGCACGACACGACCCGCATGTGGCCCACACAAAGTGCGAGTCGTGCCATACTGGCCCACGAGGCGTCCCAGGCCATGCCGCCCTCCTCTAGGATAATTTGGGGGTCGGTTTGGCATGGCCCGAGGCCCGTGCCGTGCCGTGGGTTGGGCTGGGACTTGGTCCAGGTCATGCCGCACACCAAACCAAGCTTAAAGCAAGGCACCCGCTCCCCGTCCAAGATTTTTAAAATTGGACCGGATGGGGAACCGTTCTGGGGTCGAATGGTCCGAACGGATGACCTGCTTTGACAAAAAAACTAGAAAAACAAAAAAAGGACAAAAACTGTTGTCCAGGTTGATGGTTTGACTGCCTAGGTCAACAGTTCGCTAACCAAATAAACAATTTTTGGACAAAAAGCGGTTTTGAGGTGAAACGGTGTCCGGTTCCCAATTTTTTTGGTCTTACCATCTGGTTTGATCTAGTTTTGAAAATACTGTCCCCGTTAACTCAATATTCAATTTGATGATACAAATGATCAAAATGATATATTGAGTATCAACCACATGGTAAATTTCTATTATTGTTGATTGAAAGATTTAATAAATTTCCATTCAGTTGGACCTCAATCCTATCCCCAACCCCGACCTCGATTGGGGATTCCTATTAATCCTCGTCCCCGCACCCGCCCCGCCAAAACAATCCCCATCCCTAGCCCCATTGGGTCAGGGAAGTCAGGTCCTCGTCGGGGATGGGGAAATTGTCATCCCTAAAAGTGTGTTCTAATAAATGACCCTAATAGAAACACATAAGAGTATACAATTGTTTTATATTTTTAACTTTTTAAATAATTAATAATTATTCATATTTTATATACTACTTTTAATAAATGTTTTATAATACAAAAATAATAATAATTAATTTCAGTTAGGTTTATTTATCAAATTGATGAAACCAATCAACCCAATTAACTCAACCTGAGTTGGTCAATTTTCTAGTATTTTAGATTGGCTTTGGTTGAAAAATTTCCCAATTCAACCAAGTTGGATCAGTTCCACTTTAGCCATTTGTAAACCAACCAAAATCAAACGACCTAACCATGGATATATATTAATATTTTATATTTTAAATATAACTTCTAATATGAAAAAGTGGGAATTTTTCCATATTTCTTAGTCTAAAATGTTTTATATCATAAATCTAACTTTTAAATTTATTATTTAATAATCACACTATAATTTTTAAAATTGAATTAAATTTTTAAGCTTAAATCTTTTGAACAGACTGACCAAACCAATACAACTTGAGTGAGTCGGTTTTCACAAAAGGTAAGTCGGTTTCAGTTAACCATCTTCCTAACCTAACCAGGTCAATTTGGTTTACCAAATAGCCTACGACCGCACTAAACCAACTCATGAACACGAATAATTTTAGCTAAATTAATAGTCTTACCTCTAATAAATAACAATAGTTTAATTTCCAATAATTATTGAAAATATATATAATGAAAACTACAATAATTACAAAAAATACAAAAATACAATAAGTACTAAAAATATATTAATTTAACCAAATAATAGTTTAATCTCTACTAAATATTAATCAATAACTTATAACATAAACACAATAAATACAATAAGTACAATAAATTAAATTTAAAAATTTCAACATTAGTAATTTAATCTCCAATAATTATTGAAAATTTTCTATTAAATAACTAAACCAATTATATTTATACATACTTATTGAAAATACATTTATCACAAAAGACAATAAATATTAATTTTAGTATATATAATTATATAATARATATAGATTAAGAGTTTAAAATTATTATTAATAAATATTTTTTTGAAATTTATTTTCTCGAATTATTACTTGATATAAGTGAAATTAATTATTTACAATATTATGTAAAAATATTAAATTATTATTAATTTCAATATTATGTTATAATTATTTTTCTACTTTTTAGAGGTTTTAGATTTATTTATTTTAACTATTTAAAATCTAGTTATGTTAAATATTTTGTTATTTAAATATTTAAATAATATGTAAAATATTAATTGTTTATTGAATTTAATTATCCATAAAATCATAATTTATACTATGATTACATAATTTCAATATTAAATTTGTAATATTTAATATTATTCTTAATTTAACTTTTATGTTATAATTATTTTTCGACTTTGAAGAAAATTTTTAAATTTATTACATAATTTTGTTATTTTAACTATTTAAAATATAGTTATGATAAATATTTAGTTATTTAAATATTTAAATATTATATAAAATATTTAAAATTTTTTGTTATTTGAATTTTATTTATTTAAAGCTATTACATATTATTAATTATTTAAAAAACTTTTAAATTGATAATTTAGAAAAACATAATTTAAATTGTTATTATATAATTTTGTGATATATTTTTTGAAAATATAAAATTATTTTTTGCGTTTTTAATAAATATTTTAAAGTTATTWTATAATTTTGTTAGAATATTTAAATAATTCTTAATTTTTTTAATCCAAAATTTCTTTAGATAGATGTAGATAAAAAGTAGGGGAGAAGATAAATAAGAATTAGAGATAATTTAGGAGAAAAACTCTCTACTAAATTAGAGATAATTTTGGAGATAAATAGGAATGAGAGATAATTTAGAAGATAAATAGAAATTGGAGATAATTTTGGAGAAAGTGGGGGATAGTGGGGGAGGTAGTTTAGAAGTAATTTTAGGAGAAGAGATTATTTAGATTATTGAGAAAGTGCTTCTCATTGCTTATTTCGAAAATGACATAGAATTAAAAAAAAAAATAAATAAATAATTCTCTCGAAAGAAAGACATGCTGACATGGCAAGACCAGTTTTAATATATATATATATATATATATATATATATATATATAGATATAGATATAGATTCCATGGCCTTACCCTTAAAAGTATATCTCTCTTATGTACATTTGCATTTTCAATACCTCAGCTTCTTTTGAGCCATTGGAATCCTCATCACGTCTTTTAATTGTTCGCAGGTGGGACCCTCAGCCTCGAAAATGACAAAACTGCCCTTATCTCCATATTTGACAACTATCTTGTGATTTTAAAAATACCCTGTCCCTGTGTTAGAGTCACTGCCGGTGACATTGATTATTTGGACCCAAGGTCCTCAGCAGCTGATAGTCTCCATTTCCTTGTAGGCCCTCATGAAAAAGAACTGAGAGCAGCATCACATTCACATATGATATGAAGGAACCAGAGTTAGGAGCACAATAGCAAAAGAGCGTCCTCGGTTCTACTTCAGCTCAAAATTCCTGCGGAGGAAGTGAAACTAACCACTCATGAACCTAACCCAATCTTAACTCAGAGTTTGAGACATTTCCGACCATGGTTAAATATGTTCGCACAAGATAAATTTAATGTGAATATGATGTGGGACATGGTATCAGATATTAAACTGTTAAGAACAGATAACTACACTTGACCGTAGCAGAAAGGCCGAAAAAAGTATGCTTACACCAGTTGCTTCTGTTGCCTTTTAATGTCCTCGTTTCACCTTCCCCTTTTCTCATCAGCCGATGTGGGACTAAAGTCGATTCAATATTCCCCACGGTAGAGATCCTCATCTCCCAAGTCCCTGCCATCCATTGATCCAAGATCGATTACTCTCTGGCCTGTCTCTTCTGGGTGAACACTCTCTATTGCCTGGTGTGGTGAAAAGCTTCCCGAGCTTTCCAGGGAGTTCTGTCCTGATTATGTTTGATAAAGAAAATCTGGTTCATATTGCAAATGGATCAATTCGCTTTGACTCAAATAATTATCCATGCACATTATTGAATTTCATAAACATAAGCCCACTTATTCGTTATTCCTAACTGAAACTTAATTTTTTTTGTTGATGATGGACTCCAAGTTTACAACCAAAGTTTTTAATATTAGACACATAAAGTAATGGCAATAAAGAGTAGTGAGGATTGCTTATGAGCACAGGAAGGGCCCGTTTGGGAGAGTTAGTTGAAGCTTTCTTTTGCTGAGTTGCTTTCTCAGATACATTGGAGAAACTACAAAAAAAGAAGCTTTAGGGGGTGTTCTATATAACATATATAAACGAGAAATTAATTAGTGTGTTTTAATCCACACTCATCTATAGGTGTGGTAGGGATGAAAACACACCATCCCTAACAAGATAATTGTTCTGCACTGTGGACAAGGATGTGTGGATTGAACCACACCACACCTCCATAGGCGTTTTACAAGGTGTGTTGCATTTCAGTACACACCTTGTAGTATGATTCCATGCATCCCAGTTACAACATGGGTTAACACACGATATGGAATTAATGGGAAATTGGGAATAATGCTTCTCCCAAAATCCAACTAATTTTATAGTAGCAGGTGCATAAATTCTTACCGCTCGTGATGATAGTTGTTGCAATGGCAGACATTAGAGTGTAGGGGTGCAAATGGAATGAGCCATGATCCAATCCAAGATCTGATTCTATTTGGTCAAATTCGGATCACTTTTGTTCAGATCTTCGGATCAGATTTGGAACACCCCTATCCGATCTGATATATATGTTATATTTTTTATGAAAATATATATAATACATATATATATATGTTATTTTTTATTCATAGATATATTATTTATTTTTTTTTTATAATTAAACATGTATATATATGATGAAAATAATTAAAAAAATACTTGTATTTTTTTTTATTTTCTGTATTTAAATTGGTATATTTTGTTCTTTGTTTAATAATTTATTATTTTTAAAGAAAACAAATTGGATCGGATTAGATCCGAATATCTGTTTTCCTGATCGGGTTCAAATTCAGGTCCTTGCCTATCAGATCCGGTCATATCAACTTGAAATGAACAATGTCGGACTGGATTTGGATATACCCTCATTCAAATCTGATCCGATCCATTTGCATCCCTAACGGCGGTAAATGGTGAACAATGGCGAGCTTCTGCCCAACAACACAGCTTGTAATGGCCAATGAAACCAAATAGTAAGAGGGAAATATTACACACAAAAAAAAATAAAAAATAAAAACAAAATGACGGTGGAAAATGGAGATGAATCACTTACAGTTGACAGTCCAATGATGCAGTGGTGTTCGGAGTAGTAACAGTGCCTGAACTGCATCATTAATATGTTGAGAGTAGTGTGAAGCATGGGAAGACACACTATAGAATAGTGTGAAACATGAAAATAAATTAGAGATAAATGTCTACAATAGCAATGGATTGTCCATGAGAAATAACCATGATTTATATTTTGTGGTGTAGACCGATCCACGATATAGTGTAGTTCGGTCCACACTACAGTGCAACACAACAGTACTAGTTTTGGGGTGACAATGTTTGAAAACATAATATCTAGTTGTACATCCACACCACCGAACACCACCTTAATTGGGAAGCTGGGTTTTTTCCCCTTTTTATTCTTTATGATTCTTTATGAAGGAGAATAAATTAGGACTTTCCGAGTTTTTCATCAAAAATTAGTTATAAACCGTATGCCCAGGTGAAACCCAGTGACCCACCTCGCAATAGGGTCACTGGTTAAAATCATATACCAGTTCAGGTCGCACTTTTTTTTTGGGATTAAAACTATATTAGTGCCATTGATGGACCTAATATCCTAAGGGTTCAGAAAAAGTTATTAAATCCGACTTGAGCACATCCCAACAATGCTGATAGAATTAGAAAGCAGCTGAAATACCATCCGGGCCCAGGCCCAATAGAAAATAAAGCAGTTTTAACTTCCTCGGCTGATGGAATGGAGCAAAGAAAATTATTATCATCTAGTGTGACCTCACAATAAGGAGCAAAGTCTTCTAGAATGTTATCACAAACAAGAGAAGTAGAGCACCTCTACATATTGCTTATTTGTACTTCAAGCAAGAAGATTGGGCCCAAGAAATAATGTCAAACCACTAGTGGAGCACCTATCATCTGGACAGCCGGCCCAACCAGCGTCCGAATAAGCCTAAAGTTGAAATGAAGTGGAGGGCCGAATGTGCAAGCCATGGGAGATAGTGCCCTTCAAATAGTGAAGAATGTGCTTCACGGCACTCCAATGAGCAGTTTCTGGTGAGCTAAGAAATCGACAAACATGATTAACAACAAACGCCACATTGGGCTTTGTAATAGTGAGGTACTAGAGAGAGCCCACAATGCTCCGTAACAGGTAACGGATTAGAGAGATGACAATTAGAGGCCATGGGGTTCGGCATGGCTTAGCATTAGCAAGATCAGCCTTCTTCAAGAGGTCAATAATGTATTGGCATTGAGAGAGGAACAAATATGTGGGTGTACGTGAGACTTGAATGCCAAGAAGTGTAGATCCCCCAAGTCCTTGATGGCAAAACTCTGGGGGAGAGAGAGAGAGAGAGAGGAGATGATAGACTCAATGGCCGAGGCACAACTTCTTCTGATGATGATGTCATCAACGTAAGCCAATATGTAAATAGTGGCCCAAGTGGAAGTGTGAAGGAAGAGAGATGGATCAAGTAGAAGTGTAAACCAATATGTAAATAGTGGCCCGTGGGGCCTATTTTAGTCCATACATGGATTTACACAATTTGTAGACAAAGTTGGGTCGAGAAGGATCCACAAAACCAGGCGGCTGAGCCATATAAATCTCCTTAGAAAGAAACCCATGAGAAATGCATTCTGAACATCCAACTGTTTGATGGGCAATGATGAGACACAACAAGGGAGAGTACTGTTTGTATTGTGATGGGTTTAACAACTGGGCTGAAGGTCTCAATATAGTCAAGCCCATAAGTTTTAGTGAAACCTTACACTACTAAACGGGCCTTGTAGACGGTCAAGGATCCATGAAAATTCCTCTTTAATTTGATGATCCACTTACAACCAACAATAATCACTTGTGGAGGTGGTGGAACAAGTGACCATGTGGCATTTTTTTGGAGAGCATCATATTCGCACTGCATGGCCTCCTGCCATTCTGGAAATTTGGATGCAATGGAGTAGCTAGTGGGCTCGGTGGTGGCAGCCTCGGCAAGGAGAGCTTCAGGAAGAGCATCGCGTGAGTGATTGCCATGAGGAGTGGGTATTGCAGGTGCATGCCGTAATATATCAGTAAGGGGAAGAGCCTTCCATGGAGGTGAGCCATCCGAACCTATAATTGAGACTTGTGAGATAGGTTCAGGTGGGCCTGGGTTCAACGAACCAGTATAAGTGGCATCATAATCAGCAGCAGTTGCATGACCATTGGAGGTGGGCCCAGTTGGGCCTGATTGCAAGTCTAGAGAACTGGGAGAGGCAGCAACACTACTAGTGCAAACAAGTTCTGAAGGCAAAGGGGATGTCTCAGAAGTGGATGGTCCCATAGAAGAAGATGCTCATAATTAGGGGCTGTAAAAAGATGACACGATGATGTAGGTGCCTGAATTTGGAGTAGCCGATGGTGTAGAGACTTCAGTATAGGGAAAGCACGTCTCATCAAACCGAATATTATGAGAGATGATTATCTTTCCAGTAGATGGTACCAAGCACCTATAACCTTTGTGAGAAGCATTGTATCCAAGAAAAATGCAACAATCAGTCTGAAATTGAAACTTATGCTTGTTGTAGGGTTGTAGTAACGGATAACAAGTACACTCGAAGGTGTGTAACATGGCATAGTTGGGTGGGCATTTAAAAAGCTTTTCAAATGGGGAGAGACCATTGAGAATAGGGGACATGAGACGATTAATAAGATAGACAACACAAGAAATGACATCATCCCAAAAACGAAAAGGGAGAGAGGCATGATCGAGGAGCGCCAATGTCATCTCTAGAATGTGACGATGTTTAGGTTCAGTTGTACCATTTTGTTGAGATGTATGAGGACAAGATAGCCAATGGGTGATACCACACTCACGAAAAAAAGAGAGACATTGATATTCTCCTATCCAATCACTTTGAGAGTATTTGATGGAGGAGAAAAATAGATTTTCAACATTCTTTTTAAAACGCAAAAAGACATCAAACGCATCACTTTTATTAGCAAGAGGGAAATAAACCATGTATAATGATCAACAAAGATAACATAATAGTGATACTCATTATTAGACACGTAAGGAGAAGGACCCCATACATCTGAACAAACTAATTCTAATGGTGAAGAAGGCTGAAACTGTGAAGAAGAAAATGGTAAGCGATGACTCTGGGCTCGTTGACAAGATGAAAAAAGAAAGCCAAGATCACCTATACTTATTTGTTGGCCTAGAGAAGCAATAACACGATGCACTACTTGAAGAGTTGGGTAACCTAAGCAAGCATGTCACTGAGAGGTATACGTGAAAGCTGGTGAAAACTTGAGGAGTGTGGGTATCACGTAACGGAGGTATAGATGGGTACCACTGTCCCCGATGTAAGATCCTTCACAACAAAATGAGATGAGTGAAATTCAAAAACAAGATTACAGTCATGTGTGAACTGAGAAACAAACAATAAATTTTTAGAGAGTGAAGAAACATGAAGCAAATTCTTAAGAAGAAAAGAACGATTATAATGAACAAAGGATGACTACCCAATATGACTAATCGCCAAACCTGAACCTTTACTGATTTGAACTTGATCATTCCCTGAATATTCTGATGGAGAGTGAATATTGGAGACATTTGGTGTGATATGATTTGTTGTGTCAGAGTCAGGATATCAATTGGGGTCGAAGTTGTGTCCATATGATGTTGCTTGTGAGGGAGCAGTGTTAGCTGTGTAAGCTTGCATGCTATTGGGCTGAGGTTCTCCATGGTAAGATGCATCAAATCGTCGTCAAGATGTTAACATGGCAGGACACGGACGATTGCAAAGTTGACATATAAGTCCACTGGTATGTTGTGAGTTCCCTCCACCTCGATCTCCAGTGTTGGAACCGCGGCCTCTGCCTCTATTCTTATTATTGGACCCACGACCACCAAATTAAGAACCACGATCCCTACTACCGATCTGTTGAGAATTTTTGTTGCCAACAAGTGCCATATTAGCCATTGGGAAAGACTCCAAAGTAGGTGGATGATGGTGCTGATGAAGCCATATCTCATGACTGAAGAGCAGTCCATGAAGATCCTCCACAGTAACAATATCTGTATCCATACAAGTTGTGAGTGATGTAACAAATGATTCATCCAAGATGTAAAGAAACAGATAATTGTTCGAAATTGGTTCAAACACAACAACAAGGCATTGAGCTATGTTTCTATCCTTTTGAACATATTCATTGATGGTGTTGGCACATTTCTTCAAGGTTTGTAGTTGCAAATGAAGCTGAAGAATACGAGCCCGTGAGGGTGAACCATATGACCAGGCAAGAGCACACCATACAACTTCTGAAGTTGGAAGACCAACAACCTGTGAAATTACACCTTCTAAGAGAGATGATATGAGCCAACTTAAAACAAGTTGTTTGAATTTGTGCCAACTGATTACTAGAGGATTGTCAATCTTCTTGATAGGATCTCTGGGATCTGGAATTTTGGAAGGTGGACACGGTATGGAACCATCAATTAGGCCCATGAGATCATGGGTGTTGAAGATTAGAAAGAATTGCACTCTTCATATGTTATAGTTGTCAAGTTTTATGGGAAGATAATGAGTCACGTTGGGCATGGTAGTGATAGCAGTGGTAATGAAGGAGGGAATACAGTCTTCTGAACTCATGAGATTTTGGGCTTGGGTTTTAGATTGCTCGATTGAGTTGGTTTGAGTGGTGGAATCCATTGGAGTTTGTGGCTCTAATACCAAGATAGAAGGATGATAGATATGGGATGAAGCACTGGGCTCTCATGAATCTCTTGAGACCTAGGTAAATGTATTTATAGTCAAGCAATTTCAGTTAGACTTGAATTAGGA
This sequence comes from Nelumbo nucifera, assembly GCF_000365185.1. Next base: position 2,252,024 of record NW_010729160.1, read on the forward strand.
TACATCAGGAAAGATAACAATCCGATAAGATAACATACATCAGAAAAGATAGACCAAATGTGTTTGACACATTTGGGACTCTCATATCATTATCTCTTACACTCTTTATCTAACTCTGAGAAAAATGCATTTAAATCTCTAATCAAAACTACTAGACTAGTGTAAAGATGAAACAATCGACGAATGGAATTCCAGACTTCAAATCTATGAGTCTTGTTAGGGTGACCATATACAATGAAAATATATTGGGAATTTAGTATATCTACCACAATTACATTAGTGGAGGAACAAGATACAAAAATTTGTACATTAGCCATCCACAAAAACCATAGTCCACCACTCAAGCCCACATGGGTAATTTGACAATGGAACTTACGAAACTATTGTCGGATTCTTGTAGACTTTCTTAAGTCACATTTGGTCTCCATTATAAAAGAAAGTTGTGGTTGTTCAATCTAAGGAGTCTATGCAAGTGTCAAATCACTTTCATAAAACTACTTTTACAAAAGTATTTTAAAGAAAGTATTTTTACGAAAACACTTTTATGAAAGCACTTTTACAAAAGTACTTTTACCAAAGCATTTTAAAGAAAGTACTTTTATGAAAGAATTTTTACAAAAACACTTTTATAAATTACTTTTATGAAAGTACTTATATGAAAGTACTTTTGTAAAAGCACTTTTATGAAAGCACTTTTATGGAAATACTTTTAGGAAAGCACTTTTACAAAAGTACTTTTATGAATGCACTTTTATGAAAGTACTCTTATGAAAGCATTTTTACGAAAGTACTTTTATGGAAGCACTTTTACGAAAGTACTTTTATGAAAGCACTTTTATAAAAACACTTATGAAGCACTTCCGTAAAAGTACTTTTTAAAAAATGCTTTTATAAAAGTACTTTCTTAAAAGTGTTTTTGTAAAAGTGCTTTTGTAAAAATGTTTTTATAAAAATGCTTTCATAAAAGTACTTTCTTAAAAGTGCTTTCGAAGGGTATATTTTGAAATTTTGAAAGAAAATGAAGGACAAAATAGTTACAAATGCTTATTTAAGTGCTTATTCGAGAAAAAGACTACCAAGAATCCAATATTGCCTAAGTCCAATATTGATCCCAGAGTTCATTGAGCATGAACTCCCAAACATTGCCTAAGTCCAATATTGATCCCAGAGTTCATTGAGCATGAGCAGGTATTAAGGGTGCAATTGGAAGTTGTCAAAGTGCAAGCAAACTCAGACCGGCACTTTAAGGACATGTTATTGAGTGAAGCCTCATCTGATGCAATACAAATAAGCTTATTAGTGAAATGCAGAAGAACTAGTGGTCAATCTACAACAAAAAGAGAAGGAAGCTTGCCTTCATTGACGGCATGCCTCCACTAGTTATGGAGGTAAACCCGCCTTCCTTGTTTGAATGCAAAGATGTAACTCCAACTACATCACTTTGAATCAAACTAAGACCCTTAGGCCATGTTTGGTTGTTGTTCGAATTTATTTGCACTAGTACAAATGCCCCCCCCGATGGTTTAGAAATCTCCACATATAGTACATTTTTTCATACTAGTTTCTTCCCTCCCTAGAGCTGTAAAGTGGGCCGAGCCTCCCCGATGAAAAATTTAGGGGTAGGCTCGACATGACCCACATCCCAAGCCCATGCTATGCCGTAGGCCGAGCCTTGGGCCAGGTCGGGCCGTACATCGGGCTAAAGCTATTTATTTAAAAAAATTGACAAAAAACTTAAAATTTTAATTTATATGAATTTTGTGTGTAAAATTGCTTATATATACAATAATTAAATAAATTAGTATAATAAAATTAAAAAATATATTTATTTTATTAATTTATTATATACTATATATTATTATATAATTATAATTTATATAATATTATATAAATATATATAATATATAAATAATATATATGGGCCATGTCACAGGCTGGGTTGTGCCGACCCACGGGCCGCGGGCGGCATGGCCCACTCAGTCGTGCAGTGTCGTGTCGTCTCGTGGACCTAAAACCCCAAGCCCAGCATAGCCTGCATGATCGCGCTGAGGTTGGCATGGCCTACAGATCATTGTGCCGGGCCAAGTCGGGCCGCGGGTGGCATGGCCTAATTTACACCCTCCCCTCACTTTCCACCGAATGGTTGTCCCCCCCCCGCCCCATGGCCCATTCATAAGTTTTCCCCCCCTATAAAAAATTCCTATCTTCGCCCTTGCAAACGACCTCTGAAATCTATATTAGCATGACAAGGTGGAATCACTCTGATATCTTCTGATAGTCTATCTACAGATAAAGCTTTAAACCTTTGAAACAAATCAACGTCAACACAGTCATGAATGGCAGAATTCAATCAGTGTTTTATTCTACACCCTTCGATCATGACCCACTCTGGCGCAAAAGTATAGAAGTGATGGAGGCGTTCAAATTGAACATGCACTCTGATGGTTTCTGATGGTGCGCAATCTGGTTTTCTCTGTTGGTAGATAATTCAGATGTCGGACTGAGTAGGTCGCCTAGTCGATTTGCAAGAAAGTGATGATTAGAGTGTTCGAGTTGCTTTACTCGGAATGGGCACTCTGAGGCGAGAGAATTAGAGTGCTAATGAACTGTGAGAGTTAAATCGCATGTACCTTTTTTGTGAATGAGGATGCCTTTATATAGGCTAGTTGCCGTGAGGCTCCTGAAGCGCGTCCGATATCTCTAGCCCATTTGGTTCAGAGGTGGTTTCACGCCTAGAGATGGACTCCGCGTAAGTGATTAGTGTCTATCAAGTCACGTTCGAAGCGGGCGGGATGATAACCAGCTTATCCAACGTGGTGTCGTGATCCCGAGGAAGTCGGACATGATAACTCGTTGAATGATGTCGCCCAACACATCAGGCAAGTCGCTAGCTGAACTCAAGCCAGGTCGGCATAAGCAAGTCACCTCTTACGCTGACCTGAAGTCTTATATTGTCATTTGCAGTTTGGTCTATCGAGGTGGTGCCGAGGTGTTCAAGGCACTCCCGAGGCTTGCTTACGTGGTGACTGGTTTGGTTCCTTGTAAGCTTGGTTTGATTCGCCCACTCAGCCTGGAGAGTGAGTTGCCACGCGTGCCAAAATTTTTTTTGGTGGCGTGCGAGTTCAAATTTTGAATCTTGCTATCAAGTGCTGAGGTGGCTGAACGGGGCACAAAATTTTGAATTTCCAATTCACTGCCTAGCGCTAAATGGCACATGAATTCGAATTTCAAACTTGTCACCTTTTCTGAATGGTGCGCTTTCTTTCTGGGTCATTAGATAAGGTGCATCTCCGTCATCGATCTGAGGGCGCTTTCACTATAAACAGGGCCCCCCCCTAACGGATCCCCACTGCACTGTTTGGAGTCTTCTTAAGGTCTTCTTGATTGAGATCTCGAGTAGCTCATGGAGGATTTCGGTTTTCCAGCAAGGTTGGTTTTCTCTCAATTTCTGGTGAATCTTTGCTATCCACACTATGTCTAGTGGGTTGGAAAGGGAGTATCCCTGGTGGGTGGGGATCCCCGTATCCACGAAAATTCCCATCATCATCCTTGCTAATGGGAACAAGGTTATCCCCATCCCTGTCCCCATGGGGATCTCCATCCCCGCGAGGATCCCCATTCCCTATGATTTTTTATAATGTTAACCATTTTATTTTTGTTTTTTATTGTATTTAAAAAAATAAAATTAAAATAATTAAAATTTGCAATCCTATTAGAAAAGATTCGAACATATTCAACCATATTTTTTAAAATATTAATATATAGATGTATGTGTACATATCTACATATATAACATATGCATACATCTATACATCTATACATCAATACATATTTTTTAAAATATTAATATTTCCCCATCCCCATCCCCATGGGAGGAAATCATCCCCATCCCCGCCCCATTCAGGGTGGATCCCCACGGGGATCGGGGGAAATAGGGAAAATTTCAACAACATAAGACTAGGTTGGAGTTCGGACCTACCAATCTGAGCGGGGAAGAATTGATTGCCTTGGTGGCGACCTTCCAAATCCCCAAATCCTATGGTTTCATTTTGCACGGAGAGGATCAACGTCCTTGGAACCATGGACGAATTGAAATATGTTTCCTTAAAAGAGGCACTTATCGCCAAGCTTCGTTTCCCAGTGCACCCTTTTATTTGCGAGGTGTTGTCACACTACAACATCTCCTTAGGGCAGCTTCACGCGAACTCTATTGGGACACAGGTAGGGATGATATCCGTCTGTTTCCACCTCAGTTTCGGGCTCAACTTTGATATTTTCCATGGGCTCTATGAAATAAAGAAAATGTATCAAGAGCCTTATTGTTTTTATCAGAGCTACCGACCTGGCCACAAGTTGCTGAGCAACTTCCCTACAAAGGTGGTGGATTAGAAGTCAATGTACTTCTTCCTATCCTAGGAGGACAGCTGGCCCATGGATACCACTTGGAGGAGTGAGGCAAGGAAGATCCGTCCTGTTGAGTTTGACGGTGAGGTAGTGGACCAAGTTTTGTTTGCCTTTGAGCAACACACCTGGGCTGATGAGTTCTTAGTCGAACCGATGCTTGTTACGGTCGGACTGAGTCCCATGGGTAGGTCGCCAGCATGTTACTTTACCATGCTACTCTCTTTTGATGCCCTGATCTGACCAGATTGCTTTCTCCTTTTAGTAGGTACGTTGGACACAACTTTTGTTCTGTTTGTGATGAGGAGGGCTCCTCAAAAGAAGAGGATGGCGTCCGATTCTACTCATGCTTTGGAGACAGAGTAAGAAGCTGTAGAAAGGCTGCCGGTTAGGGATCTCGACAGGGTGGACATCGACAACGATCACGTCAATCTGACCTCTATCGACCTTGTGAACATTTCTAGTTAGTTTGCTCCACCCCTGACGTGCATGTTTCTCAACATCACCTATGAGTAGACCTGTTCATGGGTCAGGTAGCCCGATGGCCCGATCCGTACCCTGGTCAGGCTTGGTCATGTAATTAGGCCCGCTGGCCTGACCTCGGGCCTAACACAGTAAGCCCGATTGTGTTTCAGGTCGGGGTTGACTAAGCATTATATATTTTATAAAATATATAATATGTATTTTATATATTATATAAAATATATAATATGTATTTTATATATTATATAAAATATATAAATAATATAATTTTTATTGAAATATATATTTATAATTTAATATATACATTTTTTATTTTTTCTTTATAATCTCTCTCTCTCTCTCTCTCTCTCTGTCTCTCTATTTAGCCGCTTTAGTAGTAGTAACAGCATGGGCTAAATTTCGGGCTTGGGCCCAGGCCTGGGCTTTGGGCTTTTTATAAGGGCTGGACTCGGGCCTTAGAAAAATTTGTTAATACAGAGTGAAAGTTCGGCTCGAGCCCCGCCCGGCCCGGCCCATGAGCAAGTCTACCTATGAGGGATCCAGTTTGCGCCGGCAGGTCTACCTCCCAAATTGGGATGTCACCGCTACGGATAGTATCCGAGACCTTCGCGTCGCCTTCGAGGTGAGCATCGAAATTCTTCTTCCTAAGGATGGGAGGGACTTCTGTTTGTGGAGTGTTGCCAACCTTGGTAGTTCGATATTCTGGGACGCGCTGTCGGTAAGTACCGGCCCTTCAATACTTGGTCTTCGTGTAGATTCACCTTGCTAACTCTTTCTTTTTTGCAGGCGAGTTGTATGACCCGGGCTTTATATGACCGCGCCATCATTATGGAGCGTGACAACACGTAGATGATGACAGATCAAATCCCTTTGGTCACAGCTAGAAAGTGCTCGGTTGGAAGCTCAGGAAGATCACTGATGGTTCCTCGATGCATCGTCCAGCCTGACTCGCCAAATGGAGGAGGCGTAGAGTAGCATCGTCATGTAGGCTCTTGAAGAGAGGCAGAAGATTGTACTCTGAGCATTTGAGCTCGGTTTCCTGTTGAGCAAATTGGCCCCTTTTTTGCTAGTGACCTTCCTGATGTGCCGGGCGACCTCCTTATTCAGTGGGTTATCATCTCTGACCTCCCTGGGATCATGACGCCACATCGGAAGAGCTGGTTATCACCCCACCCTCTTTGGATGTACTAGGTAGACACTGTCCACTTACGCGGAGTCCATCTCTCGGCGTGAAACCACTTCCAAACCAGATGGGTTGGAAATCTCAAACACGCTTTGTGAGCCTTAGAGTAGCTAGCCTATATAGAGATATCCCTATTCATAGAAAAAGTACGTGCAATTTAGCTCTCGTAGTTCACTATCTCTCTATTTTTCTCACTTTTAACTCTCTCAAAGCTCTTCACTGAATTAAGTATCGAAGTGTCCACCCTAAATAAAACAACCTGGACACTTTGATCATCACTTTCTTATAACTCGACTAGGCGACGAATGACCTACTCAGTTCGAGTCTAAGCTATCTACCAACAAGAATTACCAGATCGTGCACCATCAGTTTCCCGACTAAGTATAAGGAACAATCTGAACAATCTGACAAATTTACTCCAACGTGAAATGTCCTTTTGAGATGGACGATAGGGTTGTCCTGTTTGACTTCCTATATGTAAGGCAGCATTTGACACGTAGGTAATCCACCGGTAAACCTTTATAACTCCCCGCGGTTGACGTGGAATAACACGTCAACCAACCAGGGCTCTTATCTATAATTTGATCACGGTCAAAAATATTGGTAAACCTTACTGAAAAGGAAGGTTCAGTAAACTCGATAATTTCATGAAAGGAGTACAAGTGTAAATAGTAGAATGCAAAACCTTATATTTTATATTATTTTGCTTGTATTTATATATTATTTATTTGCACTTATACTCTTTGCAAACTGAATCTTATTGACTAACATATTTATAAATCCAATTGATTCATTCGAAGTTATTTTGGATATCATATCTTTCCGGACTCCGGATCTCCTGCCCACAACACACACTACCTCCCCGTGCATAAGGGAGATCCAGACTCGTCTTTCCGATGTCATAATCGAATTTTTTGAATGATTGAATGGATTAGAGTTTCAAACACCGTCTATTAGCGGGCCCGAGCCCGGCCTTAACCTAGCCCAAGCCCGGAATTGCCATGAAGGAGCTAATTTCCCCATTCCCACAGTAGTTACTGAACTTACTGATTTCCCAATTCCTACACTTCACCTAATTTGTAATATATTTATTTATTTGCTGCGAATTTGCAAGATACGTTTCGTTGCAGAGAAAAGGGCTTCTTGGCCATTAATGGTCAGGTGACGATACACATACATGTACACAATTGTTTTATTGGAATAAAACAAATAATAATAATAATACAAGAAGAAAACTGATGACGTGTACATTCCCGATGCTGTTGGTTACCGACTTGTTGCATCACCATCATCTTTACAGACTTTACTCCACGTGGATTCCGGTATCAAAGTTCACCATCAGCTTGCCCAGTTTCTTGTTGCTGATACTTTGCTTGAATATCCTTGTATCCTGCCACCTGTATAGTGTATACAAAACCACATCCACATAATTTTAGACAAATTTACGGTGATTATGTCATCGAGAAGATCAATCCATTTGGACACGTAAATCCCAGGACACGTGCAAATTCTCCTTTCTCAACTGTTGCACGCAAGGACATACACGTGGCCTGATGGATGGTCGTGCAAATAGCCAACAAACTTTGTGGATTTTTTTAAGGGCCTGCGAAAGGACAGAAATACCATCGAAGACGGAAAATTTCACCTTTGTGGTAGAGCGGAGGGAGAAGAAGGGCGGGTCAACATCTGGTCGAGTTTGACAGCGTCTTCCGGACGATTGATTACATGGTTGAAGCACAGATAACGCCCGTACGATGAGATGTCTTCGTAGACGCAGATGTGGGCATCCACCAAGAACTTCAGATCCACGGTCACGAATACCCCATCTTCGTACATCTCGGCTGCTCCTTTCAAGTACGGATTCGTGATCGACAGCTCGGGCCCCGTCAACAGTCCCGCGTTGATGGTCACCATGTTGAGCTCTCTGTCCATTGCCAGCGCCCACGCCGTCTTCTCCGCTACCGTTTTCGATAGCGCGTGCCACAGCTGATCGAGATCACACGGTGAACGTATATATCAGCCGGAGAATTTTGAATTCGAATGAAATGACGAAAATATCCTTCATAATCATAAACAAAACGTGATTGGCTTGGATATTTTGGGTACCTTGAACTTGCGGCAGAAATTAACGTCGCTCCAGTTCCGTTCGTCGAAATCGGAAGCTGACTTGCCGCGCTCTTCTCGCCAGACGGCGGCCGTCACCGACGACGTGAAAACGACCTTGTCTATCGTATCCGTCTGTGCGCACGCTTCCAACACGTTGTGCGCCGCTCTCACCTCTACTTCCACCATGAATTCCTGCACCAAACCCCAAGAAATAGCGTTAATAAAAGGCTTCTTCTTTTATTACGAAACTAGCCTTGCGTTCCGTGTTAATGCACCCTTCTCTTATTGCGTGGGGTGGGAACAGAATTAGATTTACAAGAACATCACTTAAAAACCGTCCGGTTGGAACCCAAGCATCAACCCAGGTTCGATTGAATAAGAACGTGCCATTTGGCAGAAGGTTCATTGACGAATCATAGACACTTAGACAGCACATGGGACATGGCGTGTGCCAGTCATCGGCCCAACACGGTTCGTTTGTACTTGTCAACTTGACGTTAATAAAATAAAATAAAGCTTCAAATACCAAATAAGTCCTCTAGTTCAATATCAGTGGAAATTTGGAAAAGGTGAAACTTGAAAACTGGAATTTAAGTGTGAATGAATGATTGTGTGTGGAAGTGGAAGTGGGGAATTGCAAAGGAACAGTAGAGGCACATACATCGAAGGTGGGCTGGTACTGGGGAGGCTCGAAGGTGTAGAACAAGCCAGAACAGCCCTTCAAAGCATCTATGATGCTCTGGTAGTCAAACGGATCTGCGTGGAAGACTTTCAGATTCTTGCTATTATCGGAAGAAATTCCCGCTTCGAATTGCAAATCACCTGAAACAAACAATCCACGCAAGAGAGGATGAGAACAGACGTAAGTGTGATTATAAAGCAGAAGATGAAGAAAGAAAGAAATTCACCATGGTTCTGGATAGCGGCGTGGACGGTGTAGCCCCTTTGAAGGAGACGATCCACAAGGCTGGAGCCTAAGCGGCCAGAAGCGTCCATGACGCAGACAGTCTTCAATGTATCGTAATCAGGGAAGGAAGCCGCTGCTGGTGCCATTTGTTTAAGTGTCTCAGACCCAAAGAGAAAGGAAGTGAGTGAGAGAAGATTTTCGGTACTTCGGTTTCTTTGGAAGCAATGAGATAGATGTGTGTGCATGTGTATGTATTTAAAGAGGGAAGAGGGAGAGAGGGCTACTGGCAATCAAAGAGTGTGTGGTAAGTAGATGGTTGATGGTTGGAAGGTGGTAGTTGAGAAAAAGAGAATGAAATCAGAGAGAGAGAGAGAGAGAGGGGGGGAGGTTGTGTAGAAAGCAAAATAATTGATGAAATTGAAATTGATTGACGGGTGGGTCGGGACCATCGGGTTGGCAACCACCCGATCATGGTCGCCTCCCCAGCTTAGGCCACGTTTCATTTGGAGAACCTGGTTTACTCTTCACCCCGGGCCCGGGGGCATAGTCAATAAGCATTAATTAAAGGGTAAAATACCGGGGGCATAGTCAATAAGCATTAATTAAAGGATAAAATACAAAAACCTCCCCTAAATTTTTTGACAATCATAAAATCCTCTCCTTTAATTTTACTTTAACAAAATCTCCTTAGAATAAAAAAAAAAAAATTCGACAAAAACTTCCCTTTGGTCATTGACTCAAACGGAAAACGTTAAATCCATGCATCAACATTTTGTAAATTACTCTCTCTATTGACCCTCTCTCTAGGAGTCAAGTGACACAGCTTCTTCACACTTTGATCCGTTCTTTGTAAATTACTCCCTTCTTTTCCCTCCTTTTCTCTCTCTCTCTCTGAGCTTTTAAATGCCCCATCTCCCTTAATGTCATGAAATCTTCGTAAGCCTATGCATCTGTATTACCTATAAAAGAATATCAAAGTCAACAACTGAACTGCATCATCAAACTAATGGATAGATGAGATGGGTAATGTTCTCGAGAGGCCTTTTGATCCTCCTCATTTTTTATTGGTGAAAGAGGGATTGATTGCATGAGTTTGGGCTAATCTAGTTGGCAACGAAAGGAGGGATGTTCTCTTTGTTGTTTTATTCATGGAGGGAGATGGCATCCATTGCTGTTGCCCGGAAAAAAACGAGGGAGCAGGAGAGATGATGAAACAAGCAGGGAGGGAGAGATATATGTAGCGGTGGATAGTGGATGCTTTTTGGCTTCTTTTTGGAGGAGAAATTGAAGTTGTGTTTTTTATAATTTTCATTTTTAATTTCACAGAGGGAGAACGGGAGGATTCTCTATTCTAATTTTTGAAATCTCAATCAGAAAGTTATAAAGGAGAGAGAAGAGGAACGGATGGGAATAGGGGCACACTCTTTAGGTGCTACCAGTTCATTGAAAATTCTGACTTAAGATTATTGATTGGTCCTCTGTTTTCTGCTTCAGTGCCGCACTAATTTGGTTGTTTCAACGGCAGCAATAGTATATGGTGAATGAAACCCTGAAACAATGGGAACCCATCTGCTGAAACCTTGATTTAAGCATTTGTAAGTCATCAGTGGCGCTCCGGTTGGTGCAAAACCTATTGTAACAAATAACATTTCTCTACTTTTGGCACTATAGAGCCATTTCTAGATGTTGGATCGGTTGTAAGTAATGCTGATACATAGGGTTACCAGAGATTTCATAATGTCAAGGGAGATGGGGCATTTGAAAGCTTAGAGAGAGAGAGAGAGAAGTGGGGAACTAGGGAGCGTGACTTTTGAAGCTAGGGAGAGAACAAGTCGAAGTGTAAAGAACCAACATCACTTGACTCCTAGAGAGAGGGGGTCAGTAGAGAGAGAATTATAAAAGGGTAAAATGGGTATTTAGAAAATATTGATGCATTAGTCTAACGTTTTTTGCCTGGCTAAGTGACAGAAGGGAGGTTTTTGTCATTTTCTTTAAGGTGAAACTAAAGGTGAAACTAAAGGTGAATTTTTTATGATTGTCAGAAACTAAATACCCATTTTACCCATTTTACCCTTAATTAAAAGTTAAAGCTTAAAGTATTGTTTATGAAAATACCCCTGCTTTCATAGATTCACTAAAACCTATGATATAGTTTACTTTTTACTAAAAGCACCCCCTTTAGAGTTTGCATTCAATTTACTTCATCACCATGTAAAATGACAATTTTGATTCTAATATTCATTTTAATAAATTTAAATAAAAGAAAATAAAAATAAAAATATCATTTTTATCCTTAATGAATCGCAACCAACCATCCTATTTGACTTTATTTGATCAATATTATTTTAATATGAAAAATTATTAGGGGTAGTTTTGGAATAAATAATCACAAACCTATTTCCTTTAACACTTTCCAATCACTTTAAATCATCATGTTACAATTTTCAGATGATAAAACAAATACCTATTAGTGAAAGGTCAATTAAATAAATTGGTTGCAAATTATGGGAATGTTATAGTAAAGGAAAATTGTAGGGTAAGTTTAAGTAAATCCGTAAAAGTATGGGAGTGTTCTAATAAATGACCTAAACTATAGGGGGCCTTAGATACCACAACAATGTTCGATAAGGAAGGCTACAATTGGATAGCCAAAACTTAGGGTGGATGATCAATGTTGTGATCCTTATCTGACTTTTTGACAACAGATCGATGCTTCGTGTAGAAGTGTAAATCAGGCTGCCGCCTGCGGCCTGGCATGAATTTGAATCTGCCAAGCACGACGGTCCACAGGCTGTGCTAGATTTAGCATGATCGTGCGGGCCATGCTGGGCTTGAGATTTTAGGTCCACGGGTCGGGTTGGCACAACATGACCGAGTGGGTCGTGCCACCTATGGCCTGCGTGCCAGTATGGCCCAACACAACTCATATACATATATATATAATATTATATAAATTATAATTATATAATTATATATTAATAGAATAAATATTTTTAAATTTTATTATACTAATTTATTTAATTATTGTATATATCAAAATTCATATAAAATTAAATTTTTAAATTTTTTGTCAAATTTTTAAATAAATAGCTTTGGCCCGATGTATGGCCCGACCTGACTAAAGGTTCGGTCCACAAGCCAGCCTGACCTAAAGCACGGCATGGCATGGCACAAGCCCACATAGACCTGGGTCGTGGGCCGTGCTAGGCCGACTCCCAAGTTATCCCAAGGGAGGGCAACATGGCATGCACTGGCCCGACATGAATTTGAATCGGCCCAGCACGATGATCCACAGGCTGTGTTAGATTTAGCATGATCGTGCGGGCCATGCTGGGCTTGGAATTTTAGGTCCACGGGTCGGGTTGGCACAACATGACCGAGTGGGTCGTGCCACCTGTGGCCTGCGTGCCGGCACGGCCCAACACAACTCATATACATATATATATATATATATATATATAATATTATATAAATTATAATTATATAATAATATATTAATAGAAAAAATATTTTTTAATTTTATTATACTAATTTATTTAATTATTGTATATATCAAAATTCATATAAAATAAAATTTTAATTTTTTGTCAAATTTTTAAATAAATAACTTTGGCCCGATGTACAACCCGACCTGACTAAAGATTCGGCCCACAGACTAGCCCGACGTACAGCACGGCATGGCATGGCACAAGCCCATATAGACCTGGGCCGTGGGCCAGGCTAGGCCGACTCCCAAGTTATCCCATGGGAAAACAACATGGCCTGCACTTTGCATAGGCCACCCACGGGCCGTGTCATGCCAGCCTGGCACGACACGGCCCATTTCTGTGTGCGGTTTGACTTAACCTCGATGTTGTGTGGAAGTGTCCATTTTGACTGTTCATATAAAACAGCCTTAGCTGTTTTGGGGCCTCTCCATATGATACCTTATTAATTTAGGTCTTCATTTTTCTTTTCAATTAAAGTATTTAGTGTAAAATTGTAAATATCTTTTTGCCCATACTCATTATCAGATATCATTCACAGTAATTTTTTCTGTGTAAAATCATAAAATGGTCAAACCCGAGAGTAAATTATGCCCAAGCCTTTTCCTGATGTTCAGTAGGTCTAGGGAATTTACAAAAGTAGCCCAAGGCGAAATTTTATGTGGATTTTGTCTTTTTGGTCTAATGCAGTATCGATTCTGCAGATACGGTGCTGCTGATGTAAAGGTTGGAAGCACCGATTTTTTTGAAAAACGGTGTTTTATTTGTTTGGAAACGTTATTGTCATGTAGGATATTTTTTGGATCAACACTAATATTTTCTGCTTGGTACCAATGCTTGAGGAATCTATTATCTAGTGCCATCTCATGTCTTTGTTAAAAGCAACGAGCTGCAGTTTCAGGAAACAATAAATTGGGCATTGCTCCAACTTATGCCTTCTTGATTTCCAAGGTGTGATTTGGAGCATCATTTTTTATGAAAAAACGATTCCAAACAAATATGTATTTCCTGGAACACTGTTTTTTCTGATGTGGTGCTGATGTATCACCGTTTTCTAGAGCAATGGCATCGATACCAAATAGACACCTGAACCGTCAGACTGTTCAATCCGGGAATTGTTTAGGCAACCAGTACCGTATCACCCTTAATTCGATGATTCTTAACTAAAAATAGTTGATTAGGACAGCAATTCATTGACCCAGGTAACAATTAGTTTTGGTCATTTTTTATTTTAATTACATTTATATATTTTTTTAATTTTTTACATTTATATATTTTTTTAATTTTTTAAATTAGAACGGACTGTTTGTTTGAATTGGATGGTTGAACCGATAGAACGAATTAATAAGGCCCACCCATAGTTTTATGGATGAGTACAACTATTGAAAAGTCCATGCATCTATCTGTTTCATAGCTGCGTACAAATAAAAAACTAAGGGGTTTTTATAGTTCAGTCCACCCCTAGGGTGGAGCTAAGATTTCTAGGGGTGGACTCTATCCTGCCCGTGGATTAATGCCAAATTCATGGATAGGATGCGGTTTATAGGGGAGCTACTAGTAGATTAGGAGGGAGCTGCAATTTCAGATTTCTGAAATAGATTGCAGTTCACTTATCCCAAATTCATGTTAGAACTGTTGATGGGGTTTGGTTCGACTATGATATAGAAAATATATGATATTTGAAAAACTTCTAACCAGTTAATTAAAATCATAAATTTAATGGCCAATCAAGTGTTATTTATCAAAATTCTTGAGTGGGTTTTAATTGGTCCAAACTCTTTTTATACGTGTCTTTCCTGCATCATAAATTTTCTCGTGTTTCTATATATGAGAAGGTTCGGGTTGGGTCAGGTATATTATGCCCTCTTCATTTAGTCAGGTCGGATCAGGTTCATAAGCCGATTTCCCATTTGAAAGTTTCTAGACGTGGATTGAGACCGGTGGATTTTACGGGTGGAATTCTAAAATTTGGAATGGTGAAACAACGTTCCAAGATCTGGTTTGTCCAAACGATAGAGTTAGAGAGGGAGTCTTTGGATGTGGATCTTATAATCATGTTTGGCCCAGGTACCCTCTACGGACTATGGTGGGCTCGACCCTTCTGAATATGTCTCAATTTGCAACTTCAAAGGCCCAATCCTGTCCCCTGTGGACTGTGGTCCAACACTGAAATCACTATTTCATAACTAGCAAAAGTTGATGCATTTTAGCATTTATTATGGACCCAAGACTTTCCCATTCACAACAATCAGGCAACCACCCTGGTTTGTAACGGCCTTTGACAACCACCGGATGTGAATATCCTGACCAGGTATGGATGAATGCTTATTCCAATCGGGTGGTTGTCTGATTAAGATTATTAATTTAAACGAGACTGAAAATTCCATCTTAGCTAATGGCATGATGTAGAAGATTAGGTAGTTGACTACCATTAAATGGTAGGGGAAGAACACTAGAACAGTTCGGTAGGAGAAGTGGCGCACGTTCTACTGACGGCCGCCTTTCACTGTTTCACATACGGAAGTCACAACAGCTAACCTAACCCGCCAAGTACACGAAGCTTTAAAGGGAGCTAAGAAGTTGTCAATCTGGGGCCAGCAGTGGAATGGGTGGACAATGGTGGTGGACCTGGGCTGGTTTGACCTAGGTTGGCATCAATCTGTAAGTAGGGCCCATGCAACGCAGGACACTCCGACGTCCTAGGATTTTTATTCTTTTATGAGAATGCCCACAGCCCGCGTAGCTATTTGTATCAGTTATTAGATGTGTCAAGTCGCCTGTTGAAAGTAAATCCCACACATCAATTCTTGAATGGCCGTTGGGGAGTTTTCTTTTGTACACATAGCGTGAGTTAGGCCCCCAACTAAATCCTCATGTCAATGGGTCATGTTCTTTATTTGTTTGACTCGACCCGAACCCGAACTGAAATTCATGCCAAACTGAAGTACTGAACCCGACCCAACCCAACCCATTCCATATATAGTGCATTTATACTCAGACTGTCTACATGTGATGTGAACATTCCAACGCTCAGATGTCAGTGCGTGGGGTTAGCATGGGCCTTCCTCAACCCGAACTTACCTGAACCCAATGAAGTCCGACCCGATCTTAACCCGATAGGATCGGATCAGTGCGGATTAAACATTTAGACCGACCTACTTTTCATAGTCATTTCCCAGGTTTTAGGTGGACGAGGTACAGCTCAATACATTATACATGGTAGGTAATATGGAACTCTCTGTACTCTGTAGAGAAAAGGTTGGTCTTCTATCTAGATCTCTCAAAAACGTTATTTTTGACAGTTAGATGTGACATTACGTGTCCCATAAGCTGAATAATGTAAAAATGTCTACGTGTTAGGGAAACATAAAAAAAAAAAAAAAAATCCCCTCTACAGATTACACAGAATTCGAAAAAAAAAATGTTTATTTTATAAATATTTTAACCAAATAATGTTTTAAATTTTACTGAAGAAAAATGTAAGTTTAATAGATGCTTTCAGGTCAAATCATCATTTTTTTTTTTAATTTAAAAATGTTGTCTTAAAAAGGACAATATTTGCCCACGTATAGAGATGAATCCTTGTTAGCGGTTCAACATTGTATGCTCGTGTGTGTCACTTGGATCTATAAGTTGCTATTCTACTCTTACAACTAAACTTAGGAATTGAAGGAGTTGGGGATCATGGGTGTTCATTTAAGGACCATTGTCTGTATTTGGAAGTTTGTTCCTGTCTTGCCTTCTGCTATCTGCTTGTCAAATGTAGATATGAGATATTTATGAATTTAATGAGTCAATGCATTATCTTTTAGACCATTATTTTGTTATTATCTTGTGCTATTAACTACAATGGATGCTGCTGCATCATCCTCGACCTCTTTGGATACACCCACTCACTTGTTGAGGATGTGGTATATATGGCCCAAACAAATCATCCCCAATGTCATGTGCTATCTACTTGTTCTGTTGTTCACATTAGGGATGTCAACGCCTTAGGTCAGTACGGGTTCACCTAAAACCCTATTTAAAACCGTCCTGATCCTAACGCGATAGGGTTGGGTTAGTGTAGGTTTACCACCTAACGCGATAGTATTTCAATTGAACTCTAATAGAATAGTTTGGGCTTGAATTTGATTTGGTTTTTTTGAGTTCAATTCTAATCTAGTTTAAATCAAGTTTAAACCTCAGGATAAGTTTGATTAGTTATTTAAACTCGAGCTTGACCAATAAAAAGTTTAGCTCGAAATCTCATAAGTCTAGCTTGATTATAATAGAATGTAAAATATATTTTTATATTCTATACATAATATAAAAATATCCTATATATTATAAAAATATATATCATACACATTTATAAAATATAAAAATATATTTCTTTCCGAGCTTTCAAACAGAACTTGAATTCAAGCTCGAACCAAAAAATATAGTTCGATTTAGATTCAAACTCAAACTCGAACATAATATTATTTTAGTTGAGCTGAGCTAAGATATGCWTAAAATTAGGGTTGGCTTGGCTTTTTATTTTTTTTTGCTTGGCTCAATTGTACCTTACCTAATTCACACCAATTCTATTGGTTGCATTTTYTTTTTTTCAATGGAAAGGGAATAGAAGAAAGTTTCTGTTGTCGAAGAATTCAGAATCKGCTGAAATTTATTTTTCAGGCTGATAAAACTTTTTACCCTCGTTTTCAACCAGAGATATGAGATTGATGGTTTGGATTTACAGTGTCAGAAGTGGTGCATATTAATGATCTTAATTGATATTTATCCAAATTCACGTAGGTTTCTGTTTGGATGGCACATGGGAAAGAGTGTTTGAGTTGGAACTTGCCCCAGACATGCATGTACCACATGGAAGAATACTGGGTCCTCTGGGGGAGTTGGGATCTGTTGCAAACAATGTATAGCCCGTTGTACAACAGTTTGGGTTATGTTGGAGTCGGTTTGGGCCGGGATTCATAGCCCATTGTATACGTCTAGTTTATAGCAAATGCAAATCCAGAGTGTCATTTGAATCTAACTGAGTTTAGCATTTAAGGAATGGGTCACAACACCGGATGGACTAGAAACAAAGTGGGCTAACTAACCTATCAAGAGTAAAGATGCCAGTGTTTCATGCACATGAGTTCACATAAAACCTACAATGAACAAATTACTTTATATCTAGTCCATCTGGGCTCGGCCTAATGAAATAGGGGCATGCCGGCTTTGGAAATGTAGGGGTGCTTACAATTCAATTAATCAAATCATGGGCCTATTTTCCAAACTGAACCACATACYATCAATTATTTTTGGAAAACTGTGAAGTGAAATTGAACAAAAACCAATTGGTTGATCAGTTCAATTTTTGATATTTTAACATTTATAWTATATAATATAAACAAATATATAAATATATAATATAAATAAGGAAAAATTCCACTTTAGTATCATAAACTTTGGGAATAGTATCAAGTTAGTACCCGAACTTTCAAACATGTCACTACAGTACCTAAACTTTCAAAAAGTGTCAAGTTGGTCCCTGCCATTAACCGACCATCAGTTATCTGTTGAAAATGTCAAAACTATCCTTCAAAAGAAGACACTGTTCATGATCTTCTACCTTGAGACTGAAATGGTTATCTTCAAAGAAAAAGAGAGAAAAAACATGAAATATGATAGAGAGAAACAATAACTAAAAGCAAAGAAATAATTAATCAAGAATGTGTTTCAGATCTAAAGGTAGAAGACAATGACTTCATTAGTCTAAAATCTCAACCGGTTCAGTCTTAAGGAAGGAAGATAATGAATGGTGTCTTATTTTGATGGGTAGTTTTGACATTTTCAATAGATAACTGACGGTTGGTTAACGGCATGGACCAACTTGACACTTTTTAAAAGTTTAGGTACTGCATTGACACATTTAAAAGTCCGTTTACTAACTTGACACTACCCCAGAGTTAAGGGTACTAAAATGGAATTTTTCTATAAATAAATAAATAAATAAAATATATATATATATATACATATATAAATATATAAAATCATTGATTTTTATATTAATTAACCAAGATCTAATTCATACCTTTCGATTTTTCAAAAATACCAAACTGATCAATTCCATTAACCAGAAGTTTTTGTTTGGTTTTCAGGTTTTTATTAGCACTCCTATGAAAATCAACCAAGCAGTTCCGATGATATTATGCAGATGACCAGTCTATGTTTCAACTGGGGTTTGCAAAGGTATCGGAAATTGCAATGATATTTTGCTGCTCTCATTTCCCACCTTGTAATGAACATAGTCAATCAAATATATAAACAGTCGGCAATGTGGCACCTACCCATTGTTCTTGGGCCTGGTGTTTGTGTYGGGATCATTACTTAGGTCGCATTTGGATGTGCAATATAAAATTTATATCGGTTTGGTTTTGTAAGCATTAGAAAGAGGGTGTAATTATTATTGATATTAAATTCTACTCCAGTTCAGTTTTGTGTGCGTTTGGATGGAGTGAAATTTTACGTTAATAATCGATGTAAAAYCTCATCAGCTCTAAAGTTTTACATCGATAATCGTTGTAAAAACTACATCGATTTTATCAATGTAAAACTTCACTCTTCCACCTATTTGAGAAGACTAAAAATATAAAAATATTAAAATGTTCAATACAACTATAAATATATTTGGTTTAAAAAATGATGTAAAGTTGGTTTAGTTTTGCATTGATAATTTCATACTTTTACAATAGATACAAATATAAATTTCAATACTGAAATCCTCCTTTTCTGCATTGACCAACTTTGAATGCAAAAGTTTGCCTCTATTTTTTGGATGTAAATTTTACTCGGATTTTGAATGCAAAACATATATTGGAATTCATGATTGCTGTTATTTTCAAAACACATGCATTCTAATCAGATACCTGCAAAACCAAAGTAGAGTGCATATGTGTAGAACCGGTGTTTGCATTCTTCCCAAACAAAGCCTTGTAGTCAATAAAATACATTCTGATTACTGGTCCACCCACAACTAAGCAGTCAAGGCTGCGTTTGGCATGGTTTCTGATAATTAATTTTGATGAATTTTGTGATTTTAAGAATCAAATTTTCACTTCAGATTTATTAAAATTGCTGAAACTAACTAATTTTAAGAAATGACGATTTTTTTTCGAAACTAAAATAAAGAAGCAATTTTGGTTCAGGATTCAGTCTTGAAATAGAGGTTAGTTGGAGCACAAGTTTATTACAATTGTTCATAACCATTTAATACTTAACTGTTTCATTCTTATCTTAAACTACTGTTTGTCTTACGAAAATAAAATTATTAAAGAGCAGCACTTGGATGTATTTCAACAAACTACCCAAGGAAACAAAGGCCCGTGGGCGGTGCATTTAAATTTGGGAAATTGTCTAAAACTCACTATGAGTTTTCAACATTTCTCTTAAACTCACAACTTTTCAAAATATCTAAAACTCACCATGTCATTAAGTTTCTATTTTCCAAAATCACCTTCTGTTAGTGCACCATTAATGATTCTTAACAGAGGTGTCCACATCAGCATAAAAAACAATTTTCATGACCAAATTAACCTTGAATGGTGAGTTAGAGGAAAAATGGTCTTTTCAGTTTTCAATTTTTTTTTTGCATTTTTAGTGTTTTGTTATAATTTCCAATGTTTTTTATAATTTATGTTTTTTACATTTTTCTATTTTCTACAATCTATAAATTTTCCTGTATTTTTGTTATTTATTTATAATTTCTGTGCTTTTCTATAATTTTTGGTGTTTTTTCTACAATTTTTATTTTCTGATTTTTTTTCAATTTCTATAGTTTTTATAATTTGAAAATAATTTTTTATTTATTTTTTGCACTTTCTATAATTTTTTATATTTTTGTAATTTGTATGTTTTTATGTATTTTATACTTGAAAATATTTTTTGAACTTTTTCCCTTTTTACATGTCTAAATATTAAAATAGTAATATATTAACACTTGCTAATTTATTTTGTATATATTTTATATTTTTATGAAGGTTAAAATGGTAATATATTAACACCCGTTAGTCTTTTTAATGTCAAATTAGTGACATGGTAAGTTTTAAACATTTTATTCATGGTGAGTTTCGATTTCCCTTTAAATTTTAACTAATTCTCAATCCGGATCTGTCCAAATTGCAGCCCAATGTAAAAATAAAAGACCCATTGTCCACCAATATTTTAATAATTTTTGACCATGCTAGTTGTATGATAGCTTGGATAAGATGTCAATTTATACCAAACTGAGCCAATAATTCAAACAACACTTGTAGGGCGTTATAAATGCTTTTCGAAGTCTTCAAGCACAAAGGAATTTATAAAAATAGAAACACCAAAGCAATTCTTCCTTAACGATAGCGGTCAAACCCAACTTGGCATGCATTAAGAGTTGTTAGTTGCCAAGCCACTAACGTTTCTGGGAAAACTTTGTATGTTTTCTGTTCTATAGACGTTTATAGATGGGCTGTTTTTTCATATAAATGTTTTATTGAAAATGTCACTTTAAATGTTTTTTGTTTGTTGTTATTTGGTTGGGTGTTTCAAATAACACCCCATAAAGCTATCCTCCACCTCAGCTTATAATGTTCTAGGTAAGCATTTCAGTTTAATAAATACTGGGGGGTTGGAAGAAACCGGAATTTGAATTTTCTTCCAAGGCCTCATGCATATAAATCCAATTGCTTCTATTTTTTAATGTTTACTTGATAAGCATTGAAACCAAACAGTAGTTTCATGCACAATAAATACAAATGCTTAAGTGGTATTGATGTGGTGGCATTTTTCAAATAAAACCCACAGATGACAGAACCAAACATAAGCTATAAATCCTTTGAAATCCACTAGTGTATACGTCTTGTTTGTAGCAAATCCGTAGCCGATGGAGGACATATGTATGTTCCATAGAGCCGGATCTACTGCTTGCTACATTATGCATACAGGTTACATAACCAATCACGATTGAACAAACTAGTGTTCTATATGCATTGGTGTGTACGGAACACTAGAGTGTCCACTCTTGATTGGTTTGGTTACTGATGTTGTTTAAGCTGAGATGGACAAACAATAAATAACTAAACTAGTTAGTTGGATAGGCAGGCACTCTGATGCTCAAGTCAATACTAGGAATGAATAGATTGTTTAGGTCCTGTTTAGCATCGCTCTATAGAAAATGTTTCTGGCATTCCTGGTGTTCCCATGGATGATGGAATATGAATACATTTAATACGAAAATAGCACATAAAATGTCAGAGGCTCCAAGGCGAAAATCTAGCGGTGTGCCCTTATATAGGRGATGTTTGGAATCGTGGCCGTTTTTCAAAAAAAAACGGTACCACGCTGGATCCACATAGGTGTTTCAACAAACACCCATATATATGAGTGTTTGGTTCATGCATTTATTGAAAAATCGGATATATCTTGTAAATCGGGACCGCACCAATGCATGAAACGGTGAACCGTTTCCTCCAATGATTGACTGATATGTATCCTATATGGTGCTTATCAATCAACACATACATGAAAAACGGTGATGAAAATCACCTTACCAAACAACATAGTATTGCTTACTGCCTACGTGGTAGAAACATTTTTTTTGTAAAAAATAGGTCTTGATAGCATGAGCATTTTTTATTTTTTAAATCGATCCCAAAAAGCACCCACGCTTCCAAACGCCATGCCGAAAGGATCATTTGTTTTCCTTGTTCATGAATAGTAGAATACATGGTAACTTTTAGGGTGATCTTCATCCAAACCGTTGTGAGACATGGGTGACATGGTCTGTCATCTGTGGGACAAGGAGGTTGGCAGGGCCCGTCGTCAGTGATCGAGGCCCAACCAATGTTCATCACACGTCTCACTTCATCTGGGATGTATTGTGTTCCTCTGCATTAACTTTCTAGCTACATTGGTGGTTCCAAAGGATGCCATGTCACCGCTCTTCAATTTTCCCCAAGCTCTCTCCTTGACCACGTGGTACTCTTCAACTTAGGCACCTGTCAATTCTAGATTGATTTACGTGGTGGTCTAGACCAAACCAGGTTTACATCCACATCAGTTACACAAGCCCATTATACAAAGTAGGGGTGAGCATGCGCTACTTCAGTTCAGTTCCACGTACGGTTGTCAATGGGTCGGGTCCGACCGGATAGACTCGAACCGATTGGGCCGGTTCTGCTTCTGGTAATTGGAACCGACGGATTGGTTATGGGTCCTGATATAGGGTCCCAATTATTATTGATTCAGGAACCAGTTCCACTTAGTCCCGAACTGATTCAGACCTAATGGATCCAAACCGATTGGGCCAGTTCTGCTTCTTGTAATTGGAACCGATGGATTGGTTTTGGGTCCTGATATAGGGTCCCAATTATTATCGATTCAGGAACCGATTCCACTTAGTCTCGAACTGATTCAGACCTGCCCTGATATATATATATTTATTTATTATTTATTATAATCGGGTTTGTCAGGTCAAATCCAATTGTCCCATGAACTGATTGGTTCGGTTTTGGGTCCAAAAGTTATAGACCTTATCGTGTTCGGATCCTCAACATTTCATGTTGGGTCAGTTCCGGTTCCAGTTGGTTCCAACCCAAACTCAACCCATTGACAGTCCTAGTTCCGGCAGAACTTAGAACCTATCTTGTAGGGGCCAATTCCAAGTTTTTTGAACCAGAACTTACCCTACAAAGGTTGGTTGTAGGGTCGGCTTTGGCTTTGGTGGTTTTGGGGTCGGTTCTAGGGTCTACCCATAAAACCTGTAGTTTCTTACTCTCCCCCTTCACAAAAAAAAAAAAAAAAAGTTCTTTAAAAACTTGATTTTTAATAAATATAATATAGTTTAAAGCTTATATTGTCTTTGTTGATTAAATTGAAAAACTTAATATGTAGATTATTATTATATGGTTAAAAACTTATAAATTAAATTTAAATTTTGTAAATATTACCTTATACACTATTTATCAAATATATTCAAATATTAAAATGAAAATAAATGATCAAATCACTTAAGTAGCTCAATGGTCAAGTGAAATCATGGCCTTTGTAACTATGAATGCTTGGGTTTAAATCTTCACATCCTCAAAAGTATTCTGGGGTTTATTTTAAGGCAACTTTGGTCCCATGGCAAGTTCCAACAAGGTTAGTTCCATTAAGGCCAAATAATATTGGTCCATTGGGCCAACTCGGGTTTGATAAACCCCTAGAACCTGAAAATGGCAGTTTCAAGAATTTTGAACCAGACCCTACCCTAGAAAAAGGAAAAACGGGTCTTGCTCACCCCTAAAACCACCGGCATGCGTCTGAACCTCGAATTTGGCACAATGAGAACAGAAAGAGAGAGAGATTACCAGCGCTTACATTAGTCCCAGAAAATGACGGTATCGGCAATCTCCAACAATGGATTCAGACAATCCGGGGAGAATTTCCAAGCAAACAAATACGAGTAAGTCGAGTTCGAAACTCAAAGCTTGTAGATAAGCTCAGGTGACACTTCGGTCGGTCGATAGGTGTGTGAGTGTCCACCGGTGCTTCCAGTCCAGTTGACTCGAGTGAGCATGAAGTGACTGCAACCCTTTAGATCCTCCATTGAGAGAAGAGTTGGAAAGTAATGCTCCTCTGGATAACACGACTCGGTCTTCAGACATGGTAGTCTGAACTTCTGCCATAGCTTGCAATCCCTAATCCCTAACAATGCGTGCCGCCTCGTTAGCATGAAGAACTGCGACCCAACTCGAAATTGCTCAAAGGGTATCTCTGGCATCATCACGTCTTTCCCCCTCGCCGTGTATCTCTCCCATAGACCGGGCTCTTTTGACAGTATCTCGATGAAGCTTCGATACCTAACTTGCCCTTACCAAGTCGAAGGGGTGTCTGGGTCGGCGTAGGGCAAATTGATGGGAGAGGAAGCGAAGAGGGAATGGTAAATGAATTGGAAGGAGTGAAGTGGGATGCAATGCTGGGAGACGAGAGCAAAGAAGGAATTGGTGGGATCGTCGAGAAGGGTTGTGGTGATAAGTCTCCGGACGGCGGAGATTAGGGTGGGGGAGGCACGTTGGGTCTTCTTTCCGGTGATGATGTAAATGTTGAACAGATGCTGATTGCACTACCATCAAAGAACTTCTCCCAGAGAGGGGCGAAGAAGAGGTCGGAGTTTGTGAGGAACAAGAAAGCAAACTTGGGCGGAGGATTCATGGTACCTAGATGGGAAAAAGTGGATGTTGATGGATCAATTTTTGGTTATCAGTTTTTTGGTTAAGTGCCTCGCCATTTGGTCTGCTT
>NW_010729160.1:2277631-2303371 GCF_000365185.1 Nelumbo nucifera
CGGCGAGCACGTCTTGCAAGTCGCCAGGTCAGCGCATGTGCTAGACTGCCAGGTCGCGCCTGTGCCAGGCTGCCAGGTCGCGCCTGTGCCAGGCTGCCAGGTCGCGCCTGGGTCAGGCCGCCAGGTTGGTGCCTGTGCCAGGCCGCTAGGTTGTGCCTTTGCCAAGTTACCAGGTCGCGCCTGGGCCAAGCTGCCAGGTCGGTGCCTGTGCTAGGCTGCCAACTCGTGCCAAGGCCAGGCCACACCTTGGCCGCCAGGTGGGACACCATCAAGTTGGCTAAGGAAAGTTGTTGCCAAAGTGGTTCCGGGTGTCATCTAGTTGTTCTGAGGTGCCATGTGTCACAATATCATTGGAGGGTAAAATCCTCCCTCATCATTTGCCCCCCACTCTCGAGCTAAAAGTAACTCAGCGAAGGGAGTAGATTTCTCCTTTTGGCCTGGAATGAATAATTCGATGAGCTCGTAAGCGTCGATTCAATTCCTTAGGCTCTGGGAGCGTCTCGTTGTCCGCTCCTTGATTTTGCCCATGCCGAAGAGGCAACTAGGTCTTATGTGGTGAGGAGGTATTCGCTAGTTCGGTATTTTGGCCCTTAGGCTCTGGGAGCGACTCATAGTCCACTCTCCTTGATCTTTGATTTTGCCCATGCCGAAGAGGTGACTAGGTCTTATGTGGTGTTTTAGCCCTTAGGCTCTGGGAGCGACTCGTAGTCCACTCTCCTTGATCTTTGATTTTGCCCATGCCGAAGAGGCGACTGGGACTTGTATGCCCATGCCGAGGAGGCGAGTGGGACTTATCATAGTGCTAAGGTCTTTTATCAGTTCGCCAGTTTGCGCCTGGGCCAGGTCGCGCTAGATGCAGGCCGCCAGGTCGCGCTAGATGCAGGCCGCCAGGTCGCGCTTGTGCTAGGCCGCACCAGGGCCAGGCCACGCCTGGTCGGCTCCTTAAAGCTACGGCTGCGCTGCATCAGCCTCGTTAGTGACATCGATTACTCATTCCTACAAGAAGCTACTAGGAGCTTGACTTACGGGGGCAGCACTACTGACTTTAGGTCACCAGCTCGCACGGGAGATTTGGAAGGCTCGGCCGGCAGGGGCGTCCATGCAGTCTGCTGGCCGCCGAGTCCCGCGGAAGCCACGAAGAGCTCATCTTTGTAGAGGGTACCTCGCGAAGAGGACTGATGAGGCTTTATCCGAGTTGATATAAAGTTGATAGAGCTGCATAGTCTGTTGACCATCAACTTGCTGCATAGTCTTTGAGTTCATAAAAAATGGAAACTAGAAAGCGAGTGTTTTTAGTAGAACTTAGCTTTTTGGAAAAAGAGGACTTAGCCTTTCGAAGGATGAGAACTTAGCTTTTTGTAGCGTTTCCCACAAACGGCGCCAATTGATGGATCAATTTTTGGTTAAGTATCAGTTTTTTGGCTAAGTACCTCATCATTTGGTCTGCTTCCAAGTGGCCGATGACTCAGGTCGAAGTGAAATTTGGCTGCCAAGCTGGGCAGGCTAGGGGGCGAGCTTACTATAGTGCCGAGCTGCTTATGAGGTGTCGAGCTGACCAGGTGGCGAGCTTCCTGTGAGGTGACGGGTTGACCAGGTGCCGAGCTGCCTTGAGGTGCCGAACTACCTGTGAGGTGTCGAGCTACCTATGAGGTGCTGAGCTGACCAGGTGTCGAGCTACCTGTGAGGTGCCGGGCTGACCAGTTGCTGAGCTGCCTATGAGGTGCTGGGCTGACTAGGTGCCAAGCTGCCTGTGAGGCGCCGGGCTGACCAGGTGGCGAGCTGCTTGTGAGGCGTCAGGTTGACCAGGTGCAAGACTGCCTGTGAGGTGCCGAGTTGCCTATGAGGTACTGGGCTGACCAGGTGTCGAGCTGCCTGGTGGCGAGCTGAATTGATGAGCTTTGTTGCTCTTTAGAGACCTGCAAGGAACCAAATGTCAGAGGACCCGGGGTGGCTAACTCGACGAGGTCGCTCCGATGCTCAAGTCAGTACTCTCATAGTAGATTGTGAGCTAAAAATCACAAAGTCTGAGAGCTAGAACTTGCTTACTTGCTTGTTTGCTCACTTGCCTCTTGTCATTGGGGTTGGTGCCTTTATATAGGCCTTGGTCATGTACCGCCCCCGAGATCTCCGGGAGGTCGTGTCTAACTGGTCCGAGATTCCTGGAGGTAACCACCATGCACGTTGATCACCCTCTAGATCGTTCGGCGCGTGGGCCAACTTCCAAAGATCATGGGAATGTTTGGATATGCATGCTGAATTCATCGGCGAGCATGTCTTGCAAGTCGCCAGGTCGGTGCCTGTGCCAGGCTGCCAGGTCGCACCTGGGCCAGGCCGCTAGGTCGGTGCCTGTGCTAGGCTGCCCGCTCGCGCTAGGGCCATGTCGTGCCTGGGCCGGCAGGTGGGACACCATTAACTTGGCTAAGGCAAGTTGTTGCCAAAGTGGTTCCGGGTGTCCCCTAGTTGTTCCGAGGTGCCATGTGTCACAATATCATTGGAGGGAAAAATCCGCCCTCATCAGATGTCGATGAGGACGAATGTGAGGCGGAGGCGGAGGCCGCGAGAGAGGCTTGACAGAAGAGCATGAGATCGTCAAGTTTGTCGGAGAGAGAGATCGAGAGGTGCCGCGGAGGGGGGGATCCGAGGGGCTAGGAGAAAGAGCAGAGGTAGGGAGAGTAAGATACATTACACCGATGAAGATTGAAACCATGGCGGAAACAAGAGGATTCCGACGAAGGTTGAAACCACGACGTTGTGGAAGTAGTTTTTCGAAGGAGAAGAGAAGCATTACACCGATGGAGAGATCGGGAGATTTTTTTACATCAATTTTTCCGATGTAATTTTTACATGATTCTCGATGTAAAAATATATTTAAACGCTCTTTTACATCGATTATCATTCTTATTTTACATTCCATCCAAACGTATACAAAAAAGTGAACCAGAATGTAAAATTATACTGAACTGGGTTTTACACCTCTTCCAAACGCAGCCGTAGACGAGTGTACAAACTACCTAACTAAATAAAGGTGAATAAACGAGAGAGTATAGAGTTTGGTCCTTCGATGTTTTTACCAAATATTGTATTTTTTTCTAGGAAAGTTACAGATTAGTATCTTATACTTTGTTCCCCGAATTTCAAAGCATGCCCATTCAGTATCTAAAATTCTAAAGCTTACCAGCAATTAAGTGCATGTGAAAAGAAAATAATATTCTTCAGATATCATCTAATTTTCTTTATTAATCATTCAAATGTCCAAATACAAAAAATAATTTTCTTCATCAACCGTCCAAGTGCCCAAACTTGAATGGATGCATATACCATTCCTGTACTTGGTCATCAATGTCATTACCTTTCAAGATGATGCTGGGCATTAAAGTCATCAACCTTACAGATAAATAAAAGATTATAGAGAGGAAAAAGGAATAGCATCGCCCGTTATTTCTTTAGTTTTAGTTTAGTCCTCAATGGGCTCTGATTCAAGAGAACCCAAACGATGGTGGTTGTCAAATTTAATCTGGTGGACACCATTTCGCCTTACCCATTCGTCACTACTACGGGTTCAGGATATGTCTACCATTGTCATGTAAGTCTTCCTCTGCTTTCTTTCTTGCTTCCTAGAAATCATTTGATTTTGATTTTAATTTGGGGTAGCTGTGTTTAATTACTAACTACTGAATTATCTGTTTCTCTAATTGCATGTAGATTCTGGATCATTAAGTAATGCAATGATATGACCCATTGCAGCTGGTTTGATTTGAGAAGAAAACGCCCACCTGTACCCCATTAAGAAATATCAATTATATTTCAGACTGGTTTAAGGCCAGCTTGACTTGAACTGGGTTCTAGTAAATCTTCTCAATTTAATAACAAATAAAAATATAATAAATCATTGACTCTTCCAATCGACAAAACAGATTTCTCGATCACTCTTTCAATCGACTCTTCCGATCTGAGGAAGCCCAAGCGTGCAGAAACAGATTTTCGGCTGCAATCGACAGAACAAGTCATTCCAGGAGAGAGAGGAGGACGACGAAGCTCGTTCAGATAAAAGAGGCAGATGAGAAAGAGGAAATAACTGGAGATGCTATTGTGGCTTTCTCATCGCTGGGCTCATCCGATGATCATGATCGGCTGTTCATTGTAGTTTTCTCATGTAAATGAGGATGAATAATGTTTTTAAAGGTAGTTTTGATATTGTAAAAGTTTCAAATGGTATATATCGTGATATAGATATTAGTTTCACATATTTTAAAATTTCAGGTACTGGATTGACACGTTTTAATAAAATAAAGTTAATCTCAAAATACAGAATACTAATCTTTTCAGTTATAGTTCATGCTATTTTATGGATTTCTTTCTTTTCTGTTAGAAACTTGTGATATTATAACTAATGAGTATCATTGTTTGCTTAGATTTTTCTTTTTAACTATTTACTACTAATACTGTTGTTGCTGTTCTCTGTTTTGTTTTGCTGTTCTTTCGTGGTGGTAATTACTACAGAGTTGTGCATAAGATATGAGCWGATAGTAGGCCCTCTAATAACCAGTGCGATAGGAAAATTTTGCCATTTAATAAAGGCTTTTACTTATAATTAGTAGGGGTGCAACTTGAGTGGGCCCAATTTGAGCTTTCTGGTCTTCAAATTGGTTCTAGTCCAGAAAACTTTAGTCTGAATTAAATTCAGGTTGAGTTTGGGTTGAGGTCTCAGGTTGYACAAGATTGACCTGGTCTAACCCAAACCTACTTGACAAATACATACATCATCTATGTATTTTATTTATATTAAAATATTTTTATTTTATTATAAGTATATTATTATGTAAAATATTCTTAATGAAATTTATACATATTTTCAATTCATTCTACTCCTAAATTGANNNNCCTTACATGAGTTGTATTGGGTTAAGATCAAGTCGGGCCTGAAGCGGTATACTTTGACTTGGCCTTGGATTGGGCCAGGCCAGCACCCAAGTTTGCATCTTAGGATTGGGCCTGGGATGACCTTCAACATAGCAAATGATATTCTCAGGTGGTGATGACCTTCAACATAGCAAATGATATTCTCAGGTGGTAAGTTTAATTTTAGACCAATAACACAAGGACCTTCTTTTAGGTCTTGTGAGTAGAGGTAGTTCTGTGACTGTGAGCTGTCAATGAGTCAGGTCTGGTTTAGAACAGGGTGTACCACTCCCGAAGCGATTATCAGTTAGGACTATAAGAAAGACCCAGAACTGGACCAATCATTAATCATGACAATTGGGTCTGACGATTATATTCAATTATATATTTGGCATCTACACCTATTAATAATAATAATAATAACTTAGAATTTCCTTTTTGATAATGTAACCTTAATATAACTAACACTAAGGCGATGCTTGACATCAATGCCGTTTTTTGAAAAACAGCACCATGTAGGTGGTACATCAGAAAAAACAGTACTTTAAATAATAYCCTTTTGTTTAGTACCGTTTTTTTTCAGAAAAAAAAATGTTGCTCCTGACCATACCTTAGAAATCGGGAAARTATGGTCTGTAGCAACACCAAATTCAATATTTTTTGGGAAAACGATGCATTGCTGCCAACGATGCAATGACATGGCATCAACATGGCATCATCTTGGACATTGGATAATATAGATCAATGTTAAAAACGATGCTGCTAGCACTGATACCAAATAAAACCAGTGCTATTTTCTCAAARAAGCCTATGTGGAAGCACCAGTTCCAAACAAAAAAATAAGTATTGGTTCCAAATGGTGCTCACAAGTTACAACTCCACATGCCCAGTATCGTTTTTCTTAAAAAATGGTGCGATGCTTCCAACATCAATGCCAAACACCTACAAAGTACCAAACTATTAAAATGTTGATAAAATGTGTTTTTAAGTAAAATGTTCTTATATACTATTTATAAAATTTAGACAAACTATAATAAAAATTACAAGACCCATAAATCTTTATATTGGTGGGGGTCCTTGGTCACCACCCCACCTTGTTAAAATCATCGTTACCTAGTGAGTTCTTGACTCTCCTTCAAATTTGAACTAAAAGTGTAAAGGAAAGAACATGGGTATCTCGATTAATAGGAACCAAAACAGAAAAGACTGACTTCCCCCCTCTCAACCCCCCAAAAAAAAAAAAAATGAACTGAAATGTTAAGGATGCTTTGTAGGGCTTCTCCAACTCCTAGAATTTAAAATATTTTGTTTATTTTTCATTAAAAAAATCTGTAATAGATCTAATCCTTTCCTCCCCATTTCTTATTTAACTTGACCCCTAAAAGGAAATTCCTGGCTCAGCCACTGTTAATATATTATAATCGGTTCGGATCTTAATTTGCCTTCATTGGTTTGAAACAGCAAGGATTGGCCCTTACCCAATTTTAATCAGGACAAAACCACAAACACAAAATTGATATAATTACTTCGGTCGGTTAAGTTCTATCAAGGAGGCCCTATCCATTGACAGTCCTAATCGTGAGAGGCGGGGGATATGTTTATAGCCTCTACTCATGGCCAATTGGACCAAGGTTTTGTTTCCTGGGTAGGCACTCCAACACTTAAGTCAATGAGATAGAGAAGGATGTGTCCAGGATGAGCAGGTTGAAACAACACTGGTTTGAGCCAAAGAGATAATGTAAAGTGGTATCCAAAGGGCGTGCTTCCGTAAAGTCCCTTACCTCGACTAGGGAATACTTATTTATATTTGGGTGTTCATGTCCCAAATGGATAAGGCTTTCGGGGTGGTCGAGGTAAGGGTGTCTGCCAAGGTCTCCGGGAGGTTTCCTCCTCCCCGACAGAGTTCTTTTTCTTGTCTGTGCGGGAACTTCTTCTTAATTGTGCTCTTTCGTTATGTGTGGCGTAGACGTGGTCTGAGAGGGGGCGGCTATGGAGATAGCCACATGGCATCCTTGGCCAGGTCAACCATCACCCAAACACCGCTCCCCTAGTTCCGAAGCCGAGGAGTATAGTGCTCAACTACGGCTGGAAGTGGAAGAGTTTTGCGGTCTTTGGATGAGCAACTCTAGTTTATTCGAGTTGACTGACCTAGGGTAAGACCGGTTCCCTGGGTAGACTAGCTGGTTCAACGCTCGTGTCATTTCTGTTACGGGTTGACAGACTCGTTGTTTCGTCTTCTCGAGGTCACGTGCATGCAAAGTGCGGCGTCGAATCAACGTCATTGATTTAAGCTAATCTGGACAGTTGGTGCCCCCTATAAAAAGGGAGGTGGCAAGCCATTTTACTCTACCATTTTGAATGAGCGATCATAGGAGCTTGGCAAGTGTTAGAACTCGGCTGGTGTTTCAGGTGTTCTGTGGTGTAGTTCTTTGGTATGATGTCTTAATCTTCCTCCTCGTCTTCTTGCTCTTCCTCTTCTTCTAGTAACGTGTTCGATAGCGAGTCCGAGCAAGGGTTTCACCCTGAAGCCACCAGGCTCGAGGTCCATGAGACCGACGCCCATGAGGCTGAGGTCAACAGGCCTGAGGGTGAGGGTGCCGCAGTGGAGGAGGCCGAGGTCGGGGAGACCGATGAGGCCAAAGTGGGCATTTTGTTAGAAGAGGGGCTTGGCGCTCTTGCATAGTTTGGCAACCGCTTCACGTCTTCACCTTGTGGTTGACACCTAGAGACCTGGCCCGAATTAGGACCCTTTATTGCATTTTGGAGGAGTACGAGTTGAGGTGCCCCGGCATCGATGAGAGGGCTACCTCGGCTTGGCCAGGGGAGCTTTGCATCTATGAGCACAACCTGATAGTTGGGCTGAGATTTCCTCTAAGCAAGGGTATCACAATGGTGCTGAGGTGGTACTACATCCAACCAGTCTAGATGATAACCAATTCCTTCAGATACTTGGTTAGCCTCCTTTGTTACTACTCAGTTCACAATGTGGACATCACCCTGTTTCACATACTTCCTACACCTAAAGAAACACTAGCAGGGCTATTATTACTTCTCAACTCGGCAACACAATAAGGTGCTCGTCAAAGCCCCCTCCTCAATGAAACACTGGAAGGAGGGGTTCTTCTTCGTGCAATGCCCGAGGGCTGGTCGTTCCCTATCAAGCTGTCAATCCCAAGGACCAAGGTGAAGGCGCTGATTAAGGCTGAGCTGTCTAGGGAGGAGTTAGTATCCATTAGGCGGATAGAGAGGACAGATGTGCAAGAGTACACGTCTTTCTTCTTATTTCATTTCTTCGACTTTGACTGACTTGTTCTCTCTAGAAGATATGGCAGTCGTTGACGATGAAGAGAGAACAAGGCGCATGCAGGTTGCCGTGTAGAGGAGAGTGGCTCAGTAGCAACGTTGCCCAAAGGTTGTAAACTTTCAGTTGCACAGGAGGTCGAGGCTAGTTGAGGAGACATGGTGGACATCAGCTTTGACGGTTCTTCACCGCACACTGGACCGCGGTCTATGCCGTGGGGAAGTCTTGAGGTCCCTCCTTCGGGTTTGGCAGAGCAGGGGCCAAAGTGTACAGGCCAAGATGGAGTGTCTGGCCAGAGGGCACTCTAGAAACTGAGGGCGAGCTTGAGCAGCTGGCTTGGGGTATTCTATTGCCCAGCATCCGGAGGGAGACCAACAATTGTACAAGCGGGGTGCTGGAGAGTGCGGCCATCGGAGAGTCTGTTGTGATGAGGCTCTCTATACTGCCATTTTTGTTCTTTGGTACGCTTTTCCGAGCCCATTAACTTAAGATTTCTTTTTGTAGGTTGTCTGCATGGTGACGACATTGGTTGACCAAATGCATGCCCTCCATCAGATGGCCAAGGATCGGGAAGGTGAGTTCTCCCATCTGTAGACGGAGATGGCTGAGTTGAGGCAAGTGGCGGTGGCTAAGGACGAGGAGTTGCAGCATCTGAAGAGCTGTGTGCGTGTGATCAGGGAGGGTCATGACAATGCATGAAAGGCAGCTGAGGAGGCAGAGGCTAAGTTGCTCTGTGATGAGGAAGAAGTGGTGATGATGTACAAGGAGTCTGAGGAGTTCCATATCACCCTTGATGACTTTCTTACGATTCCTGGCAGACTAGTTTTGCTTGTTGCCAGAGAAGAGTGATGCATGAGCACCTTAAGATCACTTCGACAGTGAAGCAGTACAGTCTAGGGCTGCAAGTCAGGCCGGGTTAGGTCAGGTTGAGGCCAGCCCTTGCCCAACCCTAAGTTCTAAATCCCAATCCGTCCTTCAACCCGACCAACCCAACCCTTAAAACCTCATAAATTTCTTAATTTTAGATCTTAACTCAACTTTCACTACATATATTAATCCTATGTTTCATTAGTATTTGTTTGTTGACGTTTTTTTTTTGGTACACAATTAAGAAAAACAAGTGTTAGAAATAACCATAGTTTATGAGTTATGGCTTATGATAGATCTTTCTTGGGCGGCAAACATAGAGAAGATGAAGAATAAAATTTTCGAAAACAACATAAAATAATATTTTTAAGGTTTTAATCTTTTTTATTATGATTAAGTGAAGTGATTATCTTAAAATAAATACATGATACTATGTGGTGGGGGCTATACAAATATAATGCATTAAACAAATCAATGTATGTTATACATTACATATAACATATATTTATATATGACATGTACTATAGAGTCGGGTTGGCTAAGGGGTCAACCCTAACCCAACCCGAAGTATAGTTGGGTTCATGAATTTCATCCCTAACCCTAACCTGAACATCAAACCAACCCAAACTTTGGGTTGGGTTAGGGTTGGGTTCGGGCCAACCTGGCCCGAGTTGCAGCCTTAGTACGGTCCTTTCGATGCCAAGGAGCCATCGACTGAGCAGCCTGCCTTGAACGACAGCATGATGACCCCCGAGGAGGTGATCCCCGCAAATAGCACAACTGGTATGGARTGACGTTTCCCCTTTTTTTTGTTGTATGCAGCTCAGTATGCCAAGCTTGTGATTGTACTGCCTTTTTGTTAATGAAGATTTTCTTTGCCGAGCAAATTTCTTGTTGTGCATTATTCACTCCCCCTTTTATTTTAATTTTTCATACTTTGGGGTTCAATGGTGCATGTCTTATGCTAGCCGAGGTCTTTGGCTTAATGCTTTCTGGCCGAGGTCTTTAGCTTTGTGGCCTCAGTCTTACGTTGGCCGAGGTCCTTGGCTTGATGCTCACCGGCCATGGTCTTCAGCCTTTTAGCCTTGGTCTTGTGTTGGCCAAGGTCTTTGGCTTGATGCTTGCCGGCCTAGGTCTTTAGCTTTGTGGCCTTGATCTTTTGTTAGTTGAGGTCTTTGGCTTGATGCTTTCTGGTTGAGGTCTTCGGCTTTGTGGCCTCAGTCTTATGCTGGCCAAGGTCTTTGAATTAATGACCCCAGTCTTAAGTTGGTTGAGCTACTTCCAAGCTCTCAACACTGTTGGGGAGTTTGGTGGCACCTAGGCTTGGAGGCCTTCACACTCTTTGACTAAGCTAGTCGTGGTCTCGGTTAGCTCTACTCTGACTACAAGTCGAGAGGGTGTGTGGAGTTCTATGGCGATCCGCTTGCCATTCTGTGGCGGGGACGTCATTCCTGCGATACCCGTCGATGGTTTTTCCTGGCCTCGACCGTCTGTGGTCGGTTGGGTCTCATGATGGTTTGTTAGGCCTCATCCATTATAGGTCGGTCGGGTCCCTGATGAGGTTGCTATTGTGCTATGACCTTTAGTCAACGAGGAGTTCAGCCATTGGAGTTTGATCGGATTGTGTATAGGTGTTTGGTCGTTTGTGCTTGAAGGAAAATTCATTATTCATTGAGTTTGTACAACTCGTTCATCGTTAGTGCTCGGTGCCAATTGTCGTCACTACATTTAAATTCTTGGCACTCTAGCTCTTCAGTGTGGATCTTTCGTGCTTAGCTGTTATCCTCTCTAATGGTCTTCCTGCTTAAGATGACCCCGATGGGTGGAGCTCAGGCTAGGGGCTCATCGATGAGGTGTGGCTCTTCTCTATGTTTATGCTCTTTGATGTCAATGAAGACATGGAGGTATCCCCAACGAATGAGGTCTTCCAGGTGGTGGCGGAGGTCATGGAAATTTTTGGTCGCATAGTCGTAGTCTCGATGGAAATCGCAACACTTGTCTCAATTTCTTAAGTTGCCCTGGGTTTTCATCTTCTCAGGTTGATGAAGTTGCGGTCGCAGATTTAAATTAGTATCTCAGCCCATAGAGCGTTGAGTGGAGTGAAACTTGTGATACATCAGCGGTGGGGTTCTTAGTCAGCAGTCAGGTCTGCGAT
Source organism: Nelumbo nucifera (assembly GCF_000365185.1). The sequence continues at coordinate 2,288,854 of NW_010729160.1, forward strand.
CCTCCCTCTTGGCATCTCGGTTTGGTCTTCGGCCGTTGTGGTCTCTACACTTCTGGTCGTGCTGGAAGCCAAATGATGACCATGAGAACAACACTTATGGGGCAGTTGGTACAAGGAAGAGAAAGATTCCTACTAGGGGTGGCCACAAGTTGAGCGCTTCACGAGCTACTTGAGCTCGGCTCGTGAAAAGCTCAACTCGGCTCAATTTTAATTGAGCTTCGAGCCAAGCTCGAGCCCAATTTACAGGCTCGTTTATTAATTAAGCCGAGCTCGAGACTAATAAAGCTCGACTCGTGAGGCTTGCGATTCGAGCTCGAATAGCTACATATAATAATAATAATATAAAATTATAGAAAATAATATATATAATAAAAATATTATATATATACTATTTTTACTTTTATATATAATAATAACTAATTATTATAATTCTTAATTTTTTAAATATCAAATAAAAAATATTTTTATATATACTTTTCCTACTTTTATAAAACATTTTTCTAAAGTCGAGCCCGAGCCGAGCCGAGCCGAGCTTTAGCTCAAGGTTCTTCTCAAACTGAGTTCGAGCTTAAGCCTCGTACTACCTTGGTGATCGGCTCGGCTCGAATCCACCCCTATCCCTATGCAACACTTGGGTCTTTTCAACGTTCATATACTTCTATGCATGCTTCATGAGTGYGGTCAGGTTGGGCAAAGGATTCTTTTGCAAAGAGAAGCTGAACATTGAGGAGCGCAGACTGTTCATGATGGTGTTCACGGCCACCGACTGGTCTAGAGTCGAACTTGGAGGACCTCGGTGTTGAACCTCGCCAAGTATTACCTCAGGGTCTCTCCTTTCCTCTAACGCACTTGCATGACATTGACTGAGGTCTTCCAATGCCTTTGGCGGCCGATGAACTATGCCATAAACTGTGTCTCCAACTAGGGGTGTTCATTATGCGGTTCAGTTTATACCTATAAATGGTTTGGTTCGGTTTGAGAATTTTCTATATTGCGGTTTGCGGTTTCAGTTTAGTTTATTGAATTTTATAAACCGAACCAAACGTAAACCGTAAACCAAAATTTTATATACATATATATAATATGAATATATGATATATAAACATTATATATAATATATCTAAATGGAATGCATAAAATTATAAATATATAGTGAGTTCTTTATTTTATAATAAATAATAAATAAAAGTTTTAAGTTTTAATTTTTAATTTTTAGGGGAGCTATTTGRGCTTTCTAATTGGGTGAAGCCCAAAAGAACCATAAAATGGTCCAAAGTCCCCAAACCGTATTAGAAACTGCACCAAACCGTAATAAAACGGTTCGATTTCCATACCAAAATGGTTTGGTCCGGTTTAGAAATTTTTCAAACCATAATTTTCTAGTTTGGTCTGAGATCTTCTCCAAACCGCATTGAACCGGACTGTGAACTCCCCTATCTCCAACTACTCCCAAGAGAAAATGGATCGTGGTGGAAGGGAGGCATACCAGGTCTTGGCAACTCCGTGGAGACTTGTGATGAAAGCCTTGCACTTGAGATCCTTGGGGGAGTCGTGCAGCATCATTATCGCCTTGAACCCCTCAATGTGATCGTTGGGGCTCCATCATATTTCTGAAACTGAGGGGGTCGCCAATTGGCTAGGGAAGCTCATTAGCGATCTCCTAGACAAAGATGGGTTCCTTTGTGGGCTGGCTGTGGTGCTACCTTGAGGGTCGGGCCGTTGGAGGAGCTACGTTTCTATCTTCTTGGTTGTGCTCCAGTTCGGCCAACCGCTCTCTTAGTTCTATGATTTTGGTGTTTTTGTCGGATGGGACCACATTTACAAACTTTTCCCCTTTTGGAATCATGGGACAATCTCGGACCGAGCTGGACTTGGCTGTCGAGATCAACGGCTGCTGCAGACGTTGGCTGAGTCGTTCTTTCGCTGGTACCCGAGTGGTGGAGTGATGGGATCTACTATGGACGTTGTGCGCGCAAGGCCCGACTAGGGAGTCAAATCTTTTAGATGGCTACAGTTGTTCGTGGTCAGTTGGGCCCTGTGCTACATACCTTTTGGGGTCAATGCGAGGATTTGCTATAGTAGGTGCCTGCGCAGCAGGGTGAGTAGCTTGGGGGGAGTGTGTTGATTGCCCTAGTGTCTCCATCATGTCTAGGATACGGTCGACCTTCTGCTGCATGGCTTGGAACTGCATAGGATCAACTGGTGCCTAATACTAGGGCTCCCGAGGCGGAGAGTTGTGGAGTAAGCGGGATCCTCAAGATGGGGAACGGGCTCCAGAGTGGTTGGTTGTGTTCTTAGGCATGGTTGCTTTTAGTGCACAAAGAGGGGTTTGGGATATGACTTTTTGTTCGTTTCCCACATATGACACCAATCTGATGTTGTCCAATTTGAGGTGTTCTGAACCGAGGACACAATTAGATAGTCCTGCCAACTGGGTGAGGCCAAGGTGGAAGGACGAAGTTGCGCACTGAGATCTACAACCAAGAGAAAGGTCAAAGGCCTGTTCCTCGGGTAGGCACTCCAACACTCAAGTCAGTGGGATAGAGAAGGATGTGGTCGGGATGAGTAGGTTGAAACAATGCTGGTTAGAGCCAAAGAAATAATGCAAAGAGGTATCAAAGGGTGTGGTTCCGAAGAGTCTCTTACCTCGAGTAGGGAATACCTATTTATAGTTGGGCATCCGTGTCCTAGATGGATAGGGCTTTCGGGGTTGTCGAGATGAGGACGTTCATCGAGGTTTTCAGGAGATTAACTCCTCCCCGGTGGAGTTCGCTTCCTTGTCCATACAGGACACTCCTTCTTAGTCGTGCTCTTCTGTTACGTATGACGTCGATGTGGCTTGAGAGGGGGGCGGCTTCAGAGATAGCCACATAGCCATGTAGCATCCTTGGCCAGTTCAACCATCACACGAAGAGATATATTCGTAGCCTCTGCTCATGGCCATTGCTAGTCTTGATTTGAGTAATGGAGATTGCAATAGGGTCTACGCTTGACTAGTTTTCAGCGCTGGCCACTTCAAAGAATGATCTATGCTTTAAATTTTTGGAACACTGCCCATTTTATTTATTTATTTATTATTTTAACCAATTCTATCATCTTGAGATAATATAGTATTTGCAACGTTGACCATAAGGCTAAGTTTGGGATTGCTTAAACATAAGTGCTTATTTAAATAAGCACTTATTTTGGGCTGGAACCACACCGATAAGCATTTATTTGTATTTTGAGAAATAAGTCCAAAATAAGTGAATAAGCATTTATTTTAGAAGTTCAAATTTTGGACTTATTTTTAAGTGATATTTGCCTTTTTGGCTTACCTTGGCCCACCACATCATTTAAAAAATACCTATACTATCCCAGTGATTTTTAACCAAACGTGCATAAATGCTTATTAGAATAAACATTTTTTTTAAACACATATTCATTAATCACTTATTATTCTAATAAGCACTCCCAAACTTGGCCAAAATTTCTGAAGCAATGATATTTAAAGCTGAATGCGTAAGATTTATTAGTTCACTTCACGGGCAAAGAAAAACCGAGCATGCTGCATTTGGTAGTGTATATTGTTGGTCATCAAAATGGGCATTTGATATGAGTAGTTGTTCTTCGTTTCTACTTCCAGATTCAATGTTGGGAGGCGATTGGGTCACTCACCAAATTGGACTAGTTGCTTGAGAGATCTCGAGAGAACCATATCCATGAATGGTGGCAGAAAAATGTGTTGAGGCCCATGAAGGCCTAGAAGTAGAGAGAGAGATGTTAGGTAGAAGAAAATGAAGTTTGGCCGTAGTTTATTTGAATGGGAAGCAAAAATATGCAGACTATCCCTTTTGCAGAAGAACATGAACTAAGTTTGATTCATTGCCAACAAATGAACCTTTACCATAATTCAAACACAAAAGGCCCCAAAAAGTTTGTACTTTATCACCCACTACAGCAGAAACGTCCAACAATGTAAACCCTTTATTTTAAAGTGCAAGGCGACAAAATTTAGCTTGTCATATTCCTTGTCTCAATTTGTAAGGGGAAGTTTGGGAGTCAGAGAGCAAAGAAGCAAATTAAAGTCAACAAAATACTTCAGTCCTTATGCACTGCACCCCATTCCAATCCAATGGAATCCTGTATCCCTTTTAAGTTCTATGTTTTGTTTTGTTTTTTTTTTTTGTCTATCTATGAATTTATATTATTATTATTAGTTTTCCATCTCTACCTTCATTTCAATTTTTGCCCAATTAAATGTTTTCCATTTGTACAGTTTGTAACATGTAGAACTGGCACTCCAGTTTGGCTTTGTTTGGAAAACTTTGGTTGATTGATTCTATCCTATGTTTCAGGATTTTATCCTAGCCATATTCAGATTGCCAATTAGGGGTGCAACTTGAGCTCAAATTCTTGTCTAGTAACTTCTTCTTCTGCTGCTGCTGCTTGAGTTGTCCCAATCTCCATTACAAGCAGCCAAAGACTATTAATTGAGCCAGTTTGGCACCTTCATCTAGCAATGTATCAGTTCAAAGGAATGACCTGGCCCAGCACATTAGGAAATTTATACTCAAACCCACAAACCAGAACCACAACATTTCTATACTGAGTACTGACCAGAGCCTTGACTCATGTGGGTCCAAATCTGCTTATTACCCAGTTGCTACATCTCTAATAACAATTTGCCACCTATGTCGAAACCATATGAATGCTCTCCAGATGTTATTTTCCTCTTGGTAGGAAACTGTTGCTGTTGTGGCTATAAGAATAATGAAAGTTGCTCCAAAATTGACAGCAGGTTCGCACTGAAAAGACCCCCCAAGCCTGTTTASACTTCCATCCCCTCCCACTAAAGACAGACTACTAGTCTATATATTTGAATCATGTAAAGAGATTTGAGATGATTCAATGATTTTATCAAGTTTGTTCACTAGTGATTCTCTTTTCCTTCTTCTCTACATAAAAAAAGACTTGCTTGTCTTCTTCTTCATTAAATAAGTAGTAGTGCCCCTTTCTAAGCATTATAGCTAGTGCCCCTTTCTATCTCTAAGAGCAATGTTGTCAGACTTGGATCGGATTAAAAGCTGAAATGCTCAATGGGTCATGGTTTTATCAGTTAATTGGGCAATTAGTCCACTCAAATAGTAAAAAATGTCATTTGATTGAGACCTGGAATGCCTGTCGGTTCGTGATTTTCATGGTCTGACTGTCAAGTTTGATCTGAGTCTTATAACTAAGGGTGTAAATGGACCGGTTTTGGGTTGAACCCAGTTTAAATCAAGATTAATTTGGAGGGATTGGACAGGCCAATAAAATATATTGAATTGAACCAGTCCAGACTTAATGGCCCATAAGTATTTTTTGATCGGATTAGACTTGGTGCATCTGTAGTGGATTTATATTGGATTGGGTCAGATTGAACTAATATCCTATCCATAAAAATGCATGTGTCAATAGACCAGGTTTAGATTGGAACAAATCTAAATTAAAACCAATTTGAACAGATTGGACAGTCCATACATTAAATTGGACCAGTCCAAAATAGTCCTGGATTAGACTGAATTTGGTCCATTTGTAATGGCCTCATGTTGAACCGGATTGAATTGAACCAAAACCCCTACTTATAACACTGTATAAGGACATGTTTTGATAAGGGCTGAAGTTACTAAACTAAAAGACTAATTGCTTTATTTTTAGTTGTAAAAATAAGTAAAAGAAAAGATGTTCAAGGATATAATCTATCCAACTTCAGTTTCAGCTACGGAGCTCACAGCCCACTAACCTCGTTATGATCTTATTTACTAAACTTTTCAGTTCAACATATTCAGCTGTTATCAAACCGCCCTAAGAGCCGTCACAGCCACCAAGGCACCAGTTCTTCCCAACTGAAGGCCTCTGGTTCCACCATACAGCTTGTAAATGCTCACTAAGGGTTCGTTTGGGAGGGTTTTTATATTGGAGGCGAGGTGAGATGATTCAGCTATGATGGTTGAGGACCTGTGTTCCAAAAAAGCTACCTGGAATAGCTTTTTATTTCACTAGAGCTTTTGGCATTCAAAATACAATGAAGGGCTGTCCGGATTTTCACCAAAACACAGCTTCCGGCATTCGCGTGTTGAGGCCAACTTGGAACCTCAGAAGCTGCACCCTGAAAGCCCTCCCAAACGAGTACTCTGGCGTGTGCCTGTGCCAACCCAATCGGCCGACCCGAGGTAGCTGCTTATGGATATTGATCAAACCCTAATGTTAGTTAATTCTGGCCTGGTTTAAATCAGGCCGGACTTCGAAATGGGCAAACCAGGGTTATATCCCAAGAAAGTAGGTTCATGCATCAACCCAAAATGAAAACAAAACAAACAAAAAGTTAGGGGAGATTCAATGATACCTTCCCCTTGTTCTGTGAACCTTGGGATGAATGTGCTCTTTCATCTGTCTCCTTTATATCTGGCCCCACCTGCGATGATTGTCTGAATTAGTGAAGTTACGTCGCGACGACATACACACACTCCAAGATAAACAAAACAAAGACATCTCAGCCGTTGATTATCCATTCATGAATCAGTCATCTTCTATCTGCGACAACTGTAGCAAACTGGCAACATGGTTGTTTTGATTGACCGTATCAACTCTCCAACTTGATCATATCATATCACCAGCTCACCACTACTCCCATCTGTTGTCTTTCTATAATTCTATCGGAGGTGGGTACACCACACGATCTGTCACTGTCGAATTTGGCGGTGGGCCATAAAGTAAGTTATGGTGAATGGGCTTTTCTGTGGCAAGTGCTATTGGCCTATTGTGGTGGAAAGCGACGCCCTGGGAACCAACGGTCTTAAACTTGGGAGAAGAATTAAAATTTTTTGTGACATGGGCCCCCACTCAACGCTGCTTGGCTCAGAATAAAAAAAACGAGGTAGAGAGTAAAACCACCACCCGGCATTTGGTTTTCAAGGACATGGGTTCGTTTAAGTCGGCTGAAGGGTCGAGACAGGAGACAAAGGTTTTGAGGTCGTTTATTTGCATTTGCCACCATAGTTGCAACATTATTACGAGACTGCCATAGTTCAATTTACCAAAATGGCCATTTCCCCAATTCTCTTTTGTTACGCCAAATCATCACCAGTTCGCCACACCAGTACTACAATAAGACAGTCCAAAACATCACTCCCCCGGGTTGATCTGTCGAATTGTTGATTATCTCTGTTTCCCTTTTTCCTCAATCAAAAAATTACTACAGGAAGACCGAATGGGGAGAGAATTCTTTAACTATGGCTAGCTTAGTGTACATAAAGAATATTTTGACACGTAAATTAGTTGATAAATGAAAAAAAATGACCAATATTTCTTTAAATTTTTCATATTTAGAGAAAAATTTGGTTAATGGAAAAATTGATAAACTTTTTCATATTTTTTATTAGTAAAGTGAAGGTTTAATGAAAATAAAAGTTTTATCTACTTAGGAGATTAAAATGTCTTTTTATAAGAAAAAAAAATTAAAGAACCTTTAGAAAATTTGTCCACTTACCATATGACAAAAGAATACGAGTAAATATACTTATCCTGATAATATTTCCCATATAACATTTGTCTAGACTAGTAATTTATATATCTCTAGAGGTGTAAATCAGGTCGTATTGCTTGCGGCTCGACACGATTATGCAAGCCATATTGGGCCTAGGGTTTTAGGTCTACGGGGCAGCATGGCCCATATATATTTATATAATATTATATAAATTATAATTATATAATAATATATAGTATATAATATGCTAATAAAATAAATAATTTTTTTAAATTTTATTATACTAATTTATTTAATTATTGTATATAAACAATTGCATACACAAAATTGATATAAAATTAAAATTTTAAGTGGACTTAGGGAATTGTTGGATTGTTTATATAAATGAAGTTGCTTTGGTCATTTCTTGATTTTTTTTTTTTTGTATATGAGAACGAGTGCATTTTGGGGAACTTCTATAGTCATGGAAAAGACATGCTCCGTACAGCTAGTATACTCTTTGCTGAATAGACCTGTTCATGGGCCGGGTGGCTCGACGGGCCGGCCCGGCCCGGCCCCCGAATGGGCTTGAACATGTTTATAGGCCTATGGGCTTAAACTCAGGCCAAAAAGCTCGACCCGTAATAAATTCGAGCCGGGCTCAGGTTTTGTCAAAATAGCCCGATCCGAGCCTGGCCCGGCCTGACTTAAAATTAGACTTAAAATGGGTTATGTGATTTTGTCCATTTGAATAAATTTTTTGATTTAAGAATGTAAAATTGTGTTTTAAAACATAAAAGAAAGGTAAAAAAACCATCTTGTAGGTCCATTGTTAATTTAAATAGGAAAAAAAAAACATCTGAATTTTAAATTCTAATTTGAATAGGGAAAATTATAATTTTTTTTATTAGGTCGGTCTTAGGGCTTGGGCCCAAATTATAGGCCCATTGGTTGGTCTCGGGCCTAATATATTTCCATTAATGATGAATAAAAGCCCGGCCCGGCCCATAAATAGGTCTCTAGTGTGGGAACTACTTTGGCAGAACAGAACAATTCTCACACGTGAATTCAGAACGCCTACAATTCTACTCGTAAATTTCACACACGTTGGGCCCGTATCAAGATCTGCCAAGTAGCCTCCCACTCCTCCAATTCTACAGTAATGACCCAACAAGTTTTCCCACATCATCTGTKCTATGGGACTTTGTGGGGCAATCTTGTGGGGCTGATTTGAATTCTCTTCCTTCGTATGCAAGTTGCCACGCGTCAACACCTTATAAGTCCTCAATTTAACGCCGTCTCCTTCACTAACGGCAACCACAAGGCTATATAAGTCCCATCACTTGCTATCTGTTCGTTGTCTCAAGTTCTCAGTTCTCCGTTCCTCCCTCCCTCCCTCCCTCCCTCCTCCCTTCTTAGAACTGAATTGTTGAAAACTGTAGTATAAAAATATAGAATCAGGTTGACGAAATGTTCCACTTCTGAGGTTTCTCTCTCCTCAGTTCTCACTCTATTTCGCCATGGAAGCTGCACTTCTCAGAACCGGTTCAGCAACCCTTCGTGCATCTCTCTCTCGATCACCCAAGGTTTCTCTCTGCGATAAGGATTCCCTCCCCGGAATGTTATCCTCCGATAAAAGCAAGAAAAGGGCTTCGTGTTTGAGGTCCTCTCTGCATTTCGAGAGCAAGGTCAAGCGGGTTGATAATTCGAGGCTTATCCGACGGACGCTTTCGGACTCCGACACGGTTTGGTCGGTTAACAAGGACTCAGGCTGGTTAACAAAGTTGAGTGGACTCGGATCTCTGTCTTTCCCATCGAACCCTGTGCTTGATCGCGGGAGTTCTGCTGGAGTTTTGCGGGGGAACCTCGTTGAAACGGAGGAGTTGGAATTGGCCAGTGGTGGAACGGGTAAAGGAAGCAAGGTTGGTGGAGRAGGAGATCGGGGTGATCGTGGTGGCGGTGGCAGTGACAGTGACAGGGGTTCATCAAGCAGCGGTAGAGCTGATCACAGCAAGATCGACGCTTGTTACCGAGAGATGCTTAAGGCAAACCCTGCGAATCCGCTTCTCTTGAGGAACTACGGCCAATTCTTGCATCAGGTACTTTGAATTGATCGATTTTATCGACTCCTACTTAAGAACTTGGGGTTCTTGATCTTCGGTTGATCTGATATTTTGCTGTTTGTTGTTGTATAAAGGTGGAGAAAGATCTGGTTAGAGCGGAAGAGTACTACGAGAGAGCGATATTGGCGAATCCAGGAGACGGAGAGTTGCTGTCTCTGTACGGGAAACTGATATGGGAAATGCATAGAGACCAAGACAGAGCTGAGTCTTACTTCGAACAGGCGGTCCATGCATCTCCTGACGATTGGTACGTTCATACTTTCAATTCCGTCCTTTTAGGTGCCAAAATTTGAAAACAAAAAGAGTGAAAAAAAAAAGGATTTTCAAAAGAAATTTAGAGATTGTTTCCCTCTTTTTTCTTTATGTTTTTGTTTTGATTGAATGAAATGTAATTAACGAATCACCGGTACGGTATTGATGGGTGCAGCTTTGTGCTGGGTTCATATGCCCACTTCCTGTGGGATTTGGAGGAGGAAGAAGATGATGAAAGTCAAGCAACAGTAGAGACCAAAATACCAGCTTCGGTTGTGGCTTTTTAAGAGAGTGACGCTGTACGCAGACGCACCTGGAACTGTGGAACTTCCTCTTCTCTCTCTCTCTCTCTCTGTCTGTTATAAGGTATAGTTATATTATACATAGTGTTTTCTGAGAGGTCTCTCCCTGTAACGAATGAAGTAACTTTGACTAACAAAGAAACGGCGGGGGTAGTGTTAGGAGTGAGAAACAGAGAAATTTCTATAGAGAAATGTAAGAAAGCTTCCTTCATGTACAGAGTAAAACAGTTTATATATATTTACTGTATAATAATACATTACAATACAATGGGTTGATGACTCTTTCTCAAGTTCTGTCAAATCTCCTTTCTGTTATATAAATTAATGAAACATTAGTCGATAGCTGTTAAAGCTCTAGCTAAACTAAACTCAAAGTCCAAGAAATTTTTACAACATTTGATGGTTGTGCTTTGCTCAACAGTGTTTTCTTCTTCAACTTGCACCAAATCCCCATTTGCCAGTGCAACAGTTTATGCTCAACTTGTCCAGTTTATAAATTCTCTTCCTGAGAGTTGAGAGTTGGAACAGAGAGAGAGAGAGAGAGAGCATTGTCTAAACTTCTAGCTAGCTTAGCTATAATCCTTCATTCTGCTTCGTGCAGACCCACCCAAGGGGGTAAAAAACAGCAGAAGATGCTCTTAGATGATTTAAATCATCATTTCAGTTTTAAAATCAAAGAATAGATCAGTAATTTCTACCTCTAAACTCATTCTAAAGACTAAAAGTACAATAACAATAAATTATCCTCTATTCAGTGAATCTCTGCAATTTGACTGCAAATGAGTCTGCAATTTAAATTCACCCACAATGACTAACTGCAAATTTAATCTTACAAAACCCACAGCCCAGATAACAAGTCTATGTCAATTACAGCTACCTCTTCTTGTATTGTGTGGAACACAGTTCGATATAATTGTGACAACTGACAACTAGGTTTGCCCTTCTTTACTTGTTTTGTTAGGAGAGAGAGAAACGGGCTGCTGGTTGTGTTTGTTCTTGTTTGGCATAAATATAACATCAAGGGCTATTAGCATAACAACCCTGTACTCAATATGGGCAAACACTCCCACCACCCAAACCAGAGAAAAACAAGTAAAGGTCAAATTTGTAACAATGACCGTCATCTCTCCCATTTGATGAGGAGTGATGGTATTATATTAGTCATCCACAAATGGATAAAATCTTCATCCTCTGTTAAAGCACAATACTTCATTTGCAAACAAAAGCAAACCACACAGCAATAACAGATTCAAATAAACTCTAATTAGAGGATCATTTATGAAGGTTGCACAAATACCAGAACAGCCTCCCGGCTTGCCTACTCATAGAATTCTGGTCTGTTGCCATGATTGGACCTTGCTATTGATTACAAACTACAAAATTGATGATACTCCAGGATATGTATAGTTTTCAAGGATTCAAGCTTGCATCTTGCTTCTGGGGAAACAAAGTACCAAAGGTTGCTTGAGCCCCCGTAACTTGTCTGTGTCAGTTCCACTGGGAAAACATCCTACACCAGATTATTCTTTAACAGAACCCCTTTTTCTTCTGCTGTCAATAATAGATGCAACCCAAAAAGCCTAATGATCTGTTGAACTTGATTTCCTGCTTTATTAATTACTATAAAAAATTGTGTGAAATTTATATACAATTTAAACCAGATCTTGTTGCTAATTGGTTGGTTTCCAATAATAAGCAGAGCATTAACAATAACCATGATCCTTAATCTTTTATGTCTTGAGAGTGCTATATTGGTGGGATGTAGGAATCCTATCAATAAGTAAAAAGGAGTGTCCCACTCACTCTTCCTTAGGATTTACATTTTGTGTTTATCCCGTTAGCTAAATGATGCTGCTCATGTGCTTAAGGGAATCATAAATTCTAAAATAAATATAATGGTGCTGCAGTCAATTTTAGATTCTAAGGGTAAGGTATTCATATTGCAGTCCTAGAGTCCTAGATTATCTTCAATAGTAAACAGTGTCTTCGTGCAACTTCTCTTTTATCCTCTAAATCATACCATCTTCACCTCAGTATGAATAGAAATAGACTTGATCCTAGCCATGGGTATCCTTTCTGTTGACAACAGTAGTAACACTTGATCTGAGGATGAATGGAACTGATTCACTCTCATATGCAAATACAATGCGCACAAAAGAGTACACTAGGATACATAAATCTGTAATGTTTACTGGGGATGAATATCGGAATTATTCCTGGTTGTGGTCATAGAATGATAGAAGATGGTACAAGGGTAGAAAAAGACAGATAATGGATAGGAATTAGATAATCATCCCAGTTGGTTTTCAGCCAAGGTGAGACTAAATCCATTTGATGGTGGGCACACAAGAAGGAGGTACATTCTTAAGTCGGGTCAATTGGACCAACTTAACCAGCTCCTTGCCTAAATAGCCATGAAGGTATGTGATGTTACTTCTCAATGGATATATTAAGGAATAAGGTATTGAACTTCAAAAGGTTTCATAGATTAATGAATTCAAACAATTCACTCTTCAGCAAAGATAGAGCAGGTTCAATTCAATCTATTGGATGGCCAACAGATCAACAATAGCACTGGTTAAAATATCCACCCCATCAGTTATTTACAATCAGGAAAACAAATATAATGGTCCAAAAGTGGCTTACTGATGCCATCATTTTAACCAAATTGCAGGAGTAATTCTTGGGTTAACCAAAAAAAAGTGCTCTGCTACCTGAAATTGAATCAACCTACTCAACCCAGTCTATCAGCATTTGCGTCAGCCATAAAGGTGCAAAATGTAATTGGTCCTTGCAAGTTGCAAATGCCATCAATGCAAACTTCAATGGTATCCCCATCATAGTAGAGTTAAATTAGTTCATCGGATGTTCTGTAAGGAACTTAGGAACCCATGGTAATCTGATTTACAAGGGGGAATTGTAGATAGTTTGATACGGACATTGTATTTGTTCTTCCTACTCAGTTTGGGAAGAGTACAAATACAAATATGTACAGTGAAAATACAATATATAAGGTTTTGAGCTTTGAACTGTACATATTTGTATTTGTACTTCTCCCAAACTGAGTCTCCAGGTCCAGTCAGATGAGGAACTCTGCAGCAACTGTCATCTACAAGGGCTCAAATAGAAAGCAAAGCTCTTAAAAAATGCTAAAAAATTGATAGATAATAGTATAATACACACAAAACTGTAATGAATAAATCATTGTCAACCGTCTGTTATTCTGGAGCACTTGTTTAGCCCAACAAGCAATTGGAACTTGATCAACACTTCTCCCCATATTTTGGTTACTTGAGCGCAAGGATCGAGATATCGCAATGTATCGGGATATATCGGTTAATATTTATCATATTGGTAACCCTCCAATATATCTTTACACTTAGGCGGTGTTCGGTACCGCATTCATCTCCACACCCCAATATAGCGTCAACAGGAAAAACTTGTGGATGTGTCCCCTCCACGGTTTATTTTTTATCCCATGCTTCACAGTCTCTCTGGAACCTTATTGTCTGTTTCACATTACCATTAGAGGTCTTCGCCGCCCACCCGTTGAAGCTTCTCTCCGCTTGCTAGTCTCTCTCTCTCTCTCTCTCTCTCTGTTTCGCATAGATTCATATTTCCATAGACAACCTGATGAAAAAAAGACAAATGAATGTTAGCTCATTTTTTTTATTAGACAAAACTGATGAATGTTAGCTCATTTCTCTCCACCCGCCAGTTTCTCTCTTTTTCATCAGACAAAAAATGAATGTTAGCTCATGTTAGCTCAGGAAAAACAATTGTTGTTTATCAGAAATGAATGTTAGTTCTCGAGAAAAAACAACCTGCAAATGAATGTTAGCTCATTGTTTTTAATTTTTTTACATTTATTTTCATCTTATACTACGGACCCAATTGTTGAAATACATAAACTTGTTGTAATTCTTTGTTTTCTTGTCTTTTCATGATAATAAAAATTGTGTTTTCTATTGTACGATTTCTGCAAGTATACAGATCGTGGGCAAGTAACAGTGTGTGAATAGAGTGTCGATCCCATAGGGAAGGTGTTGTCAAGTACCAAATTTTAAGATTTATCTATTATTTAGAAATTAGAATTTCAATTCTCAAGCCAAATTAAAGAAATGATAATGCAAGTAAATAGGTTTAATTCAGAATATTATAAAAATCCTAGGATTCGGGTTTCATCAAATGATTACCTATGACATACTTATGTTTTCTTAGATTGGTTTATTGTTGTAGGAATTTATGATCAGATTTCCCCAAATTATGTGAAGTTCTCTCTCAAGATACAACACGTGTTTATGCTAACCGCGTGTCTACTCTCGTGATCAGGGGCAATGAACACAAACCCATTA
>NW_010729160.1:2307933-2338373 GCF_000365185.1 Nelumbo nucifera
AGCCAGCCGAGTGCCCCAGCCATTGGACTTGAGGTCATGATCCAGTGCTACTGACTTTGGTGGAGCCATCCCATCGGGCAACTCCTAGCCTCTAAGCGCATAAAGGCTTGTCTTGGCCTACCTTGGCCTAGACGCCGCACGGGTTTCTTCCGCTGTAGAACTACTCCCGTGACAGTTGGTATCAGAGTGAGCTAGCCAATTGCAGCCGCAGTTGGTGTCAAGAAGATTAGCCCAGAGACAGTTGAAACATTCATCACGACAAGCAGCAACATTGTGGGGTGCGGTCCCTGGGCACTTCCACCCAGGATCGAGCAGAATTCTTATCAGGCCTGGCAAGAGGCCATTCGTTGACGTGTCCCCATTCCAATGACCTTAAAATAGCTTCCCTTGCAGGGGCAAACGCATTGGTTGTTGTCCTCATGAGGGGGCAGACGCGTGAGCCTTGTTAGGAATGTGGGTACACTGGCCGTTGGAGCATGGCAGCCCTACACCGGCAAAGTATCAGGTGGACATGCTCAGTTCAAACAGGTGGATCACTTGCAGCAGCAGAAGTGCATCACAAGGCGAGTGCATGTTCGGCAACTCATGGGTAAAAGTTGCCACACTCGCGTTCAAAGTGGTCAGGTCTCCTTGAGGTAGCAGTAGTGGGGCCCCCTCGGAGTGAGTAACCCGAATCGGCGAAGTGAAGTCTGTAGGCCAGCATGGTGAAAGGGTACCCAGGTCATCGCCAACATGAGGAGTAGACCTATCAGCGTGTTTGGTAGCATCACTGGAAAGCTACCAAGAAGACGGTTGAGCCTTGAGGTAAGATGATACATGGGGCGGACCTCCGTGAAGCACCACACACATTTCTTCGAGGGCCCTTCTTTCACAGTTCAACGGCATAGCCATTGCGCGGTTTGAGTAACCTCRACACTGGGGGTGAAGTCCAGACAGGCCGGCATGGTGAAATGGTTTTGTCCCCATAAATGGACACCAATATAGGCGAGACCCGAGTTGGCCAGGCGAGCCCTGGAACTGGCAGAAGAGTGGATAACGCGGGACACAGACGCCCATTTACGGAAGGAGTCATTGTCGAGGATGACAATGAATTGAGTGGGGGAGCCTGTTATGGTCTGACACAGGCTTAGCCTTACCTACGCTTGGTAGGCTTACGTTAGGGACATCACCGTCATTTTTGCCTGTAAGATTTTTGGGATAATTGATGTTATCTTCAGGCAGACCACCAAAAGCTTAACATACTCTTTGAGGAGGGGTGGTCGACCTCCTTGGGTGCCTAACCTTGGCACTCCTAGACCTTCATCCCTTGTGGGGTGGCCCTAGTTAATGGCTAGCCTGGCTACCAGGGTTCCTCATGGGCGCACACATGCTCATGGGGACAGTGTTGGACCGGCACTGCGCTGCCGACACTCAAAGGAGGCTTGGCATGCGGGCCTGGCTCAAGCATGACCCTTCACCTCGCCAGCCCCTTGCCCAAGGTGATTGAGCTATCGCGTTGCCCCTAGCGCACAAGTGTGTTCCGGCCCAAGCGGTTGCCTATCATCATGGCACACAGGTGCCTATCATCATCGGCATACAAGAGACCCTTCACATCGGTGCCAAGTCATAAAGGCATGAAGTATGAACATATGGGCTCAAGACAAAAGTGGTAGATGCCCAAGGGAGATGATTTTTGTTACTTCTCGGCTTGTTTAATAATCAAGCCACTGTATTGGGCTCAAGCTCAAGCTCGAGCAGCTCATGAAAAGCTCAGCTCGTTGCCACCCCTAGGAGGAAGAAGAAGAAGAATAAGAAAGAGGAGAGAAAAAAATTGACAGTGATTAACTTCGTCGTCACTATCGTCGGAGTTTCGATTCAGATTAGTACTTCGAACTTTTGCCGGTGGAGGGAGTGATGAGAGAGAAGGGGGAGTGAGGGTTGGAAAATTGGATTCAAGTAGAGAGAGATTTGAGGTTTTTTTTGTCATTTTGGTTTTTTCTTATATTAAATAGTGGGAATAGAATTCCAATCCGGGGGGTGGGTGGGTCGGGAATGGCCATTCCCTCAAATGGGGGATTGCCATTCCGCCTGAAATGGAAATCGGATTCTGATTCCCTGAAATCGAAATGGACCATTGTGATTCCGATTCCGGACCCCTAATCCTGCGGACCAAAAATACCCTTTAGTTGAGCTTGAGTAGACCTGTTACTAGGGCTGTTCATAAGAAGGCCCAACCCGACCAAACCGATCAACCCGGACCGACCCAACCCGAGTCGGTCGGGTTTTCATCAGCACGGGTCGGTTTCGGGTTGTGCAAATTCCTAAACCGATGATTTGGGTCGGTTTCGGTTTTCACACAAGAAAACCGAAATTGACCCAAACTGAACTGACTTAGTTCATAGTTCAAACATGAAGCTCCAAAGCCCATTAGGCCACCTAGATTTTGAATGGTTGCAAGAAACTTTGGATTAGTGAATAGTGATTAATGAACAACTTTTGTGATTAACTTTTCATTTAAATTTTATCATAGGAGATGGCTGAAATGATGTTCAATTTATGACTGTTTTTAAAATTAGCAAGATTTTATCATAGGGATGAACTTAGAACCGAAACCGACCCAACTCGACTCAAACCGACCAGGTCGGTTTTACTTAACACTGGGTTAGTTTCGATTTCTATGTCAGGTAACCCGACCAGGTCGAGTCGGTTGGAAAAACCGCGTTAAACCGACCCAACCCGACCCGTGAACAGCCCTACCCGTTACATCGCATGTCACAAATGACACCGTTAGTAGTAAAAGTAGCAAAAAGTAAGCAACCCTACCTTTATTAAGTTATCATTTTGTGCCCGATATATCGGCCGAATCTTGACTAACATAGTAACAATTAACATGTTTCGTAATCTGTTATTGTTTTAAGCGTTTCTACTTCTTCAAGACTACTCGAGAAATTCTTGTTCGCCAAAAGAGATGGCAAAGAAAACAAAACCGAAAGGCGGAGAAGCAGAGAAAGCTGAGAAGAAGAGCCATGACGGAGGTTCCTCCTCCAACGTTTTCAAAACCCTCTTCGGAGATATACCCGACGATGGTGGTGGCGGTGTTTCTCTCTTCTCTAACAACCCCTTTCGAAGAAACCATCAAGAACAGCAACAACAAGAGCAACAGTTGGGATTAGGGTTTTTTGGTTCGGGTGGTGAAGTTAGTGATGATAACCCCAAAGGTGGAGGTTCTCAGGGAAATGGGGACGAAGACCTGGGTGAGGAGAAGAAGAGGAAGAGACGCAAAGAGAGGAAGCCGGAAATGGATGCCGATTCGATTCAGGATAATGGTTCGGAGAGCCTGAAAGAGGCGAAAAAGAGAAAGCGAGAGGAGAGGAGAAACCGAAGTTTGGATATTGATTTGATCGAGAAGAGGACGAATGAGATTAAAATAAGTGATGGTCTCGATGTTCCTGTTAATATGGATAGAGACGGGGAAGAAAACAGGAACGCTGAGGGGAAGGAGAAGAAGAAGAAAAAAAGGAAGAGAGACGAGATTGAGGAGGAATACGAAGCTAGGCGTTATGGGGTGGTGGTGAAGGTTGAGGATGAAGAAGGGAGATTGGGGGGGAAAGTAGTTGGCGAGAAGAGGAAAACGGTGGATGATCCTGCGGAGATGTTGGTTTCCAAGGAAGGCTTTGATGATGAGAGTAAGCTTTTGAGGACTGTTTTTGTAGGGAACTTGCCTCTGAAGGTGAAGAAGAAAGCCGTGTTGAAGGAATTTAGCCGTTTTGGCGAAGTTGAATCTGTCAGGATACGGTCTGTTCCACTTCTAGATGTGAGTTTGTATTTTTGTTATTGCCCTTTTGCCCTTTTTAGTGTTTAGAGAGCTATTTCAATCTCTTTTCTTCTTAATAATATTGTTCTCTCCAATTTCTTTTTCCGTTTATCAGAGCAAAACACCAAGAAAGGGTGCAATTTTCCAGGGGAAAATCAATGAATCCGTTGACAGGTTTGAGCTTGAAGCTAAATAGCACGTTTTGTTTTTCACTTTGGATTATCCAATTTAATCTACTCTGATTGATTTTTTTTTTTTTACTTTTCTTGATATCATGGTTTCTTTTGTTTTGATGTTACCATTTAACTAATGCCATTTATGTGGTTGTCCTCTATCTACATTTGCCTTTCATCCCTCACTTTTATGAACGGTTTTACCTATTTGCTTTTTTTTTCAGCTGAATTTTATAAGATGTAGTGATGTACACAAAAGTATATAATCCCAATATGGATAGCTAATAAAAATTAAAAGTTTGGAGATGATCAACTTCCCCAATCCCTATCAAACAATACATGGTTTACATTTATCATTTCTTTCAGTGAAGCTACAACAATGCAAATTCTTCACCCAATAGTTATTTTTCATAATCAAGTTAGATTAAACACCTATCAAGACTTCTCATGGATGTTGGAGCCTGTTTGCACCTAGTGCCACCCATCTCAATGATCTTTTTATCAAAATAAGACCTTAAATGTGTAGAATCCCATAATCACTATACAAAACATATTTCAGCTCAAGGGAAACAAAAAGTAAAAGGACCTATTTAACAATTAAGTTGAGTCCAAAGAGGCTATGTAGTCAACAGCTCAATTGTTTTTTTGCTGTATCTGCATAAATAAACAATGATTAAGGAAGATCAAGGTGATGCTGGACCCACCAAAAAGCACTTATTTAGGTGTCTGGAGTAGGCCTAAGCTAACAGGGAACACGTCACAAGGCCCTGAGCTTGTTAGTTTGAAACTTAGCTTTGATTGTCCAATAAAATAGGCTGGACAGAACTTAGGAAAGTTAAATGATTAACCAACTGGTAAAGCAGAATTCATCAATTGTTGAAATGGGTTTTGAACAAAGCCTACAGGAGGATTAAGTGAAGCAAAGACTGGTAGAGGCCTTTAGGGGTGACATGGAACATTAAAGATGAGTATCTAATGTTCTAAGAGAAATACAGAAATCCTAGGGAGTGGGGACAGAAGAAGTAAAGAAGGAAGAGGGAGAAGTGGGAATAAATAAGAAATAAAATGAAAAGTGAGAGAAAGCAAAAATAAAGAGAGCTAGAGAGGTAAGTTGGCAATGGAAGAAAGGCTGATTGAAGGGAACTTCAAGTAGTCATTTTCTTGGCTAAAATCTGAAAATGAAGTTCCTTGGGTATTATTCAATCCATGGTTTGGCAGATTATCTCTTTGGAAGAAAACTGAAGTGTTAATTCAATTGGGTCCCAAGAGGCACTAATGAAGCTGTGGATAGACTAGCCAAATCAGTAATTCTGGGTCTGAATTTGTTAGGGTTGTCTGGGCCCCAGGTTTTTGTAACAATTTCATAGATCACATGATGTGAATACTGGTCAGTTTTGGCTGTTTATGTCCTTATGACCCTCAGGGTCATCTTTTTCTTGATTTGGAATGAAATTCATTAAGACTTCTTGTGGTACAACAATGGATAGTTCCAGAAGAAGGTATGTTGAAGTTGAATTTTGATGTTTGCAGACTAGGGAACTTAAGCATTTGGAATTGGGGGGAGTGACTTTGACACTACTATTTTATGCTATAGTTTACCATTCAATGTGGGCAACTCCTTAAAGACAGAACTTTATGCCTTCTGTGAAGTCTAAAAATAGCCTTGATAAAGGGTTGGAATGATTATCTATATAAAAAAGGGTTGCAATGATTTATTGGTGGAGGGTAGATGTGATTCAGACCAATAATAAATAGTAGAATAATTTAGATTATGGCAAAAGTAGAGAAGAAGAAGGAAGAATGGAGAAGAAAGGAGAAAAGGAGTTTGATAATCTCCTCTTTCCTCCACACTAATCTTTTATTAATCTTACTTAAGTTGCATAATTTACAACTCTGCCCTTAAGTAGGCGTCCACCTCATTAGCATACTTAGAAAACATAAACAAGAATTAAAGGCCCATAAAGAAAGGCCCGTTAAGAACAAATAACAATAAAGAACTAATAAATAAGACACTAATGGGCTAGGGCCCATTCGGCCCATTCGGCCCAGTCTCTCTACACTCCTCAAGTTGAGCATAGATATCAATCATGCCCAACTTGCTTATATAGTGGACCAACTTTTCTTTAGGAACACCTTTTGTTAAAACATCAACCAATTGTTCTTCAGAAGCAACAAATGGTAGACAAACTTCTCCTGAAGTAACTCTCTTATAAAGTGCCTGTCAACTTCTATGTGCTTAATTATGTTATGTTGAATAGGATTATGTGCAATGTTGATAGCGGCCTGATTGTCACAATATAACATCATTGGCTTCTCATAGTCTATACCCAGTTCTTCTAAAAGTGATCTTAATCACAAAAGTTCTGAAACTTCATGTGCCATTGCCTTGTACTCTACTTCAACTAAGGATCTAGCCATTAGAGATTGCTTCTTACTCCTCCATGATACAATGTTCCCTGCTACCATAGCATAGTAACCTGAAGTGGACCTCCTATCATCAATACATCCAGTTCAGTCAGCATTAGTGTATGCTTCCTGCTTCATGTGCCCATGCTTAGCAAACGAGATACCTTTCCCTGGAGTCCCTTTTAGATAGCACAGAACCCTCTCAGCAGTTGCTAAATGTGCATCTCTGGGAGAATGCATGAACTGGCTAATTACACTAACTGCATAGGAAATATCTGCTCGAGTCATGCAAAGGTAATAATAACTTCCCAACCAGTCTTTGGAATACTCCCCTATCAGTCAACAATTCACCATCAGTAGTTGATAGCTTATGATTTAGGTCTATAGGAGTATAAGCTGGTTGGGCACCCAGTTTGCTAGTCTCTGCAAGGAGGTCAAGAACATACTTAAATTGAGAAATGAAGATACCATATTGATAAAAAAAAGAAATGAAGATACCATCCTTAAATCTAACAACTTTAATTCCCATGAAATATTTGAGTTATCCCAAGTCTTTAATTTCAAACTCAGTGTTACAAAAACTTTTGAGATGAGCAACTTCCTGAGTATCATTACCAGTAACCACAATATCATCAACATAGACAATCAGAAGGGTCACTAAGGAATCTCTCTTCTTAACAAACAGGGTATGATCTGACTGAGTCTGAGTGTACTCAAAAGTAACAAGAGTAGCTCGAAACCTGTCAAACCAGGCTCTAGGAGATTGCTTAAGGCTATAAATGGACTTTTTCAGTTTACAGACCTTCCCTTGCATGTCCTTCCCATATGCCCCTTGAGGTAAAGACGTATAGACCTCTTCATGCAGGTCCCCATTCAAGAAAGCATTTTTTACATCGAATTGATGAAGTGGCCAATCAAAAGTAGTAGCTAAAGATATCAAAACTCAAACGGAAGTCATTCTGGCCATTGGGGCAAAAGTTTATAGGTAGTCAACACCATACATCTGAGTGTATCCTTTAGCAACCAAACATGCCTTAAATCTCTAAATAGTACCATCTGAATGATACTTAATAGTGAAACACCCACTTACAACTAATCGGTTCCTTTCTCTCAGGCAAATCTACAATTTCCCAAGTATTGTTCTTATGCAAAGCATTTAATTCAGTCATCATAGCATCCCTCTATTTTGGTTTGGACAAGGCTTTTGGGACAGATCTGGGAGTCACATGTGTGGAAACAAAGGCAAAGAAGGAATAGTAGGAAGGGGAAAGAAGGCTGTAAGACAGGTGTTTGGAAATGCAATGAGCCGTACATTTCCGTTTGCCTTTGCAAAGAGCAATAAGGAGATCAAGGTCAGGCGTCAGGGAAGGTATCCGAAGTGGTAAAAGAGGGCTGACCTATTACCTTAGAAGTGATGGAGGTGCAATAAGCGGCTCATCTGAAGGTGTGGAAACAATTTGCATGTCTTTGAGTCTATCTCTGGTACCACCTTTGGATAATAGGAATATAGGATGGGAAGAAAATGTGGGAGGATGAGTAGGAGGAGGGGGAGCAGGAATATGAGAAGAGCCAATAGAGGACTCAATTGGAGGAGACTCAATAGAAGATTCAATGGGAATTGGAAGAGGGACAGATGGTGACAATGCAAACAACTCCTCTAAATGCTCCCCCTAGAACTACCAAAGAAAGGAACAAACTCTGCAAATGTGATATCTCTGGAAACAAAGTAAGTGCCACCAATTGGATTGAAACAACAATACCCTTTTTGTGCGGAGGCATATCCCAAGAAGACACACTTGTGTGCTTTAGGCTCAAACTTATGTCCTTCATGACTGTGAACATGAACATAGCAAGTGCACCCAAAAACTCGAAGATGAAGAGTGAAGAGATCCTCATTTGGAAATAGGAGGCTAAAGGGAGTTTTAAACCCCAGAACTCGGGAAGGCATTCGATTTATCAAGTATGTAGCTGTAAGGACATCCCCCCAAAACTTAACAGGAACATGGGAAGTAAAAAGGAGGCTCCTCACAACCTCAACTAGGGGTGCTCACGGTTTGTTAACCGAACCGTGGGGCACTTTTTGTAACCGAATCGGTAGTACCGATTTTTGGAAAACTGGTAACTGAAACCTATCGGTTAACCGGTTGATTGGTTCGGTTAACCGTTGGTTCGGTTTGTTGGTTATTTATTTTTTACAATGTAAATTATTAAAATATATAATAAAAATTATAAATATATATAAAATATTATATTTTAAATAATAAATAATATATCATATATTATACATATTTATATATATAATGTATATTTATTAATTTATAATATATAAAAAATATATATAAAATTATATTCATTCATAAAATATATATATATATATATATATATATATATAATATAAAATACACATATATATAAAATATATAGAAATATATGTATACCAGTTGGTTTGGTTAATTGCCGGTTTTCTGTATTGGTTAACTGAAACCAAATCGGTACCTTTGGTTTTTTAAAAAACCGAATCGACCGATTCGGTTAACCGATTTTTCGGTTTGGTTTTGGTCGGTTTTTTGGTTGGTTCTGTTTTTCGAATTGTTTTGCTCACCCCTAACCTCAACTACACGTCGATTCTTCCTTTCCGCCACTCCATTTTGTTATGGAGTGTAGGAACAAGAACTCTGATGAATAACTCCAAAGGTACTGATGAGTATAAATCCGACCTCCAAATTACCGAACACGTGGAATGTTCGGGTGAACTGACGACTTTGCCTTCAGCTCGGAGACTCACCTCGAACTCGGCTCAACACAAACATGTGGGCTCCATCGACCTCCGAGGAGATCTCCCACCGAGGCGAACTCCTACCTAGGAGAGCTCTTCCCTAGTAAGACGAGCTCCTTTTCAGGTGGCCACCTGGCAATACATGCAATGAAATTATCAATACGTAAGGCGAACCCGCCAAGTAACTGGTCTCAGGCCCACTACATGCACTGAAGACATGGAAGATAGATCGACACTGGATGTCATAACTATACATCAGGTGGCTAATGCATGTCGTAGGTGGCAAAACAGGTAGCACTGATTAGGCTCCAGGTGTTTGAGCCGGATCACAGGTGTCTCGATTGGATACTAGCTAGGTGTCTTATCCGAGCTCCACCGAGGCAAAGCAAGCTCCAGGTATCTCAAGCTACGACAGGTGTCCTACATCTGCCCAACACATATATGTCCTGGCAGGTATGCCGAAGCCTATTCAAGGGGCAGGTGAGTATTCAATTGATACTTTATGAATCGTGAATTCTCAACCACCTTTGAATACTCCGTACTAACTTGACCGTTGAAGCTACAAGCCCATGATATCACCCCAGGCCCTCTGACTTTGTTTCCTTCCACAGGATATCACTGAGCTCATTCAGAGACCACCACTTTTTGGTGACATCAATTGGCGCCATCTGTGGGAATAAGAAACTAAAAGCCCTTTTCCTTGCAAAACACTCTACCAGCATGTTGCAAACAACTAGACACACCCATAGGACCTCTCGCCATTCTCCCGACGACACCTCATAGGGACACCACCGATGAACTCCATCTCTAGATGTATCGGAGGGAGTTTCCCGTGAGGAATTTAATGATCTGGTGCAAATCGTGAAAGACATGAACCTTTGGATTCAAGCCAGAGATGAGATTGTGCAGATTGTACGCCAGGCAGCAAGAGATGCAGCTCTAGAAGCCATGGTGCAACAAAATCGACAACCACCACTGCCGGTAGAACAACCAGTCCCACTAGTGCAGCAGAACCAAGTAGTGCAACCCGTCCAACAAGTAAACTAGCAATAGCTGCCTCCACCACTGGTTGACCTCCCAGCTTCACAGAACGAGACGCCTCGAACGAAGAGGCAAATCACCCTTGCGCCATGATCAACATCACGGTGAATGAGAGGAGAGGAGAGAAGAGGAAGGACGGGATAAGTACAACCGACATTGGCAACTTGAACTTTCAGCTCGGCGTTCTCGTGTTTCTGAGGAAAAAGGCCAAGGGATTAAAGGGAGAAGGGACATCAGCTCGCCCACGAACTCCACCTCGGAAGTTCGAAGCGTATACACCCCAAAACGCTCCCCGAGGTGAAATATTGATACAAATACAAAACGAAGAATACCTGAAATGGCCCAAGAGACTGAAAGGGAATCCAACTTAGAGAAACCAAAGGAAATATTGCAAGTTCCACAAGATAGTGGGACACAACACGAAAGACTGCTTCGACTTGAAGAATGAAATTGAAGAACTGATAGCAAGAGGTTACTTGAAGTAGTACGTAAAGGCCAACTGACCTGTAAAGAAGCAAAAAGAGAAAGAGGATGAAATGGATGATCTCACGGAAGGCATCACAGGAATAATTCATGTCGCCGCAGGTGGATCTACAATAGCTGGATGCAGCTACACTGTGAGAAAAGCTTCAATTAGATAGTTGTGAACCGACTTGGAGGATTGACCTAATAAGAAATAAAGGGACCAGGCCCATGCAAGGACAACGACATCAACAAGTATCTCTCTAGGTGGATGAGCTGTGCCACGTGCCAGGCACACCATGAACCTAAGAGTGTATAATGAACAAAAAACTTAGAATTATAATAAAGTTCTAAGTTTTAATGATCAGATTTGTTGCAGCTCAGCTCGGAATAGAACTGAGCTGGGAACATCATTTTTGTTACTTAACGTTGTGTTAATATTGTTAAAACATAAAAGCATTGAGGTATTAACTCGGCTCCCTACCAGGATGACTCGAGCGGACGAAGATACTCAGCTCGGGAAAAGGGGTAATGGTTAGGAATTAATAACTCAACCGAGCTGGTAAATGCATGAGTGAATGACTTTTAAGTCAGGAAAACTCACCTGAAACCATAGAAATAGTAGAAAATAAACATTTCTATTACTGCTCAAAAGAGCAAAAAACAACAAGGTTCTTTCAAATTTTACCAAGCATAGAAGCTCAGGGGTGCATAAGAAGACAAGAAAAAAGATCACCGGGAGGTCTGGTTGCTAGGAGTAGACCCAGGATCATCAGCCGTTGGTTGAGTGCTATCTTCCTCCTTGGGCTCACTCTCAACTTCGGCTGCCAAGACGAGCTCCACATGCCAGCTCGCTGATCGGGCGGTCAAGAACGGTGGCCGAGTAAAGCTTGCAGAGCCTAAAACTCTTTCTAACAAAAGGGACGACATAATCAAGCATCTCATTGTCATACTCCTTTGAGAGCTTGAAAGCGACAATGGCCTTTTCACTTGCCACCTCAAGCTTGGCCTTGAGCTCCTCCTCCTGCTTCGCGCGCTGTGCCTTCAGGCTCTCTTCCCTCTCCATGTTAGCCTTAAGGGGCAGGTGAGCATTCAATTGATACTTTATCGTCTCCAGGTGAACAGAGTCTAGCTTATCTGAATGCTTCCGTTGTTCACCTCGGCGGTTCTCTGGTGTGCACGATCTTCGCTTCCTGGTCTGCTCGGCAGTCCATGAGTAGTGAGTTCTGGGGAGTTTGATATGCTCACTTCCTCAGAAACACGGGAACGCCGAGCTGAAAGTTTAGGTTGCTGATGTCGGCTGTACCTATCCCGTCCTTACTTTTCTCTTCTCTCGTTCACCGCGATGTCGGCCACGTTGCAAGGGCAATCTGTCTCTTCGTTCGGGGTGTCTCTTGTCCCATGAAGCTGGGTGGTCAACCGATGGTGGAGGCGGCTTTTGCTGGTTTACTTGATGGACGGGTTGCACTAGTGGGACTGGTTGTTCTACCTGTGGTTGTGGTTTCTGGTTTTTTTGCATCATGTCTTCTAGAGCTGCATCTATCATTGCCTGGCTTACAATCTACACAATATCGTCTTTGGCTTGAACACAAAGGTTCATGTCTTTCACAATTTGCACCAGGTCATTAAATTCCTTACGGGAAACTCCATCTGGTGCATTTGGAGATGGGATTCACCGGTGGTGTCTCTTTGAGGTCCCATTGGGAGAATGGTGAGAGGTCCTATGGGTGTGTCTGGTTGTTTGCGACATGTCGGTAGAGTGTTTTGTAGGGAAAAAGGGCTTTTAGTGTCTGACTCCTACAGATGGCGCCAATTGATGCCACCAGAAAGTGGTTGTCTCTGAATGAGCTTGGTGATATCTTGTAGAAGGAAACAAAGTCAGAGGGCTCGGGGTGATATCTCAGGCTTGTAGCTCCGACAATCAAGTTAGTACCAAGTATTCAGAGGTGGTTGAGAATTCAAGGATTCATAAAATATCAATTGAATGCTCACTTGCCCCTTAAATAGGCTTCGGCATACCTGCCGGGACATGTATGTGTTGGGTAGATGTAGGACACCTTTTGTAGCTTGAGATACCTTGAGCTTGCTTTGCCTCAATGGAGCTTGGGTAAGACACCTTGGTCTCTACCAAGACACCTGTTTTTCGAGCTCAGCCACATAATGCTCGATTCGAACACTTATGGCCTGGTTCAAGCTAGCTGGTATCTGGTCAAGACACCTGGTATCTGGCTCAGGCATCTGGAGCTTAATTAGTGCTACTTGTTTTGCCACCTACCACATGCATTAGCCACCTGGTGTATAGCTGTGACATGCAGTGTCGATCTGTCTTCCATGTCTTTAGTGCATGTAGTGGGCCCGAGACCGGTTACCTGGCAAGTTTGCCTTACATGTTGATAATCTCGTTGCATGTATTGCCAGGTGGTCACCCGATGGACAAGTGTTGGAATGAAGAGCTCTCCTGAAAAGGAGCTTGTCTTACTAGGGAAGAGCCCTCCTGGGTGGGAGCTCGTCTTGGTAGGGAGATCTCCTCGGAGGTCGGTGGAGCTCACATGTCCGTGTTGAGCTGAATCCGAGGTGAGTCTTATCCTTTGAGACGACGGCAAGGTGATGTTCTCCGAGTTGAAAGCAAAGTTGTCAGTTCACCTGAACATGCCACGTGTTYGGTAAGAGGTCGGATTTATACTCATCACTTGCCCCCCACTTTTGAAACCGAGGTGACTAGGCTCGGTTAAAGGACGTACCTGACTATGTCGTTTGTTTGGGTGTTACCTCTTTTGTTACCCCTGCCTCCTTGTTTGGTGACGTGAGTTGAGAAGTTCCGTGAAGCATTCCAGCTGGTATGCACGGACTTGAAATAGTGCTGGTTAACTACTTTCGGACTTCAAGAGCGCGCTAAACTGATTTGGGACCTTAAGAAACCCAACGGTCACGAATCCGAACCGTTGAGACCATTCGATCGTGGCCGTCTGTCCTCCACCCCTTTTGGCTATAAATAGAGGCCTCCTGGGGGGACATTTGTGCATTCATCCTCCACCCCTTTCATTATGTTTCATTTTATAATGAAATATATTCTGTTAGTTATTCAAAACCACTCAGGTTGCTAAGGGCATCTGCATTAAAAGCATGACACAACTTTTACTGATTTGCAGTTTCTTGTGTGTAGTTAGTAGCTTCAACCTGAAGGCCTATTTCTAGCAAACCACGTCCTTGTGTCCTTGACCACCTGAGAAATGAGAGCTTCCACAGTGGAATTGGTTACCAAAAGTTCTCTGGTTTCTGTCTATCCAAATGTGGTGACCGGTAAAGCTACCATGAAGATGTTTGACAGAATAGCCTCTACCTTAAAATGGTCAATGATCCAAGGGAAGTCAAGCACCCCAAGATCAAGGTCTTCTCTACCAACAACTCTGCTGTGTTGCAGTCGTGAGTCACCCACCAAGCACCATGGAGGTCTTCATTTGTTGTTGGTTTTCTCCAACTCTCTTCTGAAAAGGATCTCTACAAGACATCATTTGGTTCGCAGACCATACAAAATTACCATACAAAACCGTCTTCCGAATTATAGGAAATGCTGAAGTAGAAATCATTCCACCTTTCATATCCACCTTGATACACACCCTAGGAATATCTTGTAGTGAGAATTGAGTCATTGACTTGACAACTTCATAACTGTGCAACAAGTTAAGATGGCTAAGTGACACATAAGCATTCTGCCCTGACAAGGAAAGTTGATGCTTAGGCGAGAAAATTTAATATGTAATGAATAAAAAAGTGTATACATATTTTGTGATGCATGCATATAATCATACATAAGGTATTATGTAATTTACATGTTAATTATAACATTTTGATCATTATGTTAATTATAAAATACTAAACCAAAAATTCAATAAGTAAATGATTAAATAACAACTTAAAAAAGGAAGCATACACAGGTAGGGGTGTTCAATTGGACTGGATTTGGTTCAATCCGAATCCTGTCCAATGTGAACCCATTACAAATGGACCGGGTCCAATCCAATCCAAAGAATATTTTGGACCATTTCGTACCAGTCCAATTCAATGTTTGGACCAAATCTGTTCAAATTTGTTTTAATTTAGATTAATTCTAACCCAAACCCGGTCCATTGACACCTTATGTTCTTATATATTATTTTTATCAATGAACCAGATATTGGCTCAATCCAACCCAATCTAATATAAATTCATTATGGATGGACCAGGTCCAATCCAATCCAATAAATACTTTTGACCATTAAGTTTGGACTGGTCCAATTCAATGTCTTATTGGTCCATCCAATCCGTCCAAATTGATTTTTGGTTTGGATGGGGTCCAATCCAAAACCAGTCCATTGACTTGTTTTAACTTGCACTACTATCAATACAAAATGGGTTCTAGACAGCCATATCAATATATTAAGTAAAGAGGGAATAATTAGTTGTTTGCTCCAAATAAGGTGTTTATGTCAATATCACTTTCTAATATGTCTCCTAGGTGATAGGCTTCCAAAATGCCTGGGTGGTTGCCTAGTCAATGCCTAGGTGACACTCCAACTACAAAGATCCATAGCTTGTTATGGATGCATTCGTGGGAAAGGCTTACTGCCGCCGCGGGCAGCAGCAGTAAGGAGGGGCCCACACGACAGCTCATCAGGGGGCCCATGCTTATCTTGCCACGACAGCTCTGCTCCCCAACTCGCCACCAACTTACATTATCCCTCATCCCATCTATCCTTATCTTATCTTATGTTCTTAGTAAGAGTTTTGTTTACCACTAGAAGTAGGAGTTTGGTTACCATTAGAAGTAGGAGTTTGAGTTTGATTTAGAGAGGGATTATCCTAGCCTAGCCGAATACAACAAGGAACCCCCTCTTGTAATCTTCTATCTAAGGAGCTGTGAATTGGAATAAAGCATTCAGTTTCCAGTTAAGAGAAGAGTGAGGAGAGTTCGGGTGGTCTCTTGGACAAATCATCCATTCGGTTTTCCACAATAGGGTCTGCACGCAAGGGAAGGCGCAAGGGGAAGCAAGAGGTTCTCCCCGTGGACCGACTCGTGACGAGATCCTACGCCCGGGCCCATAACATTATGGTATCAGARCTTACCGTCATGGGGGAACAGGAGCCGCTGTCTTCCAGGGGGTCCACGAACTGGAACATAAGCTCGCAGAAACCAGCATGGAGGTTCGTGAAGTCAAGGACGATGTCCGGGAGCTGCGACGCCTGCTGGAAGTATTCCTCTCCAACAAAGAAGTTCGGAGGGAACCACCACCACAAACAGTCGCCGTCCGGACTGGGCAGAGACGTCCAGCAAACAGCAGATCGCTGCCCTGACAGCCGCAGTTATTCCCAAGTATAGCTGGCTGGAATTCCCATCTTACAACGGCACCGGAGACCCGTTAGGATGGCTGTATCGTTGCGAACAGTTCTTCCGTAATCAGCGCACTGATGACAAGGATAAAGTCAGTCTGGCCGCCTTCCACCTATCAGAAGAGGTGCAGCTCTGGTTCTACCGATTGGAGCAAGAAGAACCCGGTCTCAGCTGGGGACAGTTTAAATCATATTGTCTCCTCAGGTTTGGACCCTTGTTGACAAGCAACCCGCTGGGCGAGTTAATCAACCTCAAGCAAACTGGAACCGTGGCACCAACGCCAGTTCCAAACCCTTCTCGCCAGAGCAACCTCAATTCGCGCAGATCAGCAAGTAGATATGTTTACAGCAGGGTTAGTAGAACCCCTAAGAGTGGACGTAGAGATGCAACATCCTCCTAACCTGGCCACAACGATGAACCTCGCGTGTGCCTTCGAATGGAAAATGCAACTCTCTCACGGAAACCTCAGTATAGGACGACTGACAACAACCTGGGCACCTTCGAAGACAATAGGGGTGTCTCCTTCGACAACCAGCAGSGAACAAAGGCCTCCTGTCGGTAACCCCTCCAGATCGGCATCAAGTGCAAGAAGTAGCAGGACAACACCCCTCATTAGACGGCTGTCCCGAGCCAAGATGGCAGAACGTCGCGCAAGAGGGTAGTGCTTCAACTGCGATGATCTGTACTCCTCTGGTCACAGGTACAAGAAGCTGTTCTGTCTTCTGGTAGAAGAACCCGAAGAAGACGAGGAGGAACCTGCAGCATCAGAACCAAATATCTCCCTCCACGCCATCACGGGGATCAAAACTTCCCAAACCATGCAACTAAGGGCGCGGATAGCAGGGCAACCAGTTCGTATTCTTGTAGACTTCGGAAGCACCCACAACTTTGTCAGTGAACAGGCTACCCGTCGGTTCGAATTACCGATGGAAATCAGGCCGTAGTTATAGGTAGCCGTGGCCAACGGGGAAAGAGTTCACAACCCTGGTATCTGCAAAGACACCAAAATTCAGGTCGGATCAGAATCCTTCCGGGCTGATTTATTTGTACTCTCCTTGGATGAATTTGGCATCATCCTGGGAGTCAAATGGCTAATCACTCTAGGGCCCATCCTATGGGACTTCAGCGCCCTGACAATGACTTTCCACTTGAATGGGAAACCGGTTACATGGTAGGGAACCAGAATAAGGACAAAAATGCAACTACACACACTTCAAGGTGAGGACTCACGCGCAACAGATATGGAGAGGCTCCTCGTGGATTTCTCTACAGTGTTCAAAAAACCCAAGGGGCTCCCACCTTCCAGAGCCTGCGATCATCGGATCCCTCTGATAGCCGGATCAGATCCCATCGTCGTCCAACCCTACTATTACCCACATCGACAGAAGGATGAAATAGAAAGGCAGTGCGCGGACATGTTACAACAGGGGATCATCCGTCCCAGCCTCTCCGCCTTCTCCTCTCCAGTTCTATTGGTACCCAAGCAAGATGGGACTTGGAGATTTTGTGTAGACTACAGAGAACTTAACAGTCGGACGGTCAAGGACAAATTTCCTATCCCCATCGTAGATGAGCTATTGGACGAGCTCCATGGCGCACAATACTTCTCAAAACTAGACCTCTGGTCGGGTTACTTCCAAGTCCGAATGACTCTTGAAGATGTAGAGAAAACGGCCTTCAGAACACATCATGGCCATTTTGAATTCCTGGTTATGCCAGCCTCAGCAACGCTCCTTCCACGTTCCAGGCCCTGATGAACGAGGTATTCCACTCCCACCTCCGCAGATTCGTCTTGGTGTTCTTTGATGACATCCTAGTCTATTGCAGATCGTGGGTAGAACATGTGCAGCATCTACGGATCGTTCTTGAACTCTTGCAACAACACCAGCTCTTCCTTAAGCGATCCAAATGCTCCTTTGGGGAACGTCGGGTCCTTTACTTAGGACATGTGATCAGCGGGCAAGGGGTCACTATGGATGACTCCAAGATGTAGGCAATCAGGGAATGGCCCAGACCGCAATCCGCCAAGGCTCTCCGCGGGTTCCTAGGGATGACAAGCTACTACCGCAAGTTCGTACAAAATTATGGACTTTTGGTGGCTCCACTAACCATTTTGCTCAAGAAAAATGCCTTCCTCTGGGATAGTACAGCCGATGCAGCCTTTGTGAGTTTAAGAGAAGCCCTCTCCACGCCGGTTCTACAGTTGCCAAACTTTGATCTCGAGTTCAGTGGAGTGCGATGCATCCGGCACCGGCATCGGTGCCATACTACAGCAGCAAGGGCATCTAGTCGCCTTCTTCAGCCGCAAACTGGCCGACCGCCACCTTAAGTTACCTGCCTACGAACGTGAATTGATTGGACTAGCGAAAGCAGTGCAGCACTGGAGGCCGTACTTGTGGGGCAGATCGTTTGTCGTCAAGACGGACCACTACAGCCTCAAATATTTGTTGGAACACGGCTTACCACCTCGCCACAACAACATTGGGTTAGCAAACTCCTTGGGTTCGATTTTCGGGTGGACTACAAGGTGGGAACCTTGAACTGTGCCGCAGATGCCTTGTCTCGCCGAGAAGAAGACAATATGCTGCTCCATGCGATCTTACAGCCCCGAGTCACCTTGCTAGAAGACATTCGGAACATACTACCACAATCACCGGAGTGGAACGAGTTGGTCAAGAAAATAGAAGCCGGAACGACCAGCCCAAACTGGTCCGTGCACGACGGGTTGGCACTATACAAAGGGCAGATTTATCTCCCATCCGACTGCCCTTTAATTCCCTCCGTCATCTCCAGCATACACAACTCCACGCATGAAGGTGTCCAGAGAACATTGCACCGCATCCACGCTGACTTCCACTAGCAGGGTATAAAGGCTTCGGTGCGAGACTTCATTCAGAACTGCTCTATGTGCCAACAACAGAAGTGGGAAAACTTGCACCCAGCAGGCCTTCTCCAGCCACTTGCACTCCCAACTCAGATCTGGGCAGATATTTCCATGGACTTCATTGAGGGCCTACCCAAAGTTGGAGGGAAGCCGGTCTTATTTGTAGTGGTGGACCGCTTTTCCAAATATGCGCATTTCCTTCCCTTATCCCACCCTTACAGCACGGTTTCAGTCGCCCATGCCTTCTTCACCCACATCTTCCGATTGCATGGGCTACCCGAATCCATCGTAAGTGACAGAGACCCGATCTTTACTAGCACTTTCTGGAAGGAGCTATTCCGTCTGCAGGGAACAGCCCTGGCCTTCTCCTCAGCCTACCATCCGCAGACTGACGGCCAAACGGAGGTGGTAAACCGAACAATAGAGATGTACCTCCGCTGTTTTGTGGGAGACCAGCCCCGACATTGGGTGGAGTACCTTCCGTGGGCCGAATACTGTTACAACACCTCATACCACTCCTCTCTTGGCATGACTCCCTTCCGGGTTGTTTATGGTCGGGACCCCCCCGTCTATTATCTTACGATCCCAGTTCAACACGGTTGGAAGAAGTGGATCGCAGCCTACAAGATCGTGATGCCCTCCTGGCCGAAGTCTCCTTGCGCTTACAGCAGGCTCAGGCACGTATGAAGAATGCCTACGATCAGCGTCACCAAGAAGTCACCTTTGAGCCGGGACAGTTCGTTTGGCTGAAGCTCCAACCTTATCGGCAGCTCTCCTTCAGATGCAGAGCCCCCTCTAAGTTGGCTCCCAAATTCTACGGGCCTTTCAAGGTTTTACGACAGATCGGGAAGGTTGCATATCAGCTCGAGCTACCGGAACACAACAGACTCCATGATACCTTCCACGTGTCCCTACTCAAACCTTTTACAGGGACTCCTCCTGCTCAAGTACCTTCCCTACCCCCCTTGAAGGACAGCAGACCCATTCTCCAGCCTCGGACTCTTGTCCGATCCCGCATCAACTGGGGTACCTTACAGGTCCTTGTGGAGTGGGACGAACTACCATCAGCGGAGGCCACCTGGATTCCCTGGTCTGATCTTCACGACGCCTATCCGGATCTCGAGCTTGAGGACAAGCTCGTTGCCCAGGAGGGGTGTGATGTTATGGATGCATTTGTGGGAAAGGCTTACTGCCGCCGCGGGCAGCAACAGTAAGGAGGGGCCCACACGACAGCTCATCAGGGGGCCCACGCTTATCTTGCCACGACAGCTCTGCTTGCCAACTCACCACCAGCTTACATTATCCCTCATCCCATCTATCCTTATCTTATGTTCTTAGTAAGAGTTTCGTTTACCACTAGAAGTAGGAGTTTGGTTACCATTAGAAGTAGGAGTTTGAGTTTGATTTAGAGAGGGATTATCCTAGCCTAGCCGAATACAACAAGGAACCCCCCTCTTGTAATCTCCTATTTAAGGAGCTGTGAATTGGAATAAAGCATTCAGTTTCCAGTTAAGAGAAGAGTGAGGAGAGTTCGGGTGGTCTCTTGGACAAATCACCCATTCGGTTTTCCACAATAGGGTCTGCACACAAGGGAAGGCGCAAGGGGAAGCAAGAGGTTCTCCCCGTGGACCGACCCGTGATGAGATCCTACGCCTGGGCCCATAACATAGCTCTACCCAGTCTGCCATATTGAAACACATGGCTCATTAACTATATCCCCATGCCAACCCCCTTCCTATTTCTCTATCATATTCTTGGATCAAATGTGAGGATCATTGAAGATGTTAGTTCCAAGAAAGCAAATCTCACTGAGAAAAGAGACAAGTTCCTTCCCTTTCCTTCTCAGTAATCCTTATACAACATTCTCACCTCCTCTTGTCATTAATCCCCCATTTGAGATGGTTTTCAACCTTCTTTGATTGGTTTTCTAAGTCTAACATAGTGCCTTCTCACATACCCTCTTTCATCTTCCCTAGTCGTTTCATCCTTCTCAAGTTTAAAGTAACAACAAGCATGTATGCCTCATCCCCTGGAAAGAAAGAGGCCCAGCTTATCTGATAGTTTCTCTTTCATTTTACCCCTTCCTCAACCTTATGATGCACCAATTCCCTAGTTCAGTTATCCTGGATTTAGGGGGTGTTCAACAACATGGTTGGTTTTGTTTTTGAAAACAAAAGAAAACTGTATTGATCAAAAAAAAAAAAACAAAACAAAACTGCCACATTAGCAAAAAATCAAATCTTTAAATCCACCCCCACGGTTACTTTTGTTAACAGGTCACAGGTGTCTAAGAGAATTATTAAATACCTTGAAATTGAATTACGTCTTCCAATTGCTTCCTGAAATTTGATCTAGGAATTATGATTTGCCTGTACTTTCTACCATTTTTATTTTTAATTTTTTGTTTCTCCCATTAAGTCATGGACTCATGGTGATGTGTTCTATCAGTTTCATTTTTTTTTCTTTTGAAGATTATAAAGCATTTGTCTTGCAGTGTCCATGCATATGTTGTTTTCAAAGATGAGCAATCTGCCCAGGCTTCTTTGTCACACAATATGGCAATGGTATGCTGAACAAATCCATTAGGATGGTTAGGTTTACACTTTGGACTTAAATATTGGATGAATATGCTGAATTGACTGTTCCGTTTCCACTGATGTAGGTAGGAGGGAATCATATTCGTGTTGACAGGGCATGCCCACCTCGTAAAAAATTGAAAGGAGAGAACAGTCCCCTTTATGATAGAAAGAGAACTGTTTTTGTGGGCAACCTCCCATTTGATGTGAAGGTGATTTCATTCTCCAAGATATTTACTTGTAGTTAAAGTTGTTTCATTTTAGCATCTTAAGATTGCATCCATGCTTTTCATATTTATTTTAATATTTTTTGTTTTCTCTGCAGGATGAAGAGCTTTATCAGTTATTTTGTGGGATCAATCAATTGGAATCCAACATTGAGGCTGTCCGTGTTATTAGAGATCCTCATACCAGTGTGGGGAAGG
Source organism: Nelumbo nucifera (assembly GCF_000365185.1). Next base: position 2,329,838 of record NW_010729160.1, read on the forward strand.
GAATTGCTTATGTCTTGTTTAAAACAAGGGTATGATTTATTGTTCTGCTGCACTTTTTCTCCTCTCTGTTTTGATTCAATCTACTTTCAATTCCCAATGTCTCCAAGCTCCACTTTTGAATGATAATGATGCTGCTTCCCTCCCAAGATTTTTTCATTTATAAGCATGGCACGCTTCATTTGTCAAATGGTATTGGCCCATTCTTTGGTGAGATCACCTTTATGTAGTTCAGAGATGTTTTAGGTGGTAAAATTGTAAACATCTCAATACATGCAAATGTCATGGTTTGGTTATTCAATTGGAAGTCTTTTCTAGCAGAACTGTATTTTCACTCTTTTTGGAAATAAAGATCGACTCATGAAATTATTTCATACTTTAATGCTGGAGAATGTGCATGTTGATAGGAAACAACAATTATTCCATATTTATTTATGTATTGTATTCAACAAGGGTTAAACATTTAAATATTTCTGGCATTAGGCCATTAGAAGGGTGCCCATGTAGGGTCAATGTCATCAGTTAATCACAAAAGCCATGTGCACGTGTTCTGGTCAAATGAAAGAAGAGGATGAGGGAAGAAGTTGAAGGGTAAAAAAGTTTGTTTATCATTCTATGGGCTTTATGTCTTCAGTTCCCCGTTATTTCTTTATTTGATGGTTGATGTGCAGGTAGCATAAGCAGATGGGTTTCATTCATGAGGGCTGAATCCTGGGATTAGGAGGGGATTCTCTTGCTTTGAGGTGTTATATGATCAATGTAATTGGATTTTCTTGACAAGAAGCTGTTGTATCCCTATTTTGTATTGTCACCTTCCCTTAATTTCTCATGAAAATACTCTTTTTATAAAGAAAAACTAAACAAATAGGCAGATTTTAGGGTGGTTTATAAAACCCCATAATTCTTTTTATTTGCACCAAAATCTCTGTTTGGTTTGTCCTCTTGTGACCTGACAGCAACGGGCAAGACTGGTGATGCTAGGAGTGCTCAAAGAAATAAACATCGTTAGGGCCCAACAGAATTCTGAGTTACTGCTCAGTGAAGTTACTTGAGTGATACTGGGTAATTGATTTATTTCGTTTATACGTATGTGTGTGCACATAACTGCCCATAAAAGGTTGACAAGTTTCTCCCTTCTACATCACTCAACATTTTCTTATAATTCAATAATATTGGTAATAAATTGGCAACAAAGATAACATCTAATGGATCGTGGGATAAGAGGTATGTCTCTGGTAGACTGGGGAGCTTAAAGAGTCTGGAAACCCTTGGCACAGGGATCACTTTTTGTTTGGTTTGGTTTGGTTTGTACTGAGTAGATAAGAAAAATCAGGTTAAAGTGGAGGAATTTCTGGAAGAAATGGGTGAAGGAAGCACATAAAGGAGTAGAAGGGGCTTTAAAGATGTAATGGGGCAAAGATGAGGAAGCTTGTCAAGGGTGCAATTTTATGCTTTATTCTCTTAATTTGGGATTTCTTAACAACTTGAGCAAAACTTACTATTCTTTCTTGTCTTAATTCTCATTTGTTATTACATTAATTTTCTCCCTACAACCCTATATAGTCTGGTCCGTGTTATGATGACTGGTAGGATTATGACATGCAGGCTGCTGCTAACTTGGCCGTCCAGAAAAAGTCACTGAAGCTCCGAGATCGTGAATTGAGACTCTACCATGCCAAACCAGATTCTACTCCAGCAAAGAAAAGAAGTATTTCACCCACATGGGCAGATAATTCCCCAAAGAAAAGGTTAGTTGTGGCTTCCAGTGGGGGTGCTTCATCAGACAAGGGTAAGGCCAAGGCAAGACCTCTCTCGTACCAGGGCTTAAGAGCAAGCAAAACAGGAATGCAAAAGAAAGGGGGTTTACGCCCAAGAAAATCTGAGCAAGGGAATGTAAAATCTAAAAAGGGTTCTGGGCAGAAAGAACGCAAGGGCAAAAGGCCTGCAGTCGCTGCTAGAAAGGCAGCAATGAAGAGTGGTGCAACTCCAAGACAACCAGGGAAAAAACGGAAGCTTGAAAGCCGGACCCCAGAGAGTTCACACAAAAACAAGAAAGCCAAGAAGTTGAAATAGGAAAGATAATTTTACAAGGGTCTATTCTGTTGTACTAGCTTTGATAATTTAAAGGGAAATTTTATGAGAACTTGGATAAAAATCACAGCTCTTGTTTTAGTTGCCTTTTCCCTTCCATTGAAGAGATCGTTGTAGCATCTAAACTATTATGTATTATTCAATCGATTGGTATATGTAACAGATATCTGTTGCGTTATTTATTGATATCTCTAGTTAGTTTCTTCCCCCTATTTTGTTTTTGTATCACTTCCACTGTTTTCGATTCCGGGCGATACAAATACAATTAGATAGAAATTTAGTAGTTTATGTTCCCAATGTTTTAAATGGTCCTTTATTTTTCTTCAAATTTCTTACTATCCTTTTCCAGGCTCCATTTGTCTCAAGCTATGTTGTAAGTTTCTTATATTGATTTTGAAAGACTTGAGCGGCATTTAAAACATATGCAGCAGAGGCAGCAGCTTAAATAAAGTTCCCTCGGGTTGAAGGTTGATGGCCTACGGCTACAGGGTACATCCCTCCCTCACGGTAAAAGGCTAAATGCTATTAGCCTTATTTCACATCACTAAGGCATCATGGTATATTCCACTCCGTCAACGGAGGCGTCAGGCTTGTGGAGGTCCTTCAAACAAAAAAAAAAAGCATTATGTCCCTCAAAAAATAGGAAGATTTCAAGACTGAAAATTTAACAAAGAATATAGATATATTCCTTGATAAGTGAAAAGGTAGAAAAGGATGAGTACCCCAATCCCACCAAATAATTGGGAATAAAACTATGTTGAGCCTAAGGATAACAATGGAGTAAGTAATATTCTATCTTTGCTAGCTAAAGTTTGTCTAATAGATGTTCTGACATGGGGTGACGCACGCTAACGTTGCCTGTTCCTGTTAGGCCTCGTCGTCATGAATGAAGTAGAACAATACTTCATGGGTTACTTCTTTTTGCCTCTAAAATTATTTTCTATACTTCATCTTCCTAACCTTCGTTTTACTGTATACTTCTGTCTGAATTTTACTCATCATCCTTTTTGTCACAACTCGCTAGTCGCCATTAATTAGGACTTTTGCTCTTCAGGTGGCATGTTTGGGTGGGGTGAGGTTGGGGGAAGGGGGGGAGATGAGGTGGTAGCAGGAGTATATCATCGATCCATTATGGTTTATGGAGGCCTTCATTAGCTGTTTTTGTTTTGTTTGTGAAAATGGCTGGGCGTCTTGCACGAGTATGTCAATCCACAAGTGTTGCGATTGTACAACATTTGTTACACAACAACATTTATCGACCCCATTGAGACACCGAAACATGAATATTAACAATACATACATACATTAATAACTAACTTTTAATGTATTAACTTTAAATACATTTTGAACGCCAGGAGTGTGGTTAACTTATGGATTGCAATCAATGACAATGGGACGTGCAAAACCAATTTAATGATCGCATGAGCCACACTATTCCCCGTAGCCATCTGAAGATTTGTCTGACTGAGGCCAGAGTGCAATATTCTCTCAAGTTGTTGCAGGTTTGTGGTGGTGAGGATCTCTCTGCTAGCGGTAGAGATGTAGCTGCAAATTGAACTTGCTCTAACTCTACATGTAAGGACCTGCTGTGATGTTTCTGTGCTACCAAAACACATGGAGGACCAATCTGTCTGAGGACGCCCTACACCTTGCTCTTACTCATCAGAGTAGGGGTGACTGTAACAACCCCAATAAGGAACATGGTGGCAATTGCCTGGAAATCATAAAGGTCACCTACCGATTGCAACTCTCCAAGAGTTATTCCAGCCTGCACAAAAGCAAAGTTGAAAACCCATTTGAGAATCTGCCTTGTTAGAATAGATATAGTGGTCGCATGCTGTAGGGATTGGATGTGACAGTTTATAGAATGCTTATCCCATGAATCAGTCCAAGTGGTTCAATAACTGAGAATCTGCCTTCTTGGATGCCCAGAAAGATGGCAACACAAGGGTGTTTCTCACCTAAGTCTTAGTTCTAACAACTAAACATCAATCCGAAATCAAAGTATCAAACAACAATTGATAGAAAATTGCCTAGACAGGAAATACATTGGCAAACCCCAACAAATAGATATCCTATCATTGAACATTTAAGGCCTGATGCAGTGGCATCACAACAAAGCATTTACCCCAACCATGTCGAAATAACTCATGCCAAATGATCTTAAAAAGAAAAATGCATACCCTCACTGTGACATAAGCAGCTGGGATGAGTCCAAAAAAGGTTGCCAGGAAGAATATATGGTACGGCACATCTACTATTGGCGAGGCTACGTTAATGAATGTGTTAGGTAATGTGGGTGTCACCCTAAGGAAAAGCATATAGTTCAATAGGCTATCTCTTCTTTTAGCTACCTGAGAGAGCAAACAGCAAAGACTGAACACTTGTTATTTGATAGAATTTATAGAAGCAAAGATAATGCCAGGGTTGAACCAATTTTCACCTGGGCTTGGAAGAAACTCAATTTGTCTGGCCATAGAGAGAAGACAAGGGGCCTCCCTATCAATTTTGATAGGAAATAACATGACGAAGCACCAGCTGTGGCAGTGAAGACAACCAAAGCCACACCCTTGAGGACTCCAAAAAGGGCTCCAGCAAGCAGTGACATAAAAACAGTTCCTGGAATCATAAAAGTCTGCATGAAGATGTAGACCACACAATATCCCACCAGAACCTGTATGGTGTAGTCGCTGGTGTAACTTTCAAGGTTATTCCTACAGATGTAACAATACTGAAAAATTAATATATATATCAATCAGGTCATGTATGTTCCCAATCATCAAGAATCAGATTAGCCAGTGGCAATTCTAGCAGGAAGAAAAATCTACGTGGCCAAAAATAAGAGATTAGCATGTGGCAGAAACCAAAACAAGATAAATTGCTGACCAAGGAAAACTATGATGATAATCCTATTGATAGTTTTTATATATAAAATAAAGAAAAATGCATCTCTATAATGTAGGTAAGCATTCACGAGCTCTATGCTCTAGAAAAACATGGGAACTGAGGAACTCTAACACTTGAAAAATTCAGTTTAGTAGAGAAATGCAGTGGCAAAGCTGTAAGCTGAACAAGGAATATCACTGAACAGGTTGATGTGAATGATAACTTAGTGCACACCAACGACCTCATTAATGTGTTGTATAAGAATACACATACACACGCATGCTTGGATGCATGGATGTGCATAGGTCTGCCAGTTGACTCTCATATTAACAGGAACAGAATTAATTTTAGTATTTGGTATATGGATTATTTTTCTTAAAGTTCTGATATTTCTCTTTTCTAATTCTCTTCTTTTCCTCCAATCTTGGTGGTGGTAAGGTGTGGCTTGAACCTCAGAAAAAGATTCACATTGTTTCTTTCTTCTGACAACCGGTTTTCTTTGACAGAGATGAGTTCCCCATGATGATACCAAAAAATCAATATAGAACAATACCACAGCTACTGTTAAAATTTGGAGAACTTTATATGGTTTTCTAAGAAATTGTTGTGATGCCCCAAAAATCCAAGAGAAAGTTAAGATCCAAAGTATTTCCTTTGATGGTTTCCCAGAAAATAAAAATGCCTTTGTAGAAAAATGACAATTAGGTGTTTAATTCCCTTTGGTCGGAAGTTGAAAACATCATAACAATCATCAGTTCAAATTCACCAGTTCTGACATTTGATATTGAAGACTGAAAGAAGTTGGATGGATCAAGTAAAAAACACGTATTGAATTAGAAGCTTCCATTTGCAGGGTTCCCAAAGCCTAATTCTGAAGATTATCTACTGTAACACCCCTAAACTGAAATATCCACACAAACAATTTCATATTGTATTTACATGGACCTTCACCACAAGTCATATCATAATCTGAAAATGGAAAAAAGATGCTCAGAATATGGACAAAAATAGAAATCGCAGTAAGCCAGTCAGCGAATCTGGACATTTTCATACTGAACGCATTCAATAAAACCATGGAATTCCAGCATCAATACAAAAGGTAGAATAAAAGGGGGGAAATGGGCAAAAAAAAAAAAAAAGATTCATTGAAAATTGAAATGCCCACAAATCTCTTTCAGAGCATCAATAAATGAATACCATAATTTTCTCTCAAAAAACTAATAAAACTGAGAAGTGCCCACAAATCAAATCACCAATAAAAAATAACCAGAAATCAAATCGGCATATAGAAACTCCTAAACTAAAGTCGCAAATCATCCAGAAAGCGGAAATTCATGGAACCCAATACGCCAAAACAAAGGGCAAGCCTCCTCGTCTCCTTGCAAAGAAAGCCCTAATTCAGTCTTTGTTCCTCATTAACAGAAAATTCCCAAACGAATTCAAAACCCTAAAATCGGACAGAACCCATCAGAATCCCCTAGCTAAATAAATTTACCTGAGAATTTGAAGATCCTCGAGAGTCCTGGGCAACTTAAGGAAGCTGTAATCAGAAGCCGGCATCGTCAAATAAACACAGGCAAGCCCCAAGACAAAGGTGAAAACGACGCTAGATGCTGCCGCCACCTCCCAGAAACTCAAAGGAAACTTAGATCCATTGTTCCTGATTGCGATTTCCCCTCTCTTCTCCATTCCGCTCTAACTAGAGAAACACACCGACAAATTAAGGGTTGTGTTTTCTGCCTTGGCGTGATATTTCAGACGTTTCAGCCCAGGTGCATTAGAAGAAGAGAGAAGGGAAGGAAAACGCAACCCTAATGTTTTAGGGCTCGTTTGGCTTTCGTTTCAGACCTTATCTTCTTCTTCTTCCTTGGTTCTTCTTCGCCTTCATCTCTCTTCCAGGGATAAAGAATATTCCTTGGCGACTAAATTCCCTCCGACCAGCTTTAATGGAGTTATGGAGGTAAAGTTTGGAGAGATGGAAACGGTTTTTGCAGAGGGATGGGGATATTCTGTGACACGTCAGCCACGATTGCCAGATGCAAAAGGCCGCCGCGGACAATCATTGGTGTACGCAACAGACGCCATCTGCTTTCTCCCTTGTTTCTCTCCTATGCACGCAATTCGACGCTCATTGGAAGGACAAGAACAAGATTCGTCAATTGTCTAAAATTACTAAACTACACTTATGTTCTTTTTTAATAAATAATTTTGATATTATGGGCCTAATTACTGAAATACGAGAGAAGCTATATATCAATCCCACGATCTGCTCCAGTTATTCCTGATGTGCGGCCGTTAGTGTTCTGTTCAATAGCGTGCGCGCAGCAGATCTGCTCTCCTTTACTGCCTTTGAAGGTTTAAAACGCTTGGATTGGAACCTACTTCCCTTTTAAGGATGGACGGTTTCGGAGGTGGGATTATATTCTCCGTGCCCGTCCCCAATCCCCAAATTCGGTGTCATTTCTCAAACTTAAATGAATCAAGCCTTAATCATTGAGACTTCAAGATTAACGAATAGTGAATCAATCCAACCCAAACAAAAAAAAAAGGAAAAACGGATCCCATCAGAAAGTTCAGTGAATCATACCCAAATCGATTAGGTCGGAGAGTTCAGATACCCAACAAGATCAGAAAAGATTGTCATCCTTAATTTCACTCTGATGCTATTAAAAAAAATCTATCTATCTATATATATAGATATATAGGTAGATATTATATATAATAAAATTAAATAATCCATGTTAGCACGAAGGAATTTGAGTTTTTTAAGACCTCTTATTTTAATGTATATTATTATTACATTTAAAAAAGATATTTAAGAGAGAGAGAATAGTAATACAACATAATAAAGTAAAATTGTAATAAGTCAAATAATATAAATAGATTGATGTTAAACAATCAAACATAAAACAATAAAAATAAAAATATAATTTTAAAAATTATTAATTTAAAAATCCATTAAACTTCCACCTAAAACTAATAAATATTAACAAAACTTAGTAAAAATTAAAAACATTTCAATTTCACTTAATAAACACTAATAAAAATAAGTAATTTAAAAACAAAAAATATTAATTGATAGTTTTAATAATACTATGATTTAAATATGGGTTTGATATATTGCAAATAGAACATGTGTTCTAATGTTGTATTTTGTTTTGTTTATTCTTTTTTATTTTATTAGATAATTTTTTATTAATTAATTAATTATATTATTAAAATTTATAATTTTTATGAGTCGAGTTGAGACCTTTATTGTGCATAGTGCCAATACTACACAAGAGACTTATATAAAATAGATGACCCATTAAAAATGATATAAAAATAAAAAATAAATGAAAATTTAAAATATAGAACCCGTTTTATCATTTATATGAAGCAAACAAGCCAAACAGGTAATTCCTACCCGTTTTATCATTTAAAATATTCCATGTCATTTTTGAAACAACCAATGAGATGCACTTTCCCAATAACCTAAATAGCATCTTCTCCTAAAATTTCTCCTAAACTACCTCCCCCACTTTCTCTAAAATTATCTTTAATTCCTATTTATCCTCTCCCC
>NW_010729160.1:2338443-2359337 GCF_000365185.1 Nelumbo nucifera
ATTTAAATTATGTTTTTTTTTTCTGGATTATCAATTTAAATGTTTTTCAAATATTTAATAATATGTAATAGCTTTAAATAAATAAAATTAATATAACAAATTTTTAAATATTTTATAGATTATTTAAATATTTAAATAACTAAATATTTATCATAACTAGATTTTAAATAGTTAAAATAACGAAATTATGTAATAAATTTAAAAAATTTCTTCAAAGAAGAAAAATAACTATAACATAATATTGAAATTAATAATGATTTAATCTATTATAAAATGAATAATGAAATTATGTAATAATAGTATAAATTATGATTTTATGGATAACTAAATTCAATAAATAATTAACATTTTTAAATTTAAATATTTTACATATTACTTAAGTATTTAAATAACTATATTTTAAATAGTTAAAATATAGAAGCTATATAATAAATTTAAAAATTCTAAAAAGTAGAAAAATAATTATAACATATTATTGAAATTAATAATAATTTGATATTATACATAATATTGTAAATAACAAATTTCACTTATATCAAGTAATAATTTGAGAAAATAACTTTCAAAAAAATTAATATTTATTAATAATAATTCTCCACTCTTAATATGTATTTATTATATAATTATATATACTAAAATTAATATTTATTGTATTTCAATAATTATTTATTGTTTTTTTGATAAATGTATTTTTAGTGATTATGTATAAATTTATTTTGTTTTGTTATTTAATAGAAAACTTTCAATAATTAATGGAGATTAAACTACTATTATTGAAATTTTTAAATTTAATTTATTATACTTATTGTATTTATTGTATTTTTGTTACAACTTATTAATTAATATTTATAGGAGATTAAACTATTATTTGAGATTATACTACTTATTGATTAAGTTAATATATTTTTAGTACTTATTGTTTTTTCATTATCAATATATTTTCAATAACTGTGCATTTTTGCTATAAATTTTCAATAATTATTGGAGATCAAACTATTGTTATTTATTAGAGATGAGACTATAAATTTAGTTGAAATTATAAGTGTTCATGAGTTGGTTCGGTTAGGGCATAGGCTATTTGGCCAACCAAATTGACCTGGTCAAGTTGGGGAGTTGGTCAAATAAAACTGATTGACCTTTTGTGAAAATGGACCCACTCAAATTGTATCAGTTTGGGTCGATTTTTTGGTTTGATCAGTTGATTCAAAAGATTCAAACTTTAAAAATTATAGTGCAATTATTAAAAAATTAGATTTATGATATAAAACATTTTAGACTAAGAAATATGAGAAATTTTCCATGTTTCCATATTAAAAATATAAAATATTAATATATGTCCATGGTTAGGTTGTTCAATTTTGGTCGGTTTACAAATGGCCAAAGTGAAATTGATCTAACTTGGTCGAATTGGAAAATTTTTGAACTAAAACCGACCTAAAATACTAGAAAACTGACCAACTCGGGTCAAGTTGATTGGGTTGGTCAGTTTCATCAGTTTGATGAATAAACCTAACTGAAATTAATTATTTTTATTTTTATATTATAAAAAATTTATTAAAAAGTAGTATATAAACTATGAGTAATTATTAATTATTTAAAAAATTGAAAATATAAAGCAATTGTGTAGAGTTCACATCTGTGCCCCACAATGTCCCATAGCATATCCCCGTCGTTTATTGGGAACATCTCTTGATGATGACATCATCGGTTCTGGTACTATCATTGGGAGATGTTCCCAATACACGGGGAGATGTGTTGTGGAACGTTGTGGGGCGCCCACTTGTGGGGCACAGATGTGAACTCTACTCTTATGTGTTTCTATTAGGGTCATTTACTATAACACACGTTATAGTTTTACATATTTACTTAAACCTACCTTATAGTTTTCATTTTACTAAAACATCCTGTATATTTTACAACTTATTTACTTAATCAACATTTCATTAAGGAGTGATTATTTTTCCATTAGGCCCATGATTTTTTATTCAAAAAATACCCTTAATTTTTTTTTGTATATAAAAGAAAATTGACCAAATATAGCCAATAGAGTGGTTGCCCGCAAGGTTCAAAGTATCGATACGCATCAGCTGATGCGTATCGTGTCGATGGCTTCCCGATACACCCCCTGTAAGGGCATATCAACATTTCATTAAGGAGTGATTGTTTTGCCATTAGGCCCATGATTTTTTATTCAAAAAATACCCTTAACACTTTTTGTATATAAAAGAAAATTGACCAAATATATAGTCAATAGAGTGGTTGCCCGCAAGGTTCAAAGTATCGATACGTATCAACTAATGCGTATCATGTTGATGGCTTCCTGATACGCCCCCATAGGGGGTGTATCGGGGTTCTAACGGGTTCAGGGGGTGGAGGAGCCTTAAACCGGCCCCCTGAACCGGTTTTGAAAAAAGGCAAAAAAGCACTATCGATATCACCCGATACACTCCTATTGACGTATCAGGCGTATCGATATTTTGAACCTTGGTTGCCCATGTCCTATTAAGGGAACAAATGCATGGTAATTTAATTTTTATTTTCTTTTGATTAAATTTATTTAAATGAGCATTAGGGTCAGCACTATCATTTTCCACCGTAATCTAATGGAAGATTGATTAAATTCATTGCAAAGTATAAGTGTTGTTTTAGTAAAATACTAACTATAGGGTAGATTTTAATAAATCCATGAAACTATAAGGGTATTAGATCAAATGACCATTTTTATTATTTAGCTTTCACTTAATAAATCTCGTGTATCACATGGGTCCCCGCTAATAACTATAAGAAATTAAGAAGCTCTAACAATTTCAGCATGTGTAGTTGGGATGTTTTTCGTCATGAGTTGCATTCTATTGGAAATTATCTTTCTTAGTCATTTCCCAATACTCTCTTGGAGCAAAGTGTGGTAGGGGTCTTCCCTCCTCTTTTTTATCCAAGTGGGTTTCCTACAAGCAACCTCCTTTTTGGAATTTCTAGAGGAAAGCAAAGTGATTGGAAAATCTCTTCTCAATCCTTTTTTTTTTTATTCCCTTCTAGGCTTCCTACTGGTAGGTGTCTATAGATAACTGATTCCCAATCTTCATGCTTCATTAGAGAGCTTCCATCATGCAATGATTCAAATAAAGATAGGCATGAGGCATCATTAATGTTAATCTAAGCACATTAGACAAAACTATGACTAGGGGTTGGTAAAGGAAAGATAGTCTCATAGCCCCAACGTTTTTGAATCGCCGTTGATCTGGATGGTCGGACTGTTCAGCCTAGGAATTGTCTAGGCAATCAGTTCCGTTTTACCCAAAACCTAGAATCTGGTAAAAAATCGTTGAAAAAATCAACAAATTATTGACTCGGATGGTTGAACCATCGAACGGATGGTAATCAGTTCCGTTTTTATTTTTTAATTATTTTTAATTTTTTAATTTTACTGTCAGAATGGGCCATCTGTTTAAACCGGATGGTCAGATCGTTGACCCAAAAACCGGTGACCAGAACGGTTCGTTTCCGGGTCATTTTTTAAAACGTTAAGGATTTATACACATGAAGAAAAGAGGATTAATTGAATTCTACGAAAGACAAAACCTAAGCTAACCTTATTAAGAAGAAAAGAATAAATCAGCAACGCTATTAACGTCAATCAAATACCACTAATTTTGCTTAAGTTAGCTAATTAATAGAAAGCTTATCAAACCCACTACATGACTAAAAACAAGTGGTCTGAAACTAACATCATTAGCCTCTTGACCTGGAAACCAAATCAATAAGACCTTAACCATTAACCATAACATTAAAAATAAAATGATCTATTCGCGCGGTTAACCATTAACTATTCATGCCACGTTAAAAACATGATCTGCTACTTTTGGACTTATTAATGAAACATTTGACCAAGAACATAAAGCTTTTGCTTAACAAAATAAACTTGAGCTAACAATGTACAAACCAGAATTAGATAACAGCTATGTTAATAATCATCGGATCAGAGAGATCTTCATCACACACACATGCAATAATAAAAAAAGCAAGAGAGTAGTGAACACCTTTAAATGTGGCCTTCTGACTGGGAAACTTTGCTGCAACGTGAATCACGATGGTCGTTGGAACCCCTATGCAGAATGTGACGATCGTCAAAGCTGGACTAGTACCCAGGTTTGGGTGCAGGATTTTAATTTATGAACGGGAGTTGATGGATTCCAGCACCTTGATCCTACGTGACGATGCTGCTATGGACCGAGTCGCCAGAGACGAGCATATGACGGAAGAGTGCCTGATAACTAATGGATCAATGGTTCAGTCGATGGCGTGTTCGTCCATTAAACTGATGAGTCTCTAAGTCGGCTTTAATGCTGAAATTCAACTCATTTGACAACCGGTACAAGGGGATAAATGGCCCAAAATAAAAGAAAAGAGGGGAAAATGTGGTTAAGAGAGTTGAACCACGGATTTGGTTTGGTGTTATTCTGATTGGTGTTAACGACGGATTTGGGGCGCTGGCTAGTAGGGAGAAGAGGATGGGAGGTTGCCACCGCCGCGGGTTTGAGTCGCAGCAGCGGTGGCGGAACAGCGAGAGAGAGAGAGAGAGAAGGAAGAAGGAAAATGGGTGGCCGGAGGAAGAAAGGGAGAACGCCCCTTCTGGTTATGGGTTGTCAACGGGTTGGGTCTGGGTCGGAACCAGGTGCAACTGGAACCGGCCCAACATTATACGTTGAGGATCCGGACCTGGACCCGATATGGTCTGTAATTTTTTTGGACCCAGAACCGAATTGATCAGTTCTCAGGACAATTATGTATGACCCGATATATCCGATTATAATAAATAAAAAATAAATATTTATGTTTAATGTATATAAAATATTGTATATATATATATATGTCAGGTTTGAATCGATTCGGGACTACATGGAGTAATCGAGACCCTATATCAGGACCCGGAACTAGCCCGTCAATTCTAATTCCCAAAACCAGAATTGACCCAATCGGTTCAGGTCCATCGGGCCCGTCAAGGCAGACCCGATCCATTGACAACCCTACTTCTGGTTCTTCATTGCTAGGGTTAGTATCGAGAGTGAAGGAGAGAGTGGAGGAGATGAATAGTGTACCCTTATGTCTATGAAAGTTTAGGTTATATTTATAATGGGGCATAAGGGGTATTTTTGTAACTTTTGAAATATTTAAGGGCATTTTCATAATTTTGGGTTTAAGAGGGCAAATCAAAATACTCAATAAACTGTGGGGATATTGGGTCAAAGAAAGAAGGGTGGAGATGGTCTTGAGGGTGTATGGAGGTTCTCTATATATGTACTAACAACATTGACCGAAGCATAATCTTTTTAGTTGATGGGGCAAATTATGGTGTTTTTTTAGTGAAAATTGATAGCATAAGGTTTTTGGGTATTTTGGATCAATTGGTGGGGTCAGATTAGTCCAAGAGTTCTTAGATCAGGGGATTTTAAGGTACAAACAATTTGATCAATGAAAAAAGCCTGAAACGGAATCTCCTTTACTGGACGGGTAAATGTAGGAATTTTAAGCTGACATTTATCTAGGTAGGGTTTCTTAGGGGCCTAGATAAAATCATGGGGTTTTATCAATTTGGATGTATTCAGATTAAGGGAATCAGTTATCAATTTCTAAATGTCTTGGGTAATTTGGTAAGGCTTAATCAGTTCAAATGTGTTCAGATTGAGGGAATTTGAGGTACGACCATATCAACTAACGAAAAAGCCCRAAATAGAATCTTCATTTGATGAAGGGGTAAACGAAGGAATTGTGAGTTGAGATTTATTTAGGTAGGGTTTCTAACATGCCTGGACAAATTGGTAGGGTTTGATTGGTCAAATGTGTTTGGATTAGAGGAATTTAGTGTATAGGTGATCTGACTAATGAAAATGCTCATAATGGAATCTTTGTTCGATGAACTGGCAGATAGGGGAGTTTTGAGTTAAATATTGTACGATGTTGTTTCTAAGTGTCCTAGATGAATTAGCAGTGTTTTGATTAGTTCAAATGTGTTCAAATTAAGGAAATTTGGGGTACGGGTATTCCGACAAATAAGAAGGCTCGTAATGAAAACTTTGTATAGTGAATGGGTAAAATGGATATTGTTAGATCTGAAATTTGTTGGGTGGTCAATCAAGTGGTTGAAGAAAGTTTTGGTGAGGTGGGTGTCATGGGGGAGGTGTCGTAATGGAGATTTTTGATTTTTAGAGTAACGAGTAACGAGAGTTATCGATTTGGAATCTTCGCATATGAGAAGTAAAATGGACATTTTTAGGTCTAAAATTTTCTAGGTGGTTAATCAAGTGGTAGATGAAAGTTATGGTGATGTTTGGAGTGTTAGAAGTAGTGTTGTGATCGAGATCTAGGATTTCAAGAGTACTGGGTAATAGAAGTGGTCGATTTGGAACCTTTCTAGATGAGGTCAAAATGGGAATTTCAAGGTCTAGAATTTGGTGGATGGATATCTCAGGGTCCTTTGACTCTAATGGGAGTGTCCAATGGCTTTAGAAATTTTAGAATCATGAGAATCTAGGTTGTGGGTATTTTGGCTAACGATAAAGCTCAAAATAGAATCTTGGTTTGATAGATGGGTAAATAAATGAATTTTAGGATGGACTTTGGTAGAATGGAATTGATTTGAATTACAAGGCCATTGGGAGGGTTTGATCGTATCAAGGGACATGTGGATCGCCAGAATTTTGGCACAAAAAGTGTTGGAGTGTTAAATGTGTTGAAATGGAGTTTCTGATGGATAAACGATGAAATCAAGGAATTTAGGGATAAAATTTGGTTCCCTGGGATTTTGGCATATTTTGGAAAGATTGGTGAGGTCTGACTGGTCATCAGGAACATGAAAAGTGGGCTAGAGAGGGGACCGAGCAAAAATCGGGTGTTGACATCACCGAACTATCCGAAGAAGAGTATGTGAGAATTTAATGATGCATAAAGTATGAATCCAATGCTAATCTGGCCTTTATATAGGCTTCAGATGCATAGTAGGAGTGTATGTGTTGGGCAGGTGGAGGACACCTTTCGATTTTGTGGAACACTTGGAGCCTGACTTGAACACTTGAAGCTCGGTCGGGACACCTAGAGCTCAGTCAAGGCCACTTGGCACTCGAGTGTTACATGCTCAGCTGACCTGCCCACCACGTTGTAGATGCATGGAGTGGGCTCGGGGCTCACTGTCTAATGGGGTTGTCATATGTGTTTGCAACTCTGTTGCATGGATTGCCAAATGGTTGTCTCCTGGACATGTGGTGATGTTTGGACCTCACCCTTTAGGGTAGCTCATCTCGGCAGAAGTTATCTCATCCAATTGATAGCTCAGTTAACTTTCCAAGCCATTAGCTAGTCAGGCGAGGTGGACCATGACTTTCGAGGTGGTCCCCAATTACCTCCTTGTAAGAAGTTATGCATGGTTACCTCCTCCTCGATGAGCGAGTTACGCATGGTTGGGCGAGGTGCACCATGGCTCTCGAGGTGGTCCCCAATGCCCTGAGGTCAAGCTATGTCGTCAAAATCCGGCTCATGGGTCAAACTGCAGCTCTTCTATGGCTTCCATGTGTCCAGTTACCTTGAGATCGGTTTTGTCCACATCACTTGCCCCCCACTTCTGAGTCAAGGTGGTTCAACTCGAGTGTAGGAAGTCTTTACTTTCATAAATCATCCTTATCGAATGTTTGGTCACTTGTTATCTTCTGAACTTCTTGGTCTATTTGGAAACATCGCTTGGAAGGGCCCTAATAGGTGCGTCACTTGTATGCGTAGACCTAAGGATGTTTATTAACCCATTTCGGACTTCAAAAACTTGCCCAACTAATTTGGTTCCTCGAGGACTTCAACCGTCGTGGATCCTAGCCGTTGAACCCATTCGATCATAGCCGTTTGGCATCCGCGATCTCTGAAACTCGTAGGGAGTCGAGGCAGCTCACTTCAGCCCCTAACAAGCTCGAGATTAGCCCTAGCGAACCTTTCATCCCAACCCAATGTACCTTGGCTGACTTGAAAAGATTTTGTCTTCTCTACAGGGTTCCTGATATGTTTTGTTTTAGGCTCCCTACTCGAAATGAGGCCCCCTGACATCATAGTGACAATGAAGTCTGTGTGTTTGAGCAGCACTTTATTGTGGGGTTGAGGTTTCCCCTCCCACTTCTCATGATTGACCTCTTAAACCGCTTTTTGATTACCCTAGGGTAACTTTCCTCTAATGCCTTCAGGCCCATCATAGGGGTAGCCTTGACAAGGCACGCATATGGGTTCCCATCAATATTAGGAATTTCTTGGCCTTGTGTGAGCTTAAGCATCACCCAAGGAGCGGATGTTGGGAAGTTTCATTGTCAAGAAGTCGAGGTCAAAGAAGAGGAAGATTGTGAAGGATAAGTCTTCCCACTCCGTTAAGGCACAAGCCATTACAAGTACCACCGAGGTCATTGCCTTGGAAGACAAGGAACCACATGTCCAAGTATCTAAGCAACCCATAAGGCCAAAAGTATGAGCTAGGGCCAGGGATACTCCAACGCCACTACTCCCAGAAGTCTCTTGATCTTTGAGCTCATTAGCCCCCCACAGCTCCTGAGCAAGCGCCAATCTAGACTCTCGCTTGGTCGGTTTGCCGAAGTTACTCTGTACAGGAGCATACAGTTGCCTACGAGCTGAGTCGGCGGTTGGTGCTGCCTTCATCGTAGGCAAAGATGGTAGCCCCTTATCCTTCTTTCTTCCGTATTTTCTTGCATTATTCCCGATTTTACTTGACGTTTYAGGCCAACACTATGGCTCAAAGGGTTTGTCCGCAGGCTCAGAGCCATCAAGACCGAGTTGATAATTTGGCTCTAATTGAGGAGAGCTACCTTGCCAAGCTTAACAAGGTGTTGGTGAAGAAGGCCCAGGTGTTGTCTGATTTGGTGGCTCACAAGGCTGAGCATGAGGTAGTCATCTCTATCCATCAAGCGGTTGTTACCGAGCTGCTCCAAAAGCTTGAAGCTTCTAAGTCTGAACATCGAGGCCTTTTGACCCATGCTAGAGAGCCCAAGGCGAGGATGGAGATGGAGGAGGCAAAGAGGACTTAGTTGCTGAGGGCCCAAGAGGAGCTAAAGTTTGAATTTGAGAGGCTCAAGGCGGACAAGGCCAATGAGCAAAGGGTCCAGGAGGACTGTTGGTTGTAGCTTGAACAGAGGTGATCACAACATACAAACTCTCAAAGGAGTACGAGACGGAGAGGGATGATTATGCAAAGTCCTTTGCGGCGAAGGGCTTTCGGTTGTGCAAGCTTCTATCCACTATGATACCAGACCGTCTCATTAGCCAATTAAAGATTACGAAGGCAATCGATGATCTCTTCTTAGTAGCTGACGTGGACACCAAGGCCGATGAAGAGGGCGAGGTGACCGAATATGACATTGTGACTCCTGCCAGCGACCAGGTTTCACCTACCCCCAATTGATCAATTGGTGTTTTGTTTGTTTTCTTTGATGTATTGTTTGAGCTGTTATGCTAGGTTTTTATGGTGTGAACTCTTGTTGCTTTCTCTTTCTCTTTTCTTTTTTTTTGGACTTCTATGTACTGAACATTTTTGTTTGATTAGCAATAGAAATGCTTTTTGGATATGTGGTTCTTAATTGAGTTATTTGATTTAAGTCATTTCCCCTTGTTTTTCCACCTCAGTTGAGTTATAGACCCTTTACCGTTTCCTGAGCTAACTGATCGTTTGMTTGAGTTATCCCGACAGGGCACTGAGTTCATATCTCAATGTCTTTATGTTTTTTAGGAATCCTTTTAACATGGCATTAAGTTATATGATTAAGAATCCCACCTCGGTTTGTTCCAAGTTGAATTACAATGAGTAGTGGACCGAGGAACTTAGAATTTTATTTCCATTCTAAGCAATCTCATACGCAATACATCCTTAAATTCATAGCGTGCCAAGTGCGAGGTACAGCTTGTCCTCCCATAGTTTGCAGCTTGTAAGTCGTAGGTCCTAATACATTGATGACCTTATATGGTTTTCCCAGTTTGGGCCTAGTTTTCCTACTCCAGCCTCCAACATGATCAATTTCTTGAGGACGAGGTTGCAACCCTAAATTTTCTCTTATTGAATCAAGCGTTATAGTACCAAGATACTTGTTGCCAGTAGGTTGTAGTCCATATGTAGGATTGGTCCTTTACTTCTTCAATTAAGTCCAAATTGTTCTTGAGCTCGTCTTCATTATAGTCTTCCTCGTAGATCTTGGTTCGTAATGTGGGTACTTTGATCTCAGTTGGAGTCACAACTTCTGTCCCATATGTTAGGTTGAAGGGTATCTCCCCAGTGACCATCCTACTCATGATCCAGTATGCCTATAGCACACTCGAGAGTTCTTCCACCCAATGCCCCTTAGCTCTGTCCAACCGTGTCTTCTACCCTTGAAGCAAAGTGTGGTTGGTCACCTTGGCTAGACCATTAGTTTAAGGATGGTTAACCGAGGTAAACTACTGGCAGATGCCCATCTCCTTGAACCAATTCTGAAATCCGATGTCATCAAACCATTTTCCATTGTCCAAAACTAGCACTCGAGGTAGGTCAATTCCCCACACTAAGTTCTATATGTTTCGGGATGTAATCATATCTAACAACTCAACTTCTACCTACTTGGTAAAGTAAACTATCATGACCACAAGTTGTTTGTGTTGTCTTGAAGCAGGAGGAAAAGGTCCTAGTAGGTCAATTCCCCATTGCGTGAATGACCATAGACTAATGAGGTACTGGAGGTCGGTTGCCGACCGGTGAGGGATGTTGGCATGGTATTGGCAGCAATCGTAACTCTTAACAAAACAAAGTGTGCCGGCTTTCATTGTGGGCCAATAGTACCCCTGTCGAAGTGCTTTTTGGGCTAGTGACATGCCCCCTCAGTTGTGCTCTGCACATCCCTTTATGGATATCATGAAGTGTTCGTTTGGCTTCAGAAGGCTTGAGACATTTGAGGTATGGTAGGGTGAATGATTCCTTATACAACTGGTCCTTGATAATAACATACCAAGCTGGTTTCAATTGCAATTTCTTGGCTTTCGAACAATCTGGAGGTAGAGATCTTGTTTGCAAATAGCTCAGTATTGGGTCCTTCTAGCTTGGTTCGGGTACCAACATTAGAGAGACCTCGACAATAAGGGTATCCAAGATGTTGGGTTGTTGTATATCCTTGACATACATAGTTCTTTAGCAATTGACATCCACCAAGCTGGCTAGCCTCGATAGTGCATCAGCTTGGGCATTCTACGACATGGGGATTTAATAGAAAAAGAACTCTTCATAATGGGAAACTAATCCTCATACCTTTGCTAAATACTTGGCCATGACGGGATCTCGAGCCCCGTAGTGTCTTGTCACCTAATTGACTACAAGCTGGGAGTCTCTATACATCATGATCTTCATTGCTCCGACTTCCTTGGACAATTTTAAACCAGCAATTAGTGCTTCATACTCTACTACATTGTTTGATGCCTTGAACCCGAATCATAGTGCATATTCTAACTTAACTTCTTTGGGCTTAAGTAAAATGAGGTTGGCACTACTGCCCTTCCAATTGGACGACCCATTTACATGCATGACACATGTCGTCGACAAATCTGGACTAGGGCTAGGTGCTTCTTCTGGAGTGGGTTGCTTTGGTGCGAAGGTGCATTCAATGATGTTGGCCAATGCCTGCGCTTTGATCGCAGGCTGAGGATCGTATCTTACACCGAATTTGCTGAGTTCGACCAGCCATTTAACCAGCCTTCCCAAGACCTCGGGTTTCATTAATACCTACCGAAGTGGTTGGTTAGTGAGAACTAATACGGTATGTGCTTGAAAGTAAGGTTGGAGTTTTCGAGTTGAGATGATAAGTGCATAGGCCAAATTCTCAATATTCGGATATCCGGTCTCAGCATCTTGTAGAACCTTGTTGACAAAGTATGAGATGCTAGACATTATCCACTTTTAATATGAGCACCGACCTTATGACCTCATCGTGAATAGACAGGTAAAGAAATAATACTTCTCCTAGGTCAGGTGTTGTCATCAAAGGAAACAAGTTGAGGTATTGCTTCAATTCTTCAAAGGTTGTTTGACATTCTAGCATCCACTCAAAGTCCTTAGCTTTTTTAATGGTTTTGAAGAATGGTAAGAATCGACCTCTGAGCTTCAAGATAAATCAACTAAGAGCATCAATTCGGGCAGTTAGCCATTGAACTTATTTAACAGACATCAAATGTTGCATGTCTAATATGTTCTGAACCTTCTCAAGGTTAGCTTCGATTTCATGCCAAGTTACCATGAATTCCAAGAATTTTTCCAAGGTGACACCGAAAACACACTTATTCAGGTTGAATTTAAGTTGGTACTCTTTCAACACCCCAAATATCTCGTTCAAGTTGTTTATATGATTGTGAGTAGCTCGGATTTTAGCCACCATATCATTGATGTACACTTCAACATTTTTTTCCTATTAACTCTTTGAACATTTTGTTTACAAGTCTCTAATAAGTGGCCATAACATTTTTTAAGCCAAAAGGCATTACTTTATAGAAAAATAAACTGATTTCTATTACAAAAGAAGTTTTCTCATCGTCATTTGGGTCATCAAAAATTGATTATAGCCAAAAACTGCATCCACGAAATTGAGCTGCTCGTAACCCAAAGTCGCATCAACAAGGTAGTTTATCCAAGGTAATGGGAAGCAATCCTTAGGGCGGGCTTTGTTTAAGTCAATATAGTCTATATAGATTTTTCACTTCTCTTCACCTTTTTATGAGTACAACGTTGCTGACCTAGTCGGGGTACACCTCCCTGATGAAGTCAGCATCAATAGCTTCTTGACCTCTTCCTCTATCGCTTACAAGCACTCAGGAGAGAACTTCCTTCTTTTTTGCACTAGAGGTCTAACAATTGGGTCGACATTATGCTTATGAGTTATGACTGAAGGGTTGATCCCTATAATGTTGGTTGTGGACCAACCAAATACATCAAAATTTAAACAAAGAAACCTTACCAGCTCGTCTCTTAAATCCGGAGGGAGGAGGGAATTAATTTGGACTGTCTTATCAAAATCTACCATCGAGATGGGTACTACTATAGTCTACTTGACGGGCTAGGCCATATTAACAGCCTCCTCTGTTGGTCRGTCTAAGTTGACGGCTACGACTTCCTTGTTCTCGGGCATTAGTTTCTTCTTCAACTTCCTTGGGTTCTCATCCTTGGTGGGTTGCTTCCCCTTTAGTGCCACCATATAGCACTGCCTTGATTCGAGCTAGTTACCCCAGACAATCCCCACATTATTCTTGGTTGGGAATTTCATCGCCAAGTGGTATGTTGAGACCACGGTGTGGAGAGCGTGCATTAGGGGTATACCAAAAACAATGTTGTATGGTGAGGGTGAATTGACTACCAAAAACTTTGTCATCACACTAGCCTGTCTCGGCATGGTCCCCGTTGTTATTGACAAGAAAATCTTATTGATTGGTCTAACTACCTCCCTTGAGAAACCGACCAGAGGTAGGTCGCTTGGGGCTAGTTTCTTCCTGTCTAGCTTCATCTGCTCAAAATTTGCGATGAACATTATGTTAGTTGAACTTCTTGAACTAGTCATAATTCTTTTTACCAAATAATTCACCATGGTCATGTAGACAATAAGGGCATCGTCGTGTGGAAACCGAACATCCGTTAGGTTGTCGTCGGTGAAGACTATGGGCTCACTAGTCTTTGGCTTCTTTACAAGTTGGTTTCATTGATCAGTTCACAACTCTTGGACTGAAGCTCTCCTTGTGGTCCGGCTACATCTTGCTACAGTCGAGCCTCGTACAATCATATTTATAATACCTGCAATGTCATCCAGGAGCTCGTCTACATCGTCAAACCGCTTTCTACTTGTTTGTAGCTCGACTGTCCTTTAAAAACTACTTCAAGTTACCTCTCAAGATCAGTTCCTTGATCTTAGTTTTCAGGTTTCAACAGTCTTCTGTGTCATGATCAACTCTATGGTGGAACTTACAATACTTCTTCAGGTTTTGTTTCACTAGGTTCCCCCTCAAGCGAAGTGGCCACTTCAGAAATTCTTCATTTTGGAATTGCATCAGGATCTGACCTTAGGGGGAGGGGGGCGTTTAAGGGCGTGTACAATTCAAACTTTCAAGTAGGAGTTCGAGATCGTGTTGATGATCCTTCACCCTTCTCACCATTGTCTTCTTTCGTCATCTGGAATGCTTCCTCTACATTCATGTACTTCATTGCTCGACTCAAAAACTCCTTCATGGTCTATGGGTGTGTCTTTGTCAAGGAGAACCCAATGTGCTTGTCCTTGACACCTCAAACTATTGCTACTAATTCAACAGTCGAATCAAGGTCGCTTACCTCCAATGCCTCATTTTTGAACCTTTGCACATATGCCCACAAACTTTCTCTGGGATTTTGATTTTGCTTGATGTGCATTAACATCACTGTCATTTTTTGGCACCTACAATTTGTCACAAAATGAGTAATAAAAAACTCAGTGAACTGGGACCAACTCACGATAGAGCAAAGTGGCAGCCCAGAATACGATAGTCTAGCTACTTTCCTAAAAGTAGTGGGAAAGGCTAAACACATGTTGGCTTCTAAAGCACCATGGAACAACATTAAGTGCCTGTTTGGCAAGTCTTTTTCAGAAGATTTGTTACAAGATCTGATAGTTAAAAGAAAGGGTGAGCTTTTGCAAATAGATCTTGGAAGACCAAGACTGTTTGGTTGAAATATTTTTCATAGATCTCAGGAAAGACCATAAAATTTAGAAGACCATTTGGTAATGTTATGAAAATATCGTTGTTAGGTATATGAATGTCTTATGTGTGGGCCAATAAACCTTTAATTTAACATGTGGGACCCACATACATCTTCTAAGGTGGGCTCCACATAGACCTGTTCATGGGCCGGGTGGCCCGACGGACCGGCCCGGCCCAGCCCGGCCCTCGGACAAGCTTGAATAGGCTTTTTGGCCCGCAGGCTTAACCTTGGGCCAAAAAGCCCGGCCCGCATAAAATTCGAGCTGGGCTCGGGCTTTGCCAAAATAGCCTAGCCCGAGCCCGACCCGGCTCGACCTATAGTTAAACCTAAGTAAAAACCCTATGTGATGTCCATTTGAATAAATTTTTTGATTTAAGAAGGTTGTTGATTCACTTGTAGGCCCATTGTTCATTTAAATAGGGGAAAAAAACATCTGAATTAAAATAGATAATGTCCATTTGAATAGGGAAAAATTCGAATTTCTTTTATTAGGTCGGGCTTCAGGCTCGGGCTCGGGCCTAACATTTTTCTGTTAATAAAGAGTAAAAGCCTGGCCCGGCCCGACCCATGAATGGGTCGAGCTCCCCATACCATTGTTGGACATGTATGTGGGGCCCACATGCATTTTATAAGGTGGGCTCAACATACCATTGGTGGACATGTATGTGTGGCCCACATACATTTTTCAAGGTGAGCCCCACATACCATTGGTGGACATGTGTGTGGGGCCCACATACATTTTATAAGGCGGGCCCGACATACCATTGGTGGAGCCCACATACATTTTTCAAGGTGGGCCCTACATACCATTGGTGGACATGTATGTGGGGCCCACATGCCATTGGTGGGCATGCATGTAGGGCCCATGTAGGTTTTTCAAGGTGAGCCCCACATATCATTGGTAGGTCCCATTTATACATTCAAATAGTTTTTTGTGGAATGATAACCCATTTTCTCCCAAGCGTGTGCATCGTGCCACACGTTCGAAGAAGACGAGGCACTAAAAGATTGTAAAAACTAAATTTGAAGATTCCTGAAAAAGCCCGAATTCGGGCTGTTGGTGTCTTTTATGTGCTGGAGCTTTTTCCCAATAGATCTTTCCATTGTCAAACGGGAAAAGCCTAGAATCCAGGCTTCCGAGCTTCTAAACAGCTCAAAGCCCATGCGGAAAGACTTGCCAAACGCGGCCTAAAGCTTGAAAACTCTTCATATGGTCTATAGGGTCGTTTGTACCACCATATGTCTCAAAAGTCAGGCTCTTACCCTGGGGGTCGAGATTCCATTAGGATCTCTAGAATAGGGGGATGCTTTTGCCACGTGTGGCATGCTACAAGTTGTCTACTTACAACTTCCTAGTGAGTGGAGTCATGCATGTCACGGTGTTCCCTTCGCTCAACCCAAACGTCGGCCGAAGAGTGATTTTGGTCAACAATGATGTACTCAACTCCCTAGAAATATATGAACCCCGAGCAGGTGGTTTTGGTCAACAATGATGTCTTTCATGCTAATCTTGTCCTTCGTCCCTTCTCCACTTGGGCCGCTCTCCTTGGTGTCTATCATGGCGAGAAGGTGATCTATCTCTTCATTCATCATGCCTTTCGTTGTGTTGAGTTGGAGGAACGGTAGGCAAAGGCACTAGTGGAGCTGGTTGGCTTTGATGTATCTATTGGACAGGTTGGACAACCTGGTTCTATTAGATCTACTGAGTTGTGAGATCTCTACGAGGTGGTGGCAGCTGATGGTTTTGTTGTTGTTAATGGAAGAAACGATTGTGTTGATGCTTCCATCGCCGCATCTCACGTGGCCTGCCTACCAATCTTCATGAGTGCGTTGCATGCATGGACTCTGAGGTTCATATCCTTGACTATCTGCACTAGATCATTGAATTCCTCTCAAGAGACTCCTCGAGAGGTCTCACCGGGGGAATGGTGAGAAATCCGATGGGTGTGTCGGGAAGTTTAGGACATGCCAGTAGAGTGAAAGTAAACTTAAAGATGATTTTGTTCAGAGAATTCCAACAGACAACGCCAATTGATTTAGATCAAAATTGGTGAGGTCTTCAGAGTAGCTCGGTGTTCACCTATAAGGGGAGTGATGAGGTGTGGCCCAAGGGTGACATCCTAGGCTTAGAACTCTGATTGTCAAGTTAATCGACGAGCTGGGTTAGGACACTTGGAGATTAGTCAAGGCCACCTGGCGCTCAAGTGTTACATGCTTAGCTGACTTGCTCGCCACATTATAGATGCATGGAGTGGACCCGGGGACCGTTGTCTGACGGGGCTGTCATATGTGTTGGCAACTTTGCTGCATGGGTTTCCAGATGGTTGTCTCTTGGACATGTGGTGAAGTTCGGACCTCACCCTTCAAGGTAGCTCGTCTAGGCAGAAGTTACCTCATCCAATTGATAGCTCGGTTGCCTTTTCGATCCATTAGTTGGTTGGTCTCGAAACCAACTTGGGATAACTTACTCCTCCTTGGTGAGCGAGTTATGCACGGTTGGGTGAGGTGAACCATGACTCCCGAGGTGGTCCCCTGTGTCCCGAGGTCGTCGAGGTCCGACTCGTTGGTCAAATTGTAGCTCTCCTATGGTTGCCACATGTCTAATTACCTCGAGGACGGTTTTGCCCCCATCATTACAAAAGAAAATATAAATACAAAATCATAAAAAAATAGACCTACTAAATTTGAACCAATGACCTAAGGATATGTAAGAATGGTAACGAGATGGGTTTGGGGAGGGTTTTGTACATTCTAGACCCTACCCACCTCCCTAGATGTCCCAACCCATACCTCGTAGTTGGTTGGATTTTCAAAATACAAACCCACCCCTACCTTACCCTACCCGGACTAGATGGGTTTGGGGAGGTTTGGTCTACAACCTGCATCTAATTTCCTTAATTTCCTATATATATATATATATAATAAACAAGTAAAAATAACACAAACAAATATCAAAACATGTAGATGCAAGGTAGAAATTAGACCAACTAAATTATTTAATTAAAACATGTAGAAAATACATAAGATATCAATTACACATAAATTTAAAATATTATTAAGTTCAACACCTAATACATAAATTCACAATATGCAGGGTAGAAAGAATCAAATTTAGCCTAATACCATTCCTATTCATACCTAATGAGGGATGATTTGGCCCAACCTAGTAAGCAGCGGACACGTGGACACAACTTGGTGACTAGACACATGACTCAGCATCCTCAGCCACTTGGCAGGTTGGCTGAACCTCCCTGGCCACCTCGGGAGGTCGGGCCAATACCCCCGGCCACCTCGGCAGGTTGGGTCAACACTTTCGGTCATCTAGGCAGGTCAGGTTACCTCGGGTACTTCAGTCACCTCAAATAGCGTTGAAGCCTGGGTATCTTGGGATGACCAAGCCTGCCAAAGTGACACGTGGCAAATATCTAGAATCCTAACAACTGTCCCCGAGCCTTTCGGGATCACATCGCGTAACTGTAGACATTTACCTTATCTCGTCCGAATCAGAGGGAAACAGTAATCCTCATCAGTTAGCGAGATTTCCACCTTCCAGAAACGAACTTCTACGGCTCAGGCCGAAGATCTCGGAAGTGTTCCGCAAGACCTACGGTAGCCCAGCTATATAAGGGCACCAACCCCTGAGGCCCAGGTACGCGCAATTATTTGCTCCCTAGCCTATTAGTATACAAATTCTTAGCTCGCCACTCACATTACTGACTTAAGCATCGGAGCGACCTCATCGAGTTAGCATCCCAGGTTCTCTGATTCATTTGTCTTGCAATTCGAGCAGCCAACCAACATTTGAAYTGTCATTCAGTTAGGAGCTTCCAGATCGCACACCATCAATACCCACCTAAAAATCTGTTTTTCATGCAAAAGAACCTACCAATTGAGACAGGAAGGAATGGATACCCGCTAGCTAGGGTATAAATTGACAACCCTAAAGATATCTAATGGTTGAAACCCAACTACAATCCTCCGCTCTAATTGCGTTATGGTTGGCTAAGCAGCTAAGGTGGAGTCTTCCTACATGTAAGGCTGTAATAAGTCAAATTCAGCAAAATCCGATTCCGATCCCAATTGTTGAAAACTTGCATCAGGATCCAATCCGAAACCCGATCAGATTCATATCAGATTGATATTTATATTTGATTCCACTTTAATTTTTTAAATACAAAAAATAAAAAATTAATTATTTTTAATTTATATATAATAAATTAATGTAAATATATACATATATATACTGAATTTATTATATATAAATTAATATGTAATATAATATAAAAATATATATTTTTATAATTTTAAATATAACTAAATAAAATTTATATATGAAAATTAATAATATTACAATATAATAAGATTTATATTTTAGATGAGATGGAGTCAAATCCAAATTTCGGATATCATTTTATCTTTACAAGCCTACCTACATCGAGATATAAGTGAGACCCCAACGATAGGTTTTCTTGATTCCCATCAAATGGTATTAAAGAGAAAATGTATAATACAAAAAGGAAAAACATTCCAACCTGCCGGATTCGAACAAGCGCCCTAGGGATACCCGATGGTTGAATTCCAACTGCAGTCCTTCGCTCTACCAATTGAACAAAGTGGAGCTCACTCATCTAATCTATCTGATAATAGGTTCCAAATTCCGATCAAATGATAAAAGAAAACATCAATACAAAGAATAAAAGTCCGACCTGCCGGATTCGAACCAGCGACCTAAGGATGTCTGAAGGTTGAAATCCAACTACAGTCCTCCACTCTACCAACTGAGCTAAGGTCGGCCAATTGGTCAAAGTGGAGCTCAATCATCTAATTTATCTGATTATAAGTTCCAAATTCTGGAAACATCAATACAAAAGAGAAAAAGTCCGATCTGCCGGATTCGAACCAGCGACCTAAGGGTTCCAAGTTCCCATCAAATGGCAAAAGAAAATATCAATACAAAAGAATAAAAGTCCGACCTGCTGGATTCGAACTAGCGACCTAAGGATGTCTGAAGGTTGAATTCCAACTACAGTCCTCCGCTCTACCAACTGAGCTAAGATCGGCTTGGGAAAAATAAACTAACGATTTTTCATGCACGAAAGAATCTTCTCCAAGGCCAACCATGTACGTGTACATCGTTATCACAGTCAAGATTTTCCAGCATTCGTAAACCAAAAATTAGGTTGGTCTATTTGGGCAGAATGGTTGATCTATAGCGTCACACACAAAACAATCGGCCATTCAATAGGAAATGGGATTTGGTCCTCACAAAACAATCGGCCATTCAATAAGTATAGAGATATTCCCAATGTAAATATGCAAATGAATGTGCGAATTGCGGGAATACAATCTTCAATTAAGGAGGGATCCATCTAAGTTCTAACTAGACTGAGTGTAGAGAAAAGTCCCCATTTAATAGATTAATTGATGGAGGATGATTTGACCCGACCTACTGAGACGATGACATGTGGATCCGACTCAGCATGAGCAATAACTCAGCGTCATGCTCTGACCACAGCTAAGTAATGAGCCTGTAGAGCAGCTCGCTATAGGGGGAGCTCGCTACAATGCAAGCTCCAGGTCCCCCGAGCTACCGAGAAGAAGGGAATACTCCAAGACTATTTTAGCTTGCGAGCTAGGGAAACCAACTCGCTCCAGTAAGAACTGCCCCAAAGACCAACCTTGATGAGGGTCACATCAAAATACTTCTAAGAGCTTGCTACAAAGTAGCTTGTGACTAAGCAACACGACTCTCTCAGGAAGCTTCTATCTGACAAGACCGTATTCGTCAGACTGCACCACGTCTCTCGACTGACGGTGCAGTCCTGCCCATTTGACAGTCTGCACCCACGTCTCTCGACAGATGGCAGCGTGCCTGTCCCTTTAAAACGTGTCACTCATCCAAGCGGGTAGTACATTGTAACGATCACCTGCGCAGCCCTAACAGGTAGCGACTGTGGCAGGAGCCCAGTGGCGGTTACACCCGATTTGACAAGAACGTTCCTATAAAAGCCCTTTTATCGAAGGGGAGAACGCTCTCTCGAATTAGATCTAAACTTGAACTCTTATGTTATGGTCACACCATTCGACAAGGCACCGCGGCGCAGTCATAGGCAACAGCCGCACAGCA
>NW_010729160.1:2361201-2446108 GCF_000365185.1 Nelumbo nucifera
TGAAGATGTCGGCGAGCTCACCGAACTACTACTCGAGTCTCTCACGAGCTCAAAGGAAAAGAGGAGGTATGCTCAGGTGAAGTGGAAGCTACCCCTCTCCTCTCAGTCTCTTCCCCGTTATCTCCAGAACTCCTCATTGTCCCCATGCCAAGGGACTTCAAGCTCCTTACTCTGGATAAGTACGATGGGTCTTTCGATCCAAATGACCACATGGATGCTTTCCAGTCCCAGATGCACCTGGCAAGAGCCCGCACCTAGTACCGAAACCTCGCGCCCGACTCAATAAGAAGTTAAGCGCAATTCRTGCAAGTTTTCAACTCTAACTTCGTCACCAGCCAAAGGTGCCGGCGAACTCAAGAGAGCCTCCTTGGCATAGTGCAAAAGGAAGGGGAGTCCATCCGGAGCTACACCAAGCGGTTTAGTGACGTTTGTTTGCAAATACTCGACCTGGATTCCATAGTTCGCCTCACAGCAGCCAAGCGAGGCATCACCCACAAAGAGTTCAAGTGGCGCGTAGTTGTCAACTAACCTAAGACCGTGACCAAGTTCCTCAAGCTCGCAGATCGATTTATAGGGACAGAGGAGGAAATCAACCAGAAGGGCGAGCAAGCCCCAGAAAAAAGAAAGAAGGAGCTAGAACCCCCGTCTCAAGGTGACAGCAGGAAGAAGAAGGACACAGCTCAGGGGGCAAGGCCAGTCTAGCCCTTCCAAGCTCCAGCAGCAGAAAGGGACTATACACCCCTCAACGCAAAGCGGGCCGAGATCCTCATGGCGATCAAAGATGCCCTGTATGTGAAGTGGCCACCTCGGCTGAAGGCCGACCCTAGCGCCAGGAATAAAAATTTGTATTGTATCTTTCATAGAGATCACGGTCATAGTACTGAAAATTGTAAAAATCTCCGCGATGAGATAGAAGAACTCATCCGTCGCATATATTTGAGAAATTTTGTACAAAATAATAATAATAATAATAAAGCAGGTCGACAAGGGAAGCAAAGTAGAGACGCTCCCGAGTCCAGCAGGCAGGCGGAATAGGCGCAGAAGCAGCCCCCCGAAGATAGACCAGTTTGGGGGACCATCCATGTCATAGTCGGAGGTTCGATTATGGCAGGCTGCAGCTCAGTAGCAGCTTGTGAGACCGACAGGGAAGAGCAGAACCCACCGAAGCGACCAAGGACAGAAGACCCCATCTTCTTCACAGAAGATGATGCGCGTGGGTCCACTACCCCCATGATGATGCGCTTGTCATAAATATGAAGATCAACGACTTCGAAGTCAGGCATGTCCTTGTTGATTCAGGCAGCTCAGCAGACATCCTCTTCAAAGCGGCCTTCGACCAACTCCATCTTCAAGAGTGCGACCTAAAGCCCGCGAACACTCTCTTGGTAGGCTTCAGCGGAGAGGAAGTTCAGCCCCTAGGAAGGGTAATGGTACCTATGGAAGTCGGCACCTGGCCTAGCATAGTGAGGCTCAACCACGATTTCCTAGTAGTTGCAACCCCCTCCCCATATAACGCCATAGTAGGTCGGCCGATTGCCCATGCCTTACGGGTTGTGGTGTCCACCTACTACTTGGCCATGAAGTTCCCCACGGACTTCGGCATTGGGGTAGCACGAGGTGACCAGCTTGAGTCTCGCAAATGCTATGTCGCCGCCCTAAAGGGAAAAACCAAGGTGGCCAATGACCTCGAGTTGGAGCGACCTACGGAGCAAAGCGAGGAGCGAGCTGCGCCCACAGAAGAGACCGCCTCCATCCTGGCCTCGGCGAAAGACCTAGCCCGGACTCTTCAGATCGGTGCTTCCATTAAGGAGCCCCTACGATCTAAACTGGTACGCTTTTTACTTGAAAATTTAGATGTTTTGCATGGTCTGCGACAGAAATGCCCGGCATATACCCTAGAATCATAACTCATAAACTTAGTACTGATCTTGTAGTTAGGCCTGTTAGATAGAAGAAATGCAACCTAGCCCCAGAGCGATGGAGGGCATTCGACGAGGAGGTCGGGAAGCTCCTTGCAGCCGATTTTATCAAGGAAGTCCATTACCTGAGCTGGGGGGCCAACCCCGTTCTGGTGAAAAAGGATAACGGTAAATGACACATGTGTGCCAACTACACTGACCTGAATCGAGGTTGCCCAAAGGATTGCTTCCCACTCCCCAGAATCAACCGTCTGGTGGACGCGACCTCGGGACACGAGTTGTTGAGATTTCTAGATGTCTACTCGGGCTACAATCAGATCATGATGGATCCGACAGACGAAGAAAAGACTGCCTTCATAACCTTGATCGGCCTGTATTGCTACAAGGTTAGGCCCTTTGGGCTAAAAAATTCCGGGGTGACCTTTCAAAGACTTGTAAACAAACTGTTTGAACCATTGATTGGCCAAAAGATAGAATGTTATGTAGACGACATGGTCGTCAAAACCCAGCTCTCATGCGATTTAATACAAGACTTGAATTTAGTTTTTGAAACCCTGCGTAGATTCAATATGAAGCTAAACCCGAATAAGTGTGTCTTTGGTGTCACCTCGGGTTAATTCCCGGGATACATCGTAAACCGACGTGACATTGAAGCCAACCCGGACAAAATAAAGGCCATCTTAGATATGAGGCCACCCCAAAAAATGAAGGAGGTTCAGAGACTGAACGGTCGGATAACCGCCCTAAGCCGCTTCATGTCCAAGTCAGCAGATCGCTGCCTACCATTCTTTAAAGCAATTAAAAGCAAAGGGTTTGAATGGACCCAAGATTGTCAGCTCGCGTTTAACGAGCTCAAAAAGTACCTCGCTGGAAAAGCGGTCTTAACTCAACCCAAAGAGGGCAATGTTTTAGAGCTGTACCTCTCGGCAAGTGACGAAGTGGTTAGCTCGATACTAATAAAAGAAGTAGATCGGGTCCAACGACTTATCTACTATGTTAGTAAAGTGTTGCAGGGAGCAGAAACGAGCTATCCGGAGATAGAAAAACTGGCGTATGCACTGGTCATTGCCGTCCAAAAGCTCCGCCCGTACTTTCAAGCTCATACTATTATCGTCCTCACCAACAAACCTCTGAGGCAAGTCCTACTCAAGCCCGATGAATCTGGTCGACTGATGAAGTGGGCCGTTGAGCTCAGCGAGTACGACCTCCAATATAAGCCGCGAACTGCTATCAAGGCCCAAGCCTTAGCATATTTCATTGCGGAGTGCACTTTCAACTCCGAAGTCCCCAGGCCGGTTGAGCACGAGGCCCCTAGCTAGGGTGAGCCTGGAGCTCCCAGGCCGGTTGAGTCCGAGCACCATGAGGTAGCAGCCAGTGCGGCATCTTTCCTAGTTAGGCTAAGAGCGAACTGGGATGAGGAGCCCTAGATCCTTCACGTAGATGGCTCCTCGAACCAGCAGGGCAGCGGAGCCGGAATAGTTTTGCATGGACCAAGTGGCACGAAACTGGAGTACGCACTATGCTTTGAGTTCGTGGCATCCAACAATGAAGCAGAGTACGAAGCATTGATAGTCGGGCTAGCTCTAGCCAAGGAGATGAAAGCCAAACACATTATCATCTGCAGCGATTCTCAGCTCGTGGTCAATTAGGTCATAGGAGAATACAAAACTCGCGAATCGACTATGATTGCCTACCTAGCCAAAGTAAGAGTGGCTCTGCCCAACTTGCAGTCACACTTCATCAGGCAAGTCCCGAGGTCTGAGAACGCTGAGGTCGACGCCCTGTCCCGGTTAGCCAGCACCAGTGATAACACCGTGAGAATCGTGTACATAGAGGAGGTCGCTCCCGTCGTTCAATCAGAGCCGAGCTAGATTGACCCGCTCATGAGCTTCTTGCTACACGGGACCCTCCCTGCAGATTGCAATGCTGCTAGAAGGGTAGAGCGTTAGGTAGCCAAATACGTCATGATAGACGAACGGCTGTACCAGAGATCCTACATGCTCCCCTACCTGCTTTTTTTGCGACCTTCCGAAGTCGAGCTCGTGCTCCGCGACACTCATGAGGGCCTGTGCGGCGGACACTTGGGGGGCAGGGCCCTCGCCCAAAAAGCACTACGACAGGGATACTACTGGCCAACAATGAAAGCAGACGCCATTGAGCTCGTCAAAAAGTGTGACAAGTGCTAGAGACATGCCAACATCCACCATCAGCCCGCTGCTGATCTCAAGTATCTCACTAGCCCATGGCCTTTCGCGCAATGGGGCATCGATATACTTGGACTGTTTCCTCCAGCAACATGCCAAAGGAAATTTCTAGTGGTTGCAGTGGATTATTTCCCCAAGTGGGTAGAAGCCGAACCTCTTGTAACAATCACAGCCCGAAACGTTCAGAACTTCTTTTGAAAGAACATAGTATGCCGCTTCGGGTTACCTCGGGTATTAATCTCTGATAACGAAAAGCAGTTCGAGGATATCAAATTCCAGAACTGGTGCCAAGACATGGGGATCCAACAGAACTTCACTTCGGCCGCGCACCCTCAAGCAAACGGCCAAGCAGAAGTCACGAACAGAGCTATACTCCGCGGACTAAAGGCACGGTTAGACCGAGTTAAAGGACTATGGGCGGACGAGCTACCTAGTGTTCTATGGGCTTACCGAACCACAAAGAAGACCACCACAGGAGAGACTCCCTTCAACCTCACCTAAGACATCCGAGGCAGTCATCCCAGCTGAGATCGAGGTTCCGTCGCTACGACTGGAAGCATATGACAAGGCAAATGAAGACGAGCTTCATACCAACCTCAACCTACTCGACGAAGTAAGGGACCTCGCATATATCAGGACCACAGCCTACTAGCAAAGAGTTGCTCGGTACTATAACGCCAGTGTCAAGAAGCGGAACCTCCGCGTTGGCGACCTTGTCCTTTGTAAAGTTATGGTACCTGAGCCCGGCGCTGGCAAGCTCAGACCGAATTGGGAAGGACCCTACCGAGTGAAACGGGTGCTCGGGAAAGGAACATATGAGCTCAAAAACTTGGAAGGGAAACAAGTACCTCGGGCATGGAATATTGTCAACTTAAGGCAATATTACCTGTAACTACTGAGTAGACCACGAGTCACTCTCAGGGCCTAAGGGCCAGAATGCCGAGCTAACACGACCTTGATGCAACAAGACCCAGTCGCCTCTATGGCATGGGCAATCTACTGAGTAGACCATGACTCACTCCCAGAAGCCTAAGGGTCAAAATGCCGAGCTAACACGACCTCGGCGCAATAAGACCTAGTCGCCTCCATGGCATGGGAAAACTTCAAGGGCAGACTATAAATCACCCTCTTAGCTTAAGGGCTAAAAAATTGAGCTAACTAAGATCTCGACATCAAGAAAGAATTAGCCACTTCAGTGGCGAAGGTAGAGTATGAAATATCAGAGGCGTAAGCAGCTCGAGTTTAAACCTTACGAAGCATAGCTTGTCTCAGTACGTTGGTTGAACTAAGGAATCACCAACAAGTGCGTAGTTCGGGCTTACATGGTAATCACTTCGCGGTATACCATAGAGATGCCTTGAACGTTAAGGGACAACTCGGGATAACGACTACCGAAAAGTCCTACTTTAGGTATGTATCTCTAATAGCTGGGGTGATGAGAACGCTTTAGCAAAAAATACAGGGAGCACGCCATACTTTGAAGAAAAAGAAATTTCATTACTATTACAAAAAANCCATCTATCTCCAAGGTCCAGGGCAATACTGGAAATCTGGTCCGGTTCAAGGATTTGAGTAATCTCATACTGCATGTGCCTTGGGTCTTACCCTGGTGGCTGAGACAGGCCATCCCAACACTTGGTGGCACACCAGTATCAGCCTTGGCAATGGCTGTGAAAATGAATCAAACATGCACTTTATTTATTTCCACTAAATAACAAAAGTACATCAAATCGGATTGAAGCTAAGGGCATAGAAAACTGTCTAACAAAATCACCCTCTCAGCCTAAGGGCTAAAAGAAAAAAAAAATAACGAGCTAACTAAGACCTCGACATCAAGAAAGAATTAGCCACTTCAGTGGCAAAGGCAGAGTATGAAATATCAGAGGCGTAAGCAGCTCGGGTTTAAACCTTACGAAGCATAGCACATCTCAGTACATTGGTTGAACTAAGGAATCACCAACAAGCGCATAGTTCAGGCTTACATGGTAATCACTTCGCGGTATACTATAGAGATGCCTTAAACGTTAAGGGACAGCTTGGGATAACGACTACCGAAAAGTCCTACTTTAGGTATGTAGCTCTCGTAGCCGGGGTAATGAGATCGCTTTAGCAAAAAATACATGGAGCACGCCATACTTTGAAGAAAAAGAAATTTCATTGCTATCGCAAAAAGAAAAATAAATAACCGAGCTAAACAGCTCGAGGAAGTTTAACGGGAGGTAAAAAGGGCACAACCGCCCAACAAGATCTTTTCAAGACCGGGTTTATGGCACCCAGGAGACACCAGAAATCATAGCAGAAAACCAACACCGCCAGCCTTAGGGGCCCACCTCCCCACCTCGTCCTCATCCTCCTGGGAGTCAGGCTCTTCCTCCTCCGCCTGGTCTGCCGTCTCGGGAGATAGACCCTTCATGGTGATGCCATCAAGATTGAGCCCAAAAAATTTCTTTTGGACCAATTAGCGGTAGCGCTTGAATCCAGAGAGGTATGAGCTCGAGCCATACTCCACTTGGAGGTCGTGATACTCCTGGGAGTCCTTGAAGTCCCTGACTGCCCTCCCGCTCTGCCTCCACCATGTTGTCGAAGTTTTGATTTCGGTCCAGAAGAATAGACTCAAAGTCCCAAACCTGTTGACGAAGGGGCTCCCTCTCCGCGGCCACCCTTGATGACTCCTCCCTATAGCGCGCGCTCTGCTCGGAAAGCCTGGCGATCTGTGCCTCCTGGTCTCGGATGAGCCGCTCCTGGGACTCGCTCCCCTTACGAGTGTGATGGAGCTCGCCTTGGAGCTTCTGAATGATGACCCTCTAGTTGTGAGCATCGTCAGAGTGGATGTTCGTCTGGAGGGACCTGGCGTGGATGGCGGAGTTCACCTGCCAACAGGAAACTAAGGTTAGAAGGCAGCAAAAGGAAGCAAAAACAAGGAGAGGAAAATGACCACTTACCACCACACAATGAGCAGAGGCGAGCGCGGTGAGGTCCCCGGGCTCCATCTCCCCCCACTTAGCAATCTCCTCGTGGCAGATCGCCCTTTGGCTCTTCTGCCTGCCCACTACATAGTCATTAATACCCTCCTAGTTCCCCACTGGGAGCCGCCGGTAGGGAAATGACTGAGAAGGACCAGGAGGAATCACCCCCTTGCTACAGAAGCTCGCCCTCCTCGAGGCCAACTCTGCCCGCACGTCCTTCAGATGGAGGCAGCGGAACTTCAGGCGGCAGGGAAGTGAAGTCTGGCTCCGCAGACCCAAACTCAGTACCCCTAGAGGTGGGAGTCCGATAAAAAATGTCAAGGTTCAAGGGGAGGCAGTACTCATAACACAAAGAAATGGTCCCAACCATGTTTCGGATAGCGTTGGGGTGAAGCTGATCGATGATAACATTAAAGTGGTTTAGCACCTTCACTATAAGGGGGTGCAGGGGAAGACGCAGGCCATTCTCGAGCTGTTCCTGGTAAATAACTATCTCATCGGGACCATGCTCCCAAGGAAAGTTACTAGTGGGGAGACTGTAAATGAGGTCCCCAAGAAGGTGAAAATAGCAGATTAGAGACCTGAGTCTCTCCGCCGTCATAGAAGAAGGACCGGAGGTGTCAGGCTCCCTCCCCCGAGAAGTAGAGGCCACATCATCGGAGGTATCCCGAGCCTCCGGAATCTACTCCCAAGCTCCCCCGGAGCTTGAGGGAGCGTCATCATCCTGGTTACCGTCCCGGTAATACGTATGGTACGGATACCCAGACATGATTGACAGTGATTGAGACTCATCGGAAAAGACGAAACAAAGTGAATGGAAGAGATCGGGTAGGCTAGAAAGATGCATGACCTCAGAATCCGAAGACAACAAGATGGCATGAAAGGAAATGAGGCCTAGGGGGCCCTCCTATTTATAGCCACTATGCCCCCAAATCAACGGCCCAGATTAAGGCAGATCCGACGGTTCGTAGTCAAGCTGACCGCACGCCTTCAGAAACCGAAACGTGACTGGCTGCACATCTCCCATGATTGAGGTAATGGCAGCTACATGATATCCAGAGTTAAGAGCCGCTTCAGCACGTTTTCGGTATTCGAAAAGTCAAAAATCCCCTGATTCCCGCGTGCGCATTTAAAATGAGCAGTCAATCAAGTTTGAATTTCGATCAAATCAACCCGTCACACTTCATGAACTCCTCATGCTAAGGCAACACTCTTAGCTCAAGGAGTGGGGGGCAATTGATGGAGGATGATTTGACCCGGCCTACTGAGACGATGACACGTGGATCTGACTCAGCACGAGCAACAACTCAGTGTCATGGCCTGACCACAACTAAGTAACGAGCCTGTAGAGCAGCTCTCTACGTCATCGCTCGCTATAGGGGGAGCTCGCTACAATGCAAGCTCCAGGTCCCCGAGCTACCGGGAAGGAGGGAATACTCCAAGACTATTTCAGCTCGCGAGCTAGGGAAACCAGCTCGCTCCAGCAAGAACTGCCCCAAAGACCAACCTTGATGGAGGTCACCTCAAAATACTCCTAAGAGCTTGCTACAAAGTAGCTTGTGACTAAGCAATGCGACGCTCTCAGGAAGCTTCTATTTGACAAGACCGTACTCGTCAGACTGCACAACGTCTCTCGACTAACGGCGCAGTCCCTGCCCATTTGATAGTCTGCACCCATGTCTCTCGACAGATGGTGGCGTGCCTATCCCTTTAAAATGGGTCACTCATCCAAGCAGGTAGTACATTGTAACG
Source organism: Nelumbo nucifera (assembly GCF_000365185.1). The sequence goes on from NW_010729160.1 coordinate 2,370,043, forward strand.
ATCACCTGCGCAGCCTTGGCAGGTAACGATTTGACAAGAACACCCCTATAAAAGCCCTTTTATCGAATGGGAGAACGCTCTCTTGAATTATATGTGAAGTTGAACTCTTACTTGCTCACGAGCTAATATCGAGACATAGTGATCTAGCGTGACCTACACTCTTAGCCTTTTATACTCTTTTCTTCTTCCCCAACATTCTAACTTAAGCTTCGGAGTATTCCCACCGGTTAAATCCCCCGGGAATCCTTCACCTTCGTCTTCTCAGGTGTCGTCCGTTACTAGCAAGGAGCCAGTCAGTAGCCAGCTAGGAGTGCCCGGATCGTGCCACATCATTAACGATCGAAGCTAACAATGCTTTGATTTGATCCCCTTAATCATACCAGGCATGGAATTTTTTATTGACACTATGAGGATGTTGCTTCAAAATTCAAAAAAATGGTTAAGGCTCAATTGGAAAGAGTACAAATGCAAATATGTACAGTACATAAACATACAAAACAATATAAAAAGCAAGGTTTTGCACTCTACAATTTGTATTTGTACTCCTTACAAAACTGAGCCCAAATGATACATTGATACTTGCAAAACATTTGATTTTAACTACCAGCAAATTGAGAACCAGGGGTTGGAAAGTCATTGAACCATCTTTGTGGTGGATGTTCCGTAATTGCTGAAATAGGAACTGAAAACAGAATGGTGAAAAAGACCCCAAATCTAAAAATGTGTCATTCAACAATTCAACAATTTTAGACCTAATTAATCGATAGAGAAATGATACCAACAAATGCCCCCAATACTGTCCCAACAAGCCATTGTAGTCGTAGATTGAGAACATCTCCCATATTATTCATGGGAGATGTTCCCAATGTGTAGCTGCAGTAGCAGGTTGGGACATGTTGGGAGAATCTGATTGATATCAGATCTGAATTTCCAATTGATTCCATCGAAAAGTGGTGAAGTCTTTGAAAGAGTTTGGAGATATTCTGTAAGGAGGAAACAAGGTCAGAGGGACCAGGGTGATATCCCGGGCTTGTAGCTCCGATGGTCAAGTCAGTACTGAGTTGTCTAGAGGGTAGTTGAGAATTCAGTGAATCCTATTGAATGCTAACATGCCCCTTAAATAGGATTTGGGATACCTGTCAGAGTGTGCACGTGTTGGATAGACGTAGGACACCAGTTGTAGCTTGAAACACATGGAGATTGCTTTGTCTTGGTGGAGCTCGAGTAAGACACCTGGAGCTCTGTTAGGACACTTGTTACTCGAGCTCGACCACATAGTGCTCGGTCTAGACACCTGTAGCCTGGTCAAGCCAGCTGGTATCCGGTTGAGACACCTGGGATCCAACTCAAGAACTTGGAGCCTAATCAGTGCTACCTGTTTAGCCACTTGTTACATGCATTGGCCATCTGGTGTATAGTTGTGTAGTGGTGACCTGTCCTCCACGTCTTCGATGCATGACGTGGGCCTGAGATCGGTTACCTGGTAGGTTCACCTTACGTGTTAATGATCTTGTTGCATGTGCTGCTAGGTGATCACTTGATGGACAAGTGTCAGAGTATGGAGCTCTCCTAAAAGGGAGCTTATCTTGCTAGGAAGGACCTCTCCTGGGAAGGAGCTCGTCTCGACAGGGAGACCTCCTCGGAGGTTGGAGGCTGGTGAAGCCCATATGTACGGGTTGAGTTTAGAAGTCTGAGGTGGACTTATATGTCGCCAAGGTGATTCTTATCCTTTGAGATGACTGTAAGACGATGTTCTCCGAGCTGAAGGCAAGGTTGTCAGTTCACCCAAACGTGCCACGTGTTTGGTAGTTCGGAGGTCGGATTTACACTCATCACCAACTTAATTGCTGAATTATGAAACATAGGTATCARTTTATTATTTCACCCACAAGGAATGACATACCAACAACTCAACAAGACAACAACACAACACAACACCCCTTTTTAATTAAGCATTTCTTGATTTTAGACTCTTCTTTTCACAAACTAAGGGTGTTCCACAACATGGTTGGTTTTGTTTTTAAAAATAAAAACAAGTGCCACATCAGTAAAATTATATTGTTGTTATGATGTTACATTGTTGAACACCCTCTAAATATCTCTCTTACTAATGTACTATTTTTCGTACTCGCCTTCCTTAGTCTGTCTTACATTTTTTTGATCCTCTCTTTGACCAAGAATAAAGAAAAAAGAAGAATAAAAAGAGGGAACTACTCTATTATTTATGGCTAGGGTGCAAATAGGTTGGATCATGTTTTGATTCGGTCCGAATCTAATCTTATTTTTTATCGATTCGAATAACTCTCTGATGGGTTTTTGGATAGGATAATTAAATCACCCCTATCTGATCGAGACATGATCTGCCTCACCCGATCTATTCGGATATTTGACTAAAATAGTATCCAATTGTGAATTCTCCAAAGTCCAAAACCAAACATGAAACATACCCAGGTTAATCAATTCAAGGCTCATAGCCACCACTGATTCAATGATTCTTGTGTTGTATCTGGTTTAATTCAACTTGATATCTGATATTTGATATTTCCATTTAAATGTTGAAACCTAGCCATTAAAAGGTATTAACAAAGAAAGGACGTTGAATCTCCTGCTCACAAGAATTCTGCTCACATTTACTCACAATACACTACTCCCGTGCATTCGGAACATCTCTCCGTAATACTATGTAAGCTCCATGTGTGGCTGCGATGTTATATGGGTAGGCGTGGGCAAAGTTCTTATGGGCAGGAGATCCAGACTCTAAAGGAAGGCCAATAAACCCATAATGACATAATAACACACCAAAATATATGCAAGTACTAGAATGAGATAATGGAAGACATGAGTGTTGAATGATTAGATGGAAATGATATGGAAAAAGCAGTCGTTGTCTGGGTCTCTGAAAAGTGAAAGAGTTGAATGGATCCTTCTCCTACCACCAAGAAGACATCCAACAATCCAAACCCCAAAAATAGATTTCACCAAACTAGGGATGAGATTCTTATTGAGATCGCTGGGAGATTAACCTTAGCTTCAAACTAAGGATGAGATTCTTATTGAGAATTTACGGGAGATCTATGTAGTAAAACTTATGCAGCTATAGGAGTGGAACTCTATGAGATAGCAAATACAACACAAGTTTATTGAACATCGCATTGTCATGAACCAACAACATTCTAGGGAGTATCTATCATATTCTATGCTTAGCAATATCTTGCCAAACCTGTTATTTTGATGGTTGTTCAATTTTTTTCTGATTATTATTGAATTTGATGCATCCTAGTACATGTAAGGTGTTCATTTTGCCTGGCTAATAAGTTTATTTGCTATAAAAGACATGTTGTTCTAGTTACTTTCTAACTTGATAGTTGGCTTATTTCTTTTCAACTTTGATATCAAACTAGAGTTCCTTTCAAACCTTGTCTATTGTCTATTCCAGTCTTTTCTAAATATCTTGTTGAGTTTTTGGTCATTTAATTGATTATACTTTTATCTATTTCTTTTTCATCTAATATCTTCCATCTGGTGAAGAGGGATATGCTACTCGAGTATGTGTCATCATATCAAGATTTGGTAAATCACTCTTCAGACGCTCATTCTTTCTTCTTTCCTCTCCTTTACGTACTCTTACACCCGGTCTTCTAGTTTCTTATTCCTTCTCACATTTCTTTCTACCCACTACAACCGACCATGGATGAGTTAGATGCCCTCAATGAATCTTTTCAAAACATGCTATGTACATGCCAATAATCTTCTTGGTATAGATCTTGTTGATATTTGACCCCATCTGCCTGAAAATCTTCAAGATAGTTTGACTTTTATTTCATTTGCCGTTTATTCCCTTGTCTTACAAACCAATTCTCTGAACTTGAATATGGCCTTTACACTCTCTGGAATTTAGATCCAAATCACCTCATTATGGAACCCTTTCAATGTGGCCATTTTAGATTAAGATTTCGGTATGAGGAGGACTTCATCCGGATTAAAGACAATGGACCTTGGATGCTTAATGGTCATTGGATCATTCTAAAACACTGAGTTCCTGGTAGACCACAATATGAATGGCAGCTAAATAAAATCGAAGTTTGGATTCAACTGCATGATTTGCCTTATGAAATCCTTTCAGAAGACATAGGTCGACCCATCTTTGAACGTATAGGTCCTACCCATCATATTTCGGTCATTCAAAATTATATTCGAGCTAAGGTCTACATTATCATTGACTAGCCTGTCAAAACTGGATGTTTTTACAATAGTATGAATTGGGTTACTTTTAGGTATGAAGATCTCCCCTCAACCTGTTTCCTTTGTGGTCATGTTGGTTATCTTTATCGGCGTTGTTCGCAACCCCTTCCCCATATTGCTGGTCAATCCTTCAAACAATATTTTAATCAAAGAACCATGCATCTTTCTAGTCCCTAGATGAGAGTACAACTCCCTATGCGACGTAATTGGCATTGATCCTTATTTCGTGACTTTGTCCATATTCCTGCTCAGCCAAATAATGTGCAAACTCCCCTAGTGGCTTTGCGGCCTATCAATCCCCCATCCCAACTCCAACATGCAGCTCCTAATTCTGATTCTACTTTTGCTTGAGTTACTTCCTCCCATTCTACTACAAACCCTTGCACTAGACAACCATCCACTATGAGAATCTCTCCACAAACCTACCATCTAGCCCAGCAAATGCAAAACACCCTCAACAGCCTACTACTTTTAGATACTCTGGGCGCTTCATCTTCCAGGGGAAAGCGCCCCAGGGTTGATCTCCTAGAAAATCTCAAAATTGAAGATACTCCTAATCTTCCCATCTATGATAGACCTGAGACCTTAAATAGAAGTAACCAAACTGACAAAATTCTTACTATTGATCAATTTGTTTGGGAAAACGACAATGTTTTGATAAACCAAAATAGAGAAACAATAGACCGAGAGAATCCCTCTACAAGCACGTCAAATCCGGTTAGTTATCTTTTTCTAAATATTAAATATTGGTTACTGCAATGGGCGGTGGTGGCTGGCCCCAAACAGCCACAACACCACCAATGTTAATCATGAGCTGGAACTGTCGTAGGGCAGAATGCCCTAAGGCAATTCAAGGTCTAGGAATTTTGGTCAAAAAATATAATCCAGATTTTATCGTCTTTTGTGAAACTAAAATTCCATCGGATAAAATGCAAAATCTAGCTAATCGATTTCATCACACTAACTCCTATTTAATTCCTCCTGCAGGACGTGCTGGAGGGATGGTTGTTTTTTGGAAAAATGGTATCCTTGTTTCTCTCTTTTTGGTTCACCCGAGATGTCTTTCTTAAAATATCTTCTTCTCTTATTCTTGAGGATCGGTTATTAGGTTTTATTTATGGACCTGTAGTTAAAGCCCATCGGAATAAATTCTAGTTTAATCTTAATCAATGGTTACAATCCTGAATCTACCATTCTTACTTATTGGTGAGTTTAATGAGGCAGCTACAGTTATGGTTCAAGACCATAGTTCCTTAGAGAACCCTTCCAGATTGACTTCCATCCAATACCGAAATTTAATACTAGATCAAAATCTTATAGAAATCAATATTCAAGGGGGTAAACTTAGTTGGTCTAACAAACGATCCACTGGTCATATTAGTAGAACGCTTGATAGAGTTCTAGCTACTCCTAATTGGATTTTAGTTTTTCCAAATGCAAGCCTTACTTTATCTGCTCGGTGGGGTTCTGATCACCACCCTCTTCTTTTAGACATCACTCCTAGAAAGAATCAATATCCAAAACCTTTCCGGTTCTATGAAATGTGGTTGCCAGATAATACTTATAAAGAAGTAATTCAAGACGGATGGAGTCTTCAAATTAATGGATATGCTGCCTATAGATTATCTCTGAAGATGGATTGTATTAAAGCTTACTTGAACAGATAGAGAAAATCAAAATTTATTGACCCTCAACAAAAATTAAGCAAGTTAGAACATTAGATTATTCAAGCAGAAYAATCTACCCCTTAGGATCAAAACAAAATCATTTCTTTATATAAAACTTATGATGTCACACAATCCCAAGTTGAAAGTTTTTGGAGACAAAAATCTCGGCAACCCTGGCTAAATTTGGGAGATAGAAATACTAACTATTTTCATAAGAGTACATTATGCCGCTAGAGGAAAAATGAAATTCAAGGAATTAGAAATTTACAAGGAACATGTGTTATAGATCATAAAGATATAACATAAGTCTTTATTTCCTATTTCTCAAACCTTTTCACCCGCCAACCTTCTGATGACTTGACCTTCATTTCAAATCTATTTAATCCTATCATTTCTGATGATGGTAATGTATATCTAACTGCCATCCCTTCTCATGAAGAAATCAAATCAGCTCTCTTTAGTATTGGAAGTCTTAAATCTCCAAGTCCTGATGGGATGCCGACTTTAGTATATAAAGAACATTGGGATTTGATGGGCACAAAAATCATAACTTTTGCCAAGGAATTTTTCCAAAATAAGAAACTGTTGAAACGTCTGAATCATACTTTTATCTGCCTTGTACCAAAAAAGCATCTTGTACTAAAGTTCAGGATTTTCGTTCAATCAGTCTTTGTAATGTACTCTACAAAATCATTTTAAAATCCTAGCTAATAGGCTTCGTCCTGTTCTGGATAAATGCATATCCCCTAACCAATAAGCTTTTATTTTAGGCCGCCAAATGGTAGATAATACCATAATTGCCCATGAAATGTTCCACTTTTTAAAACATCATAAAAAAGGTACATGCCATGTGGCTATTAAATTAGATATGGCTAAAGCCCATGACCGTCTTGAATGGTCTTTTTTTCTCTTAGTGTTACAAGCACTAGGTTTTTTTGAAGACTTCTGTCACATCATCTTAGAATGCATCTCTTCTATTTCCTATTCTATTCTCATTAATGGAACTATGGAAGGGAAATTTTCACCCACTAGAGGACTTAGACAAAAAGATCCTCTATCCCCTATCTTTTTATTCTTGTAATGGAATGTTTTTCTTGAATGATTGTAAAAGCTGAAAACGATGGTCATCTCAAAGGCATTCAAAAAACAACAAGGGCCCCCTCTATCTCTCACTTACTTTTTGCTGATGATATGCTTCTTTTTTTAAGAGGTCATCGTAAAGAACTTAACACCCTCAAAACCATCCTTCACCAATTTCGAAATTCTTTAGGACAAATCATAAACCTAGATAAATTGGGCATTTATTTTAGCAAGAACATCCATCTTAGACACCAAAGAATGATACAGAGACAACTTTAGATGAAAGCCCTCCCTGAAAATTCTAAATATCTTGGTATCCCTCTGAGTTGGGGACGAAATAAGCATTCCTAACTTTATTTCGTTTTGGATAATCTTAAAGCTAAACTTAATAGCTAGAAAGCTTCTGTTTTAAGTTAAGTTGGAAAAAGAATCCTCATTCAATCTGTTCTTCAAGCCATTCCTATTCACACGATGAGTGTAGCCCAATTTCCTAAAAAACTCTTATTTCTATGGATCAAATTATAAAGAATTTTTGGAGGGCTAAATCTGATTCTAATCCCTACCCTTATCGATGGTGCTCATGGAATGAACTTACTATACCTCAATCATCTAGAGGTTTAGGTTTTAGAGATATCAAACTGGTGAATCAAGTCTTGCTTAAAAAAATAGCCTAGAGATATCTTAACGAACAACACAAATTATGAGTCCAACTTTGGAAATCAAAATATCTTCCAACTAATGTAATTTTCCCTTATTTAATCCCCCAATCAAGTTCTTTCTTCTGGAAGTCAATTGACCAATTCCCTTATTTGGTATCAGAATCTTCTACTTGCAAAATGACCAATTTCCTTGGATTCAAAATAATGAAACTTTCCAAATGATAAATCAACCAATTCTACCCATCATAAGAAACCTTTCCTTTGCAGATCTCATTAGTAATGGCAATTGGAATATCTCTACTCTTGGAACTTAATTCGATAGGAACCAGATTTCTTAGATCCTACAAACACCTATTCTTCCAATAACCATTCTTGTTTCTTGGATCTGGACCAAACATTCTTTAGGAAGGTTTCTGTCTTCAGTAGCTTATAAAGACCTAATTCAACCATTTATACACAAACTATCTGAACAATTAAAATTATGTTTGAAATGGATTTGGCATCTTTCGATACCTCCCTGTTACCAATTATTTCTTTGGCAAGTTATTCAAGAATTCATCCTTGTTGGAGGAAAAAATTTTGTTTATGGATCACGATCAAACATGTGTCCTCTATCATAATAGTATAGAAACCCTAAATCATCTATTTATGGGATGCTCATTCACCCAGTCTATCTTTTCTGCATCCCCTTGGAATATCAATATAAATAATATTTTTCAATTTTCTTGGCTAAATTGTATTAACGAACTTGCAATTCTTTTTCCTGAAAGWCCTATGCTAATGAAAGTACTTAATTGGTATGCTATAGCTTTATACTATATCTGGTTTGCACGTAATGAGAAACGTTTTAAAGAAATAGTTGTATCAAATTTTTGGGTTCTCAGAAAGATCAATAGTATCTTTAATAGTATTCTTGCTCTCCAAATTCATTCAGTTATAGCATAGGAACTTCCTTCACAATTGTGCATCAATTTAAACACAAATACTGATCGTATTATATTTACAGATGCAGGAAAAATTAATCATTCCCTTTTAGTTATGGTATCATTATCTTATCCAATCATCTGGATTGTCTCCAAGTCACAGGAGGAAGAAAGCATCTAAAGTTAGTAAGGGAAGCTGAGCTTTTTTATATACATCAAGGAATTTGTCAAGCGCTTCAATTGACAAAATCTAATTTATTGATTTGCTCAATTTTCCAACTAGTTGTGCACGTGCTACAAAGCAAAACTTCTCTACATTGGTCAAACTTGGGGTTGTTAATGCATATCAAAAACTTGTTTTAGTCGTTCCAGTCTATAAATCTAATAATTATAAATAGGAGGTTTAGTGTTCCTGCTCATCAGGTTGCACAATGGAGCAAACATATTAGGTAGGATCATTTTTTGTTAAATTATTGTCCTCTAGATTTAGCAGATGTAAAGAACTATGTATTTTGTGCCTTTAGCTAATATATTGGTTTTATCTTTCAAAAAAACCTATAATGACATGTCACAAGCCAAGTGTAAGTGGACATGGGTGAACAACATTTGTGAAAACCATAGAAAAAAAAGGGAAATGGTCTAAAACTCATCATCAGTTTTTAGCATTTCTCTTAAACTCACCACAAATTTTCAAAATGTCTAAAACTCACCATGTCACTTATTTGATGCTAAACAGATTAACGGGTGTTAATATATTACCATTTTAGTATTTAGACATGAAAAAAAGGAAAATTTTCAAAAAATATTTTCAAATATAAAATATATAAAAACATAGAAATTACAAAAAAAAAATAGAAAATATAGAAATTGCAAACAAAATAAAAAATTATTTTCAAATTATAAAACTATAGAAATTGAAAAACAAAATCAAAAAATAAAAATTGTAGAAAACACCAAAAATTACAAATAAATAACAAAAAAATACAGGAAAATTTATACATGGTAGAAAATAGAAAATGTAAAAAAAATTATAAAAATCATTGGAGATTATAATAAAACACTAAAAATGCAAAAAATGAACAAGAAAATTGAAAAATACCATTTTTCCTCTAACTCGTCATTCAAAGGTAATTTGGTCATGAAAATTGTTATTTATGCTAACATGGGCACCTCTGTTAAGAAGCCTGACGTGCATTAACGAAAGGTAAATTTTGAAAAATAAAAACTTAGTGACATGATGAGTTTTAAACATTTTGAAAAATTTTGATGAGTTTAAGAAAAATGTTAAAAAGTCATAGTGAGTTTTATTCAATTTTTCAAAAAACAAAAAGAAGAAAAAGGCTCATTAGCCTCCTTAAAGGGCCCAGCCACGTCTTATTTTATCTTATTTATTGTAGACTTTGTAGTTCGTAGAGTCGTTATTAAAAGTTATCTTTGTTCTTGAATTCTTGACCCGACTTTTATAGATCAACAGGGGTAGTTTTGTCATATGACAAAAAGTCAATTCAGAAATCAGAATTCTAGATTGCTTTTTTGTCGGAAACTGAAACATTGATAAAGTTTGGAATGCATTCACAGGATGGATTTATTTTTATTTATTTTTTTGCTTTGACGTAACTCGACGGACGGAGACATCCGTGCGATTTGAGAAAGCGAGAAGTCATCCTTTTGAAAATATTGTAATGACCCAAATACCCTTAATTTCTGAATAATATGACCAAGGTTGTTTACTCTCACACTCTCGGTCTCGAGACAGCCAGCCAGCATCCAGGGTCCAACGGAGCTATTTTCGTACATTAACCATCTGGAAGAGTGAGATACACTCCAGGCTCCAGAGACAAAAATCACATCAGCTTTTTTACGCATTGGACACAAAAAAAAAACATATAAGTACGCCATAAAAATCTGAAAGAGACAGAAAACTTGTCTTTAAATGCTGGTTCTCTCGCTTCTCAGTGAGGCAAATTTATTACGTGGAACCGTAAAATGTTGAAAAGTTGTGGATGAGTTCAATCCACCGTTGATCTAACATTGATCTTAGAATTGATGAAGAAACAACTTCCTTGTGGACCATACTATGAAACTGTCAACTTGCACATTGCTAATCACCAATCGCACGACAGTCAAAAATCGATTCCTTCACGAATCACAATTAAGCATTTAAGCATTGCAGGACCCACCTTGAAATTGAAATTCTAAATATTTCAAATGTGTGGCTTATGATGCATGATCAGACGGTTTTTTTGGTTAATGGTCGTCACAAGTTTTATGGTCTCAGCGCCGGCCCAATCCAACCCAACTTCACCGCACTACTGGGCCTTAACTAAGACGCGTGGACCAGCCCAGCATACACCAACTTTTCCTGTCATCCCTGTGACGACCACAATTCCACAACTACTCTGGGCGCCTGAAACGCTGCCCAAAAGCCCAGTATTTAATCTCAAGTCTCAACACCAATAGAAAATTCTTTAAAGCTTTTACCAGAAATTTGGGCCCACTGAACATCTAACAAATTTCTGATCTGACCCAACCCAATAATTGTTCAAGAAAAGAAAAAATAGGAAGAAACAATGGGCCATCTTTGGAGGATGAAGATGCAACATCCAATGAGATATGAGAAGGACGTTGAGAACGATACGAATAGCAGCTTGAGCTAGCGCATCCTAAGGGTATCCACGTCATCTTCTGGACTTGCCATGTCAGAAGCTTGTATTTTGAGTCAATAATTTGATTTGATCCGAAGGTTTGGATGGAAAATGTGTAGAGGTCCGTTTTGATTTTCCTGTTCTTGTCTTGATCATCTGGGACCAGACCATATCTGCACGTTTATTGCAAGTTAGAACTAGCATGCAAGCTTTCTAGCTGTCTTCTGGAGATTGGCAATATCTGATGCCCAATATCTAGTCAAGTATTGGATACATACATGCTGGTGGTCACGAGCCGAATTTTTTAATAGCTATTTGAAGTTCGTTTAAATTGAGTTTTGAGTCGAGTTCGAGTATGATATATAAGTTCCTTTGTTAATCAAGTCGAGCTTGAGGCACGAGGTTGGTGAGTCTAATATAATAAATAAATAATTTTTATTTTTTATATATAATATTAAACAATTTTTATAATTCTTAATTTTTTATATGTAAAATAAAAAAAATTATGTATAATTTTTATTTTTTAGAAAAAATTTGACTTGCAGTCAAACTCGAGCCGAATCGAGCTTGAATTTAAGTCTCTAGTTCGAATTGAACTCGAGCCTAACACTATTTCTGCGAACTGAGCTTGAATAGCCAAGTATTCGACTTGGCTCAAATCCACCCCTTTGGGCAAAACGATCAACTCCCATGATCAAATTATAGATGGTTGAACCTGTTGACTAAGAAGGCTGAACCATTGACATTTCTAGCCGGTTTATGGGTTATTGGTTTCTTTAAAAAAAACAGTTTTCCACAACGATGACATTAATTACAGATGGAGTCATTGACGATAGGAGAAAGGATAAACATTTCAACTATCAAGCCATGATCTAATGAACAAAATGGTTCAAGGTTCGAAATTTTGATAGCCATATTGGCTGATATGTATCATATCAGGAGCTTTTCGAGAAGTGTTTTAGGGTCTAACTCGGTTCAAGGGATAGACAGGGGCCTTAAATTGACTCCTCTGAACCAAGTTGAAAAAAAAAAAAGAGAGAGGCATATGATACAGTCTGATATGCCCCTACCAACATATCGGGTCAATATTTTGAAGTTTGAATAAAATAAAAATTAGAATAAACTGGAATGAGATTTCATTCACGTTCTCAAAAGAGATGGCCATTTCCTCAAATAAAAAAATGCCATWCCTCTTAGAATGAGAATGGGATTCTAATACCATCAACTAAATAATTAAAAACCGAAATGGACTCATATTCCTGTAAAACACAGAGGAGGCCTAATTGTTATCAAAGGTTTAATTAATCAAAGATGGGCACCAATCATATCTCCATCTTTCTAGACTGGACTTTTATGATGTTTTAAACAACGTTTCAGTGGCTGACTCATTTCCCCTCATTTACCTCAAATTGCCTAAGTTGACAAGTTGATAATCAAGTCAAATTTTTTTTATGCATAGCTGAAAAGATGGTTTTTATATGTTGAATCTTTCCTTCTAAAATATTTAACTAATTTTAAAGTAATGATATTATATATGCTAGCACTGCCATATATCATGCATACAGCCTGTAAAGAACCCAACCCTATTTGTTACCCTTGACACCAAAGAACAAAGATAAGGGCATTATGAATATGTTCAGATTCTAAAGTCTTGATGGTCCAGCTTTTATGGGATTTACTATATATTTATCATGCATACATTGATTGATGATCCGATTCCTTTGGTGTCAAGCAGATTCCAATCGGATGCTTGCTTCATAATGGAATCTCATCTTGCACTCTTCCTCCCTTGAGAAAGAGAAGAGAACTACTTGTTGTCTATTGTGTTGCTTATTTCTTACCAACCCTCCATCACTAAGGTATGATATGATATGGCTAAGATTCTTTAATTGTTCTTCCTTTTAAGTTAGAATCAAGAATAAAAGAGTTTTCTATTTGTGAGGTCATTGTGTTGATTAAAGGAAAGCATAGTTCAAGATCCCGCCAACCACATTAAGAATATATATATATATATATATATATATATATATATATATATTGAATCAATCAAGACGCCCACTTGATATTTGTTATATGCTAAATTGCTAATATGCATGTAATTACTTACCATAATCAATGCTTTTTTTCTTTCTTTTTGCTGATTTTGTAAGCAAATAATCCTTTATACGATAGCTTAGAAAGAAAGCAAGCTTTGACATGGAGAAGAGTGTTTTCAATACGCCACAAATAATCCGGCTGGACAGAGTAGGGCGAAATCTAGAAAATCTTATGGTTTGCCCCATCAACATTCTACCTACAGCCAAATATTTCTTCCTAACTTTTCTTTTTAGTTCTTTAGAGAATTACAAAATTTGGTCATTTTCTTTGTCAATTTTCTGATCACCAAATGGAGCATAAATCTTTGATCAAGTTGCACAATGGCAACGATCGATTTCTCAAAAGCAGCATTAGTTGCATCTTGATTTCTCAAGGACAAATTTTCCCATTTAATATTGTAGTATAATTATTGATTTTCTTCTACATTTTTTCCCTTTAAACATAAATTATATATGACCTTATTTATCAGTATCCTAGTTTTCTGTATCCTTTTTCCAAGTAAAAAGTAGGTTAAATGATATATCATTTAACTCTCTTTCTCTCTCTCTCTCTCCTCTTTCCCATTAACTCTTTTAATAATCTCTCATTAATTACGCCACTAGTTCTCTCTCATCTCTATTATTCCACTAAATTGCATAAAATTCATTAACTTTATCTATATATCATTTCAATTTAACTACATATAAAAATAGTTAAACTTTAATTACCAGTAAAGATTAATTATATTGAAATTGATATATTCAAGGATATATTATTGCACTAAATAGTCTACTTTCATTTAAAACTATATTTCATTTATATTCCAATTGAAAATAATAAACAATTTACTTAAAATAAAATAAAAATAGTTATTAATTATTGTTAATGATAAAATATCTTTATTAATATAATAAAAACAATTTAATTAATAAAAGGAATAAGATAAATTAAAAACAAATATCAATTTAAAATTAATATAAAACTAATACAAAATTATCTAACAATTATTAGCTTTATAATTAAATTTTATTAATTTAAAACCAACTTAAGTTCCACTAAAAATAAACAATTTATATAGTTAATTAAATTTCATAAGGAATTTAAATTCAATAAAAACTTAATATAATTAAATAAATTCAATCTTTACTAATTCCAAAAATTAATAAAAAATATTAGTTTTAAACATAGTTTAATTATTTTAAAATCTATTTAAAATTAATTTAATTAGAAGGAAAATTATAAAAACTTCCTTGTGTTTTCTAACAATCTTATGAAACTCTCCGGTGTTTTAACCTTAAAAAATGTCCCGTATTGTTTTGAAAAAATGTGCTAATACCTTTCTTTAGTTAGCATTCCAAATAAAAATGTTAATGTAATGATAAAGGGTATTTTGATAACTTTAATGTCTTTATTACCAAAGAGTCAAGGGAAAGGAGGTATTTGCACTTTTTTCCCAAAACTATATGGGAGGCCTTTGTTGGGGTCAAAACACAAAGATGGTTTATATAATTGTTAGAAGATGATGTCTTTTTATAATTTTACCTAAAAATAATACAAAAATAACAATAAACCAATAAAAATTAGCATTAAGATACAAAAGAACAATACAAATTTATCTAGAGAATAGGAAATTGGCCACTCTCACTAAAGCGCAACTTAGATTGTGATCGGATAAACTAGACATAACCCCAAAAAATAATACTTGAGTTGAACTTATATGGTCACCTTTTAATTGGAAATGTCATAGAGCTCCATCTTCAATTTTGCTAATAAATAGAGCCCATGCATCGCATGGGTCCTAACTAGTATTTTTATATTGTAGGAAGTATTGGATATAAATCTAATCAGTAAAAATTTAGTGGTGAAAAAATGACTTTAAATATAGGATTTAATGAGAGAGAATTAAAGTTAATAGTTAATCTATCTATACTATATATAAAAGTGTGAATGAAATGTGGGACTTTTTTTGAACTAAAATTGCCTTCTATTTCTTTGTTTGAGAAAGGGTATAAAAGTCATGTTATTACAACTTTAATGCTAGTTTTAATGGCTACTAAAGTGCCTATATTTGTGTATTTAATCCATCTCTAATTGTAGGGATTGAAAATGTAAGTTCAATTATTACTTTCCATCTTATTTAATTCTCTCTCATTAAGTCTTATACTTAAGGTATTAAATCTCATTCTCTCTTATTAAATCCTATATTTTTTTAAGTTATTTCACTAATAAATGCTACTAATTAGATCTATGTCAATATTTTTAACAATATAAACCAATATATTTTAAAACTGATCGACTCAAACAAAATCATTCTTTATTCAAGTGGTGGCTAAGCAATTAAACCATCTAAATCAAATTGATCAACCCATGAAGTCATAGTTAGGTAGTAAAATTTTTAAAATATAAATAAATGTAAAAATTATAAAAAAATGTAGAAAAAAATAGGCACATATAAGATATTTTTATTAATCAAATTAAAAAAAGTAAGTGTAATAAAAAATAATTATTTTTGTTGATATTGAAAATAAAAATACAGAATTTAGAACTAACCAAAAATGAAATATAAAAATCAATAATAATAGTTCAACTTTTGGCTTAAATTTGTTAACCTTTAATGTCATAAATAAATAATAAAAATACATAAACAAAAAATACATAAATTTTGCAAAAAAAAAAGCATGCAAGCACATGTATCATATATCTATTTCTTTATTTGAGAAAGGGTATAAAAGTCATGTTATTATAACTTTAGTGCCAGCTTTATATTGCTACTAAAATGCATATATTTGTGTATTTAATCCATCTCTAATTATAGGGGTTGAAAATATAATTTCAATTGTTATTTTCTATCTTGTTTAATTCCCTCTCATTAAGTCTTATACTTAAGGTATTAAATCTCATTCTCTCTTATTAAATATTATATTTTAAAGTTATTTTTTACTAATAAATGATACTAATTAGATCTATGTCAATATTTTTAACAATATAAACCAACATATTTTAAAATTGACTCAAAAACAAATTCATTTTTTATCCAAGTGGTAGCTAAGTAATTCAACCATTCGAATCAAATTGGTTAACCTATGAAATCATAGTTAGGCAATAAAATTTTTAAAATAGAAATGAATATAGAAATTACAAAAAGATTAGACTTTGAGAGGGGAGTGTGAGACTTTGAGAAGGAGGCAGATGGTTAAAGCTAAGAAGTGAGAAGAACGAAGAACAAGAAAAACAAGAAGAACAAGAATAAGGAACTGTCGTTGGTGGCTATATCCATGTTCACTATTACCACCGCTACAACACCATTTGCCCTCTTCTTAGATCCCATATTCTAGATCATTTGCTTCATTGATTTATCTCAGATTTCTCATATAATATTAGCGTTTAAACTTTCATATCTTGTATTCATTTTTCGATTTCTTCATTGGAGTTGCAATTGTTTTGATATTATAACTTAAAAGAAATCATAAAAATGAGAAAACTCAAAATCAAAAAGGAAAAACTAAAAACTCTTGTTAATTTTGACTATTAATTAGGAATAACCAAACAAGATTATGAGATATGAAAGTTTATTTTTCTTCAAAATTTTTTATTTTCTAATTTCTATTTTAAAATAAATAAAAAATATAGAATTAGTTTTAAAGCAACCCAAGCTATATTAATCGAGTGGAACATTTTAACAATTAAAACGCTTGGGTTAGTGGTTCTTTGACCATTTCAATATTTTTTTCTTTTTTTTTTGTAAAATAGCGGTTCATGGCCAAAGCAGAATTGATGACCTAACCGGTTCCCAGGCCAAATGGTTTGATCGTCTAGTTTAGTTTGGTTTTTAAATTTGTGATTAAAATACTCATTTTTAAATTTAGTCCCTATTTAATTTTAAGGTTTAAATTGTAAATTGAGCTACTATTTTTCACCTCATTCAATCTCTTTTTTTTTAAATCTTACAATTTTTATGATAAATGAACAAAAGAAAAAAGAACACCAAAAGGATACAACAATACAAAAAGAATAGTCTAGCCAAGCAGGTAGGCCTGTCAATGATAATTGAAACTTCATAATTCGATCTAATTATCACATATTTGGATGAGGTGTTTATGTAATCGGATTTATATTTACCAATATGCATTTGATTAATAATAAAAAATATAAAATATAAAAAAAAATAAAAAACATAAAGTTTATTGAAAAATTTGAATACATTATTACTATAATTATCATTGGATAGAATTGTCACCTGCAAAGCACGTGCAAACTTACTATAATTCTTACTATAACGCAATTGATCTATACTATATATAAAAGTGTGAATGCAATGTGAAACTTTTTTGGACTAAAATTACCTTCAATTTCTTTGTTTGAGAAAAAATGTATAAAAGCCATTTTACTACAACTTTAATGTCAGCTTTAGTGGCTACGTAGTAGAATGCTCATAATTGTGTATTTAGTCCATCTCTAATGGTAAGGTTGAAAATGTAACTTCAATTATTATTTCCCACCTCATTTAATCCTCTTCCATTAAGTCTTATACTTAAATTATTAACTCTCATTTTCTCTTATTAAATTATATTTGTGTCTATATTTTTAACAATATAAACCCATATAGTTTAACATTGACTAAAAACAAAACCATTTTTAATCCAAGTGGTGGCTAAGCAATTCAACTATCTAAATCAAATTGATCAACCTACAAAGTCATAGTTAGGTAATAAAATTTTTAAAATAGAAATAAATATAGAAACTTACAAAAAATGTAGAAAAAATACACATTTGTGATATTTTTATTAATAAAATTTAAAAAATAAGTGTAATAAACAATGATTATTTTATTAGTAATGAAAATGAAATACATAATTTAGAACTGACCAAAAATGAAATTATTTTATTGTTCGGAAAAGATTAATAGTTCAAATTTTGGGTCAAACATGTTAACCTTTAATGTCACAAATAAATAATAAAAGTTAATAAAATATAAAAATACATAAATTTTGGAAAAAAACATTTAGGCACATGTATAATATCATATATTTATCATATTAAAAAAATGTAAGTGTAGCATATTAGAATTATTTATATAGACAAAAATATAAAAAAAAAGTTACAAAAAAAATTGAACACATATATAATTCTATATTTACACTATTATTAAAAATATGAATTTGTGGAACTTTCTTTTGACTAAAATACTCATTTTTGAATTTAGTCCCTATTCAATTATGAGTTTTAAAATGTARACTGAACTACTACTTTTCACCCCATTCAATTCCCTCTATTTAAATCTTTCATTTTTTTATAAATGAACAAAAAAAAAGATACAAAGATTAAATATTACAAAAACAAGAACCTAGCCAAGCAATGGGGCATATCAATGATATTTGAAACTTCACAACTCGATTCGATTATCACTGTTTTGGATGAGGTGTTTATATAATCAGATTTGGATTTTCAATCTACATCTGATTAATAATAAAAAAAAAACAAAAAAAATATAAATGCAAAAAATAAAAAATACGTAAAGTTTATAGAAAATTTTGTATTACTATCATTATTATCATCTAGAATTTTCACGTGCAAAGCACGTGCACATTTACTAGTACTTTAAACATAAAGATAAATTAGAGAAAATTGAATGAGGTGAAAAGCAATAGTTTAAATTGGACTCTTCTTTTTGTAAAATTTGAAGATATGGAATTGAATGATGTGAAAGTTTCATTTTTAAACCTCATTATTAAATAGAGATTAAATTCAAAAATGGGTATTTTAGTCAAAAGAAAGTTTCATAATCTTATTCATATTTTTAATAGTAGTGTAAATATAGAATTATAGATGTGTTCAATTTTTTATATATATATTTTTTTATTTCTGTGTKTAAAAATAATATTGTTATTTACACTTATTTTTTGTTTAATATGATAAATATAGGATATTATACATGTGCCCAATTTTGTTTTGTAAAATTTATGCATTTCATTTATTTTGTGTTTTTTATATTTATTAATTTTTACTATTTAATTATGACATTAAAGGTTGACAGATTTGATCCAAAAGTGGAATCATTCATCTCCGCTAAATAGGAAAATAATTTTATTTTTTGTTAGTTTTAGATTATGTATTTCATTTTCATCATCAATAAAAATAATTCTTATTTATTATACTTGTTTTTAAATTTGAATAATAAAAAAATATCATAAATGTGTATTTTTTCTACAATTTTGTAATTTTCTATTTAAAATTTTTATTATCTAACTATGACTTCATGGGTTGGCCAATTTGATTCGAATAGTTGAATTTCTTAGTTACCACTTGGATGAAAAATGGTTTTGTTTTTGTGTAAGTTTTAAAATATATGAGTTTATATTATTAAAAATATTGGGTATAGATCTAATTAGTAGCATTTATTAGTGAAAAAATAACTTAAATATGGTATTTAATAAGAGAGAATGGGAGTTAATACCTTAAATACAAGAGTTAATGAGAGGGGATTAAATGAGGTGCAAAGAATTAATTGAAATTATATTTTCAACGTTTATAATTACAGATGGACTAAATAACAAATGTGGGCATTTTAGTGAAGAAAAGTTTCACACCCTTATTTGTACTTTTTATAATAGTATAGATTTATACTATATTTTGGATTTTATTGACTAAAATACCCCTGATTTTGAACTTAATCCCTTTATTATGAGGGCAAAAAAATGTAATTGAACTATTACTTTTAAATTCATTATATTCCCTCTCATTAAGTCTCATACTTAGGGTATTAACTCTAGCTACCATTCATTAAAACATATATTAAAGGTATATTAAAACACCCCTACTTTTGAATTTGGTCCCTCTCTAACCATAAGGGAAGAAAAGATAATTTGAACCATGATTTTGAAAACCAGACCAAACTGGCCGATCGAACTGGTTGACTTGGGAATTAGTGGTCAAAGTGGTTCCATTTTCGGTCCAATTTTCAAAACCATGATTTGAACTTCATTGAATTTCCTCTCATTAGGTCTTGTATTTAAGGTGTTGGTTTCCATTCTCTCTTTTTCTCTCTCTCCCTTTCTCTCTCTCTCTCTCTCACACACACACACACATACACATTAGATCATTTGATTGAGGTATTTTTGTTTCACACTAATAAATTCTATTAATTAAATCTATATTAAAAAATTTCAATATAAAACTTGTGTATTTAAAACTAACATGGAAATTAAAGTGCACTTCCACTCAAGTGGTGGGTAAGTAGTTGAACCATTTGAGTCAAATTGTTTAACCCGTAGTGTCATACTTAAATAATAAAAGTTTAAAAATACATACAAAATTTTAAAAATACAAAAATACATTTTTTTTTGTGAAAAATCTAGGGCACATCTCTACAATTATTTATTACCATCTTAAACAAAAGATAATTAAGTATGATAAATAAGTACTTTTATTAATGATGGAAATGAAATACAAAATTTAAACCAAACCAAGAAATAAAACCATTTTCCCTTTCAAGTGGTGGATCAATGGTTCAACCTTTTAGGTTCATGGTTTTGAAAATTAGATGGAAATGGAACTGCTTTGGCCACTGGTTCATAGGTAAAACAATTCGACCATTTGCTCTGAACCCTTGATAAGTCATTTTTTGGGTCAATCAAACTCGGAGCCATGAATAGTTCTTGAGTCAACTGGTTCAACCGTTCGGTTCGATCTAGTTTTCAAAACCATGTTCAGGTCAAATGGGTCAATCTATAATATGATAATTAAATAATAAAAATATTGAAAAAGATGGAGACATAAAAAATTAAAACTTGCAAAATATTTGTAGATGATTTTTGGATATATCTCTAATATTAGACAAAATAAAATTGTGATAAATAAGAATAGTTTTTAGGGTTTGACTATGATGCCAACAAGACATGATATCAGAAAAACTTATAACTAAACAACCAACATCAAGAATGCGATGGCCAATTAGGTGGTTTTTTATTAAAATTTAGAGGGGATTTTGATTGGCCAGATCTTTTTTGATATCATGTATTACTAGCATCATAGATTTTAATGATAGAAATAAAATAGATATAATTAAATAACGGTTTTTCTTTCAAGTCAAATGGGCTAACACATGATGTCATAATAATTATATAATAAATTAAAACAAAAAATATAGAAAAACACAGTTAGTTGTGTTATTAATATAATGTGGTTGTTTCTTCTCATTGTTGGTGTTTTTATTGTTTAGAGATTCAAAAACACTTTTTTTTTTTCGAGTTTGACTTTGGGCTGATCTTCCTTTGTGCATACTTGTCCTTTGAATATTTCCATTTTCCATCCAAAATTTTTGAGAATGCCCACAAATGTGTTAAAAATCACTTGTCCTACATTGGATAAGAAAGGAGTGAGCATTTTCCAACCCTCGTTAAATTTGCTTTACAAATTTACCATTAGAGTAAATGGGTTCTTGACATGAGTTTGATCTTGACTCTTGAGCCTTATTTCAATTCAAGAAATGTGGTTTCAAAATATAGAGTTAAATCTATATATCTATATACTTTTTTTTTTTTATCTTAGACAATGATTTAATTAAAAAAATGCCTCAATGTAGAAGATGTCTCATGTCTATCCACTATAAGGTCAACCCTTATCAATCACAAATAGTTTCTTCCTCTCTTTCTCTCTCTCCACTTTTATTCGTGTTTTTCTTTCTATGGCAAGCATAAGACAAAAAAATGCCCAACACAAGTCAAATAAAACACTGCTGGTTCATTCTTGGATTTAAAGTAAAAAAGAAAAAGAAAAGCCCTCAACATTCTTGTTCTTTTGCCTACATTGCGTATATTATTCTGACATCCTTTTACTTTTTGCAGCTCTTTTGGCTGGAAATTGACATTTATAAGCTAAGCTTGTGGATGCAAGCAAGGCCAATTGTTACAAAAGAGTACTCTTTTTTGTCTCTCTCTCTCTCTATATTCACTATATGCATTAGATCAACCTACGTCTTTAATCTTTACAGCTTGTGGGACAAAATAACTTCATCCCATTGACCTAGGGCTCCAAATGGGGCCATAGATAGAGTACCAAACGGCTTCGTACACGTGTCACTCTCTCCTACTACCAATGATTACATGAATCACACGTGCCCTTTCTCCAAGATTCTTAAGAGTGCGTACCAACTCGCATCCACCCACGTGTCATTCAAACTGAGGTTGACAAGTCCCATCCTCAAAGTGCTGTAAAAGCTGGGAATATATACAGCAGGGATGACAGTGGGTCGGATTCAATGGTAAATTCGGATGAGCCCGTTTCCATCGGTTAATCAGATTCGGGTCTATACAAACCCGACATGCTAGATGTAGCATTGAAACATTTTTGCATGCACCCGTTTGAACATAAAGCTGGTAAGCAATTAAGCATACTGTTTATGGCATGAGATGGGTTTGTCATTTGGTGGTGTCTTCTTTCATTTAAACGAATTGGGTTTAAATAGAGTTTATGTTGCTGAACCCGATCCGTTGACATCCATCATTAGCTCTACGGCCCACAACGTTGACTAATGTCTCCTGTCAGTTACGGATCATTTCCCGTTGATTAGGCGCATACAGTTCTGTCCGTCCGTTCACGCGTTTCGTACTGTGGCGAGAATCCACATTACATCTCTGAATAGGCCACGTGGACATCCGGACCTTCACACTCTGCCCTTCTTGAATCTTGATCTAACCACGGTTAGCTTCCAAGCCTCGGGTTCGGACCCTCATCGTAGCTATATATGGTTACGAGTTATGTCTTCTCTTCGTTCCTCTCGAATTTCGGTTTTCGTTTCAAGAATCAAAAGAAAAGAAAAAAAAAAAAAAAGCCCTAATTTCTCTGCTCGTCCGAGGTTACTCTGCACCAGATTTCGAACCTGGTTTCCGTTTTCTTGGTTTCTGGTATGTGTGTTCATGCATTTCTGCTATCCAGGTCATTGCGGATCGAAGGTTTCGGGGAGAAAAGATGTCGGATTCAACGAGAAGGTATGAAATAGGATATGCTCTTGCGCCCAAGAAACAGCAGAGCTTCATCCAGGTTTCTTTGGTGAATCTTGCAAAGGAGAGAGGTATCGATCTTATACGAATCGATGCTGATAAGCCGTTGGTGGATCAGGGCCCCTTCGATTGTATCCTTCACAAATTGTCCGGCGAAGAATGGAAGAAACAGCTGCAGGATTATTCTTCGAAGAACCCTAATGTGTTTATAATCGATCCACCGGATGCAATTGAGAGGCTGCATAACAGGATTTCAATGCTCCAGGTGGTGTCTGAATTGAAAATCCCTCAGGAGAATGAGACGTTTGGAATACCAAAACAGGTTGTGGTCTATGATTTTGAAACGTTGTTGGATCCTGCTGCGCTGGAAGGGTTGAGGTTTCCTGTGATTGCGAAGCCGTTGGTGGCCGATGGGAGTGCGAAGTCGCACAAGATGTCGCTTGTGTTCAACCGTGATGGGTTCAGCTTGCTGAAGCCACCGATTGTTCTGCAAGAGTTTGTGAATCATGGTGGGGTTATCTTTAAGGTGTACGTCGTTGGGGACTATGTGAAGTGCGTGAAAAGAAAATCGTTGCCCGATGTATCGGAGGAGAAGTTGGGGAGCTCGGAGAGTTCGTTATCGTTCTCGCAGATATCGAACTTGACCATACAGGATCGGAACGACGGCCGCTATTACGAGACTATGCATTTGGAAGATGCTGAGATGCCCCCGCTGAGTTTCATTACGGACATTGCAAGAGGATTGCGACAGGCCATGCGGTTGCATCTTTTCAACTTTGATGTCATCAGGGATGCAAGGGTAGGGAACCATTACCTCGTCATTGATATCAATTACTTCCCTGGGTATGCAAAGATGCCATGTTATGAGACTGTTTTGACGGATTTCTTCTGGGACATTGTTCACAAGAAAGAGGCGGTGGGTTTGGTTAAGGAAGAGAAACCAGAGATGGGTTCTGATTGTCGGAGGATGCCTAGTGGGGAGATAAAGCTTGCCAGCAATACTTGTTGCAGCGACGGGGATCATGGGGCCCTCCCGCTTTCTCCTTTGTCATTGGAATTGGAAGAGAAGGAGAGCACCGTTCAAATCTGGGAACAATAACGGGACACATGTGTGGCTTGCTGGCTTATTGGCTGGAAGAGTGGTCAATAGATTTTGCTTCAGCACCTTTGAACGTCCCAAACACGTCGTTTGCCAATTTCGAGGTAGACTGAAGAATGCGGCACCCAAGTTTTCAAATTAAAGTTGGCATGGTGGTCGAATAAATAGGTTGAATGCTTCGTAGTTCCGCCTCTGGACGTGTTTCATGTTGATCTTGTATATTCCACCATTGTGCTGGACATAGGTATTTCTCAAATACTTGAAGTTCTAGGAAGGTTGGAGGTGTTTTCCGAGGCTTATGTATTCCCATGCTTCCAAGCTGTTTTAACATGTCAAATGTTCACACATATAATGCATGAATTCTGCCATTTTGTCCATAATATTCTCTATTTGTTTATTCACTCATTTATTTATTTTGTGAAATGAGCTTAATTGGATTTTTTGTTATTTTTGCAACTGGAACATTAGTTCAGTTATTAACTCATGATTCATATTTGCACTTCTCTGCATTAATCTTCCTGATCATGACAGGTTACTAATTTTCATCTTTTTATCCAATCAAACATCTCAACTGTTCAATGGTGTTTAATTTGATTGTTATAATCGATTTGGACATTCTAGACATCTGAAAACATGGTCTGAACCAGAGCAGTTGCAAATATGGATCTATTATTCTTCTCTCATTTCTCATTTCCATTGCTCCATCTGATTAGTCAGGATGAATTATTTGTATTAATTAAAAAAATGTGGACACAATTGTTGTTGGGAGACGTTTTCTGGACATGCTCTTCTTAGAGCGATCATTTTTCACCAGAAGAGCTGTTGTTAACATAGCTTCCAGAGGGGACTTTGCATGTTTAGTTTTGATCTATACAAACTTGTGTTCTTAGTGGGATGGTGCTTGGGGAGTGACGTCTCCCACTATTGATTCCTTAGTTTTTTGCATTGGTGAATGTCTATCCTGTTTTCTGTTTGCGCATATCAATTTATTTCTTTTTATAGCCCTTTTACAAAATAGTTTCTACTGTACTATGTGAATGTGGTCTCAACTGGAGCTTTTGTGGTGCTTAATTGTTTTTGTACCCTTTGAACTATATTCCTGGCCTTCTTCTCTCTTAGCTAACACCATTGTTATGGATATTGATTTTGTATTGTTTTTCTTAACATTGTCTGGACTTTTGAGGTATCAA
This sequence comes from Nelumbo nucifera, assembly GCF_000365185.1. Next base: position 2,395,622 of record NW_010729160.1, read on the forward strand.
GACTTAAGTGCAGTTATATGGATTTTGATTCCCCACTCCCCTAAAAAGGAAGCAAGGGTTTTGTCTTCCTACATGAACTGCTTGTTCAGGTGTTAGCCAACAACCTTGTTAACAGCAAGGCAGATGTAACTATGGATGAGCTAATCTGGAGGCACTGAGCTCAGGACTCAACTTGTAAATCAGCTTTGTATTGTTGGAAAATTTGTTTGTCAGCCTTTGGCTACAATTTTTTCAACCCATAGTTGAACCATCTGGTTGGACTAGTCAACCTGTCACCCTGCCAGGTTTTTAGGTCTGTTTTTCCCTCATACTGTTTACTTGCAGAAAAATATTGACTTGGTCAACGACCTAGTGACCTAACCAGTTGAACCACTGAACGGTTTGACCTTGTCAGCAGTTCATGGGTTAGACTGTTCTGTTTTTTTCCTGTTTCTTTGTTTTTTTCTAGCCATTTCTATCACCACTAACAATAATACTCTTTTATCACACTTATTTTTTTTTTGTTTAATATAATTAATATATAATATTAGAGACATGCCCATTTCTTTTGCAAATCTTTTGCAATCTGTATTTTATTATTTGATTTTTGATGTCTTGGGTTGGTGTTCTTTTAGGGACAACAACCAATATTAAAACACATGTGGGAGAGACATCAGATTTATTTGCACTAATTATGGATGTGAATTGAAGGGGTCATTGCCTGGTGCAATGGTAAAACCTTTGCCTGACAAGCCTGAGAATACGGATTTGAGCATGAGAGCAGTCACTTTGTGTGAAAAAGTACAAAAGGTTATTCATCAAAAAAAAAAAAGAAAAAGTACAAAGGGTTAGTTCATATCCAATCCATCCATTCCAAAACCCTAGGTAGATGGGTCCAAAATTAGGCAATGGCCTTGTTTTATTCATGGACGAATTGACTAAATATATTCAGGAGGAGGCCTCTTGGTGCATGCTATTTGCTGAAGACAATAGTACTTATTGCTAAAACTAATGAAGGATTAAATGCAAAATTAGATTTATGGGCAAATACCTCAGAAACAAGACCACCTAAGGAAGCTGCTAATGCTGATCTGTTACCTGGGCCAACCCTTACTAACAACCACCTYCATGTCCTCCAAATCCACCCTGAGTACCTGGGTCAACTCTTCCATCTCCTCAGTTACCACGACCAGCAAGTACCATGTCCTCCACCTTTGGAGACTGTTAATGTTGATCACCACTTTCAGATGCAGCCGTGATTGCCCCAAACACTTACACCAACTTTCAGCAATAACAATGAAGACAAATTAATTTCACACCACTAAAATATCTGTTTCAGCATACTACTCAAACATATCAAATCTGGCTGGCACCAACACAAGCCAAACTTTCCAGCACTTCCCTCCTTGATAACCACAAATGGAGGGCTTAAACCACCACAAACACCACTCTATAATTACACACAATGTCTGCAACCGTAGGAGAAAAAGATGTTCCTGATTTGTAGCTGCTGAAGAAAAACTATCACTACTGCCCACTTGTGAATACTTCTAGATTTGATCATAGCCATATCTTCTCACATAAGTGTGACCTCAGTACACAAGAAACAAATAAAACAATAGATAAACTTCATAAGAGAGAAACTAATCAAAAAAAAAGAAAATCACGAGAGAGAAGAGAAGAGAGAAGGATGGGGGAGAAAATAATAGATCTCTCCCTCAGGCAGCCAGGTTTGTATTTATAGTTTTAGAATACATGAGAATGACTATTCTGCCCCTTATTAAGAAGTATGGAACAGTTTCATTAAATTGGGGACACATCTGTAGCTCTATATTATAACAAAAAAATAGGGAAAAGACATAAGCACCCCTGTCTACAGTCCACATTACAAGAGAAGAGAAGAGACCCAAACATATTGTACTACAAGAGAAGATACTTGGATATGGACTCAACCAATTGAATGACTTGAACAGTGAATGTAGGTTTGCTCCTTCTTCTTCTTCCCCCCCATTCAATCTTCTTTTTCTGGGACTGAAACAGGGGCTCTACTGCTTCTCTCTGATTTTTTTTTTTAATTTTTTTATTGCATTCTTGGTCTGAAAGAGGGGCTCTTTTCTTCTTTTTCTGAGTTGAGGTTTATCTGGAATAGGTGGTAATTTAGGGGCATTGAAAGCAATATCTTAGCAACAACTTGAGGCCATATTGGAGCGAGTAATTCCATAAAGGCAGAATTAATGGCTGCTTCTCTCCCCCTGAACTGTCCAAAAGGTTGCAAAAGAAATCATGCCCCACACCGCTTTTCTTTTCTTACATGTAGAGTTTCCAGGAAATTTTCCCATTGTAAGTGTGTGGTCTGTCAATGGAAAACAAGTGATTTCAGGGCTGTCCAAAGACACCACACAATTGTGTTCACAGCCATGCCCCATCTTTGAAGGTTTGAGGATGCAAGGTATTTGTCTAGAGCCATAGTCCACACCAAAATATGCAATCTTGAGGTAACACGTAGCTGCCATATTTTTGAGCTGGGGAAATTTCTCACTGATGAGGAATTTGGTTCTGTAAAAAAAGAATGTTCAAAAACATTCCTGAGCTATTCCACCTCAATGCTAGTGCCTTCTTGATTTAAAAGATGATTTGTTTCTCTTATCAGTAATTGTTCAGGAGCTCATTCATTTCTTCAACCTCCTAATCATTTAAATCTCGCACCATCTCTGGATTCCATGCAACCTCCTTGTTTAGTGTAGATTCCCCCACTAATGAGTAATGAATCGCTATGTATGACCACCATGGAGAGAGAAGGGTTTACTCCATAAGTGGACGATCCTCAAACCATGGATTTCTCCAGAATCTTATCCTGCTGCCATTCCCTATTTTGTACCATACACCTTTGATGAATTGTGTATAAGATTTCTCAATACCTTTCCAGATTTCATAACCATAGTTGTTTACATGTATCCCATCCCCTGTTTCTGGTGCCATATTTAGATATGATGATATGCTTTCTTATCTTACTTCCATTTCCACATAAATCAAATATGCTCTGTAATTAGGTGGAGGGTTTTGTAGCGCTGAAGCAACTTTCAAGAAGGTCAACCTTCCTTGATCACTGTTAAGAAAAATATCTACTTCAGGAGCAGTAGTAGAGAAGATACTTCTTTTGGCATGAAGAAAAGTCTTATCATCCCCTTATTGTCCAAGGGCACCAAATTTAAGGGTTTAAAGAAGGTAGGTTTAAATTTGAACATATTTACAGAACTCCTTATTTGCCTGCTCTTAACCTACAAGTCTACAACCTGTTTTTCTCCAGTAGTCGTACTGAATGTTGCAACATATGAAGTTTAGCCTACTAACCTTTTCTTTTTCCTTGGTGTTGGTTGTGGGAGGGGAGGGGGGGGGGATAAAGGGATGGGACATGCTACGTTCTATGCAAAATGAGGGATAAATGGTTTACTTTCTGGACAGGAGAGGAAGGCACCTGTGATTGCCCAGTTATGAATCTTATGATGAGTGGTGACAAATGTGTCTTGATCAGATGCCCATTGAACTCAAACATGGGGTTTGCTTTCTTCAATTCTTAGGACAGCGCTTGCAGCATCAATTCCTTAAACTCAAACATGGGGTTTGCTTCTTCAATTCTTAGGAGTACCCTAAAATGGTATCCAATTCTATTGGATTGTCTTCACTAGCATTTGGAAGGTTGTTGGAACTGGCACCGGTAGTACTGGGTATTGGGGGGGGGGGGGTACACCTACTATTTTTTAGTTTTTCACCCATGTATGTTCATGACTTCATGATCATACCTATACATGATCCACCATTAGGCCCATCTTTTAAAGTTCAAATTTTAGAGTGGTAGTTGTGAGCAGAGTGAAAATAGCAGAGAATCCATCCTCCATTGGCAACACGTGCTTGTCGTAAGTCAACCATTTTCCTTAATATAAATTCTTACAACATTAATTCAATCTGGTTCTCTATGGACAAATTCTTGGAAAGTTGGAAGTACCTATGAAGCTTATTTCAAGAAAAGTTACAAAATCAAAAGAATTATATGCAGGAAAGAATTTGTGAGTATTACAAGTGAAATAGAGAAATTCTATTGTACTGATCAAGGTTATAAATAAGGGTGTCAATGGACCGGTTTTGAATTGGACCCTGTCCAACCCAAAATCAATTCGGATGGATTGAGTGGACCAATAAGACATTGAATTGGTCCTATCTGGTCCAAAATATTTATTGGATTGGATTGGACCTGGTCCGTCTGTAATGAATTTATATTGAATTGGATTGGATTAAGCCAATATCTGGTCCATTGATATAAGATATATAAATGGGTGAGAGGGTAATGTACGCTTATGTTTATGGTAAAATTGCAGCAGCAGAGGAAAACATGAAGGTGGCTGATCATGCATGCATTGTGGATCACTTTTCATGGAGAAAGTAGGATTGATCATGCATTGTTTCTTATTTTGGTTAGGCCAGAAAACTGTCCACCTCTGCCAGTACCCCAGATACAAATTTAGCACCCATTTCAGTTTTGTATCTGTCTGTGATTTACAGTCCTACTTAATACAATTTTTGTACTTTTTGTTTCATTTGCAAAAGCTGATGCAAAATTTGCCACCTTCCTCCCTACCTCAATTCTCTCTCCTATAAAGTGGGGGAGTGCACTGTACACCATCATGCTTCTTTATCTCACCTTCAAACAAATAACTCCATCCTTTCATTCTATAAGGTGAGATAACATCATTTTACTTCTTATTTTACTTTTCAAAAACAAACAAGGTCAAATATGAACAAGAATAAATCAGAATTTACACTCAGCTTATTTGCACTCATGCATTTACACCGATACAAGTGAAGCAACTAAATGCAGCCTAAACCCCAAATATCTCCTTGTAACCCGGAGATGGGATTCAAACTGCAAATAGACAGGGCTCTCTTTGTCACTAAACCCACTGACCAATGAGTCCATATCTACTGACCACAAGATGCTGGCCACTAGACCCCACAACCAGGGAACATCTCTCATGGTTGTATATTGTCATTCATGGGAGATGTTCCCAATGTGAAGCTGTACTGTATTGTGGCCAGCATGTGGCCTACATATTGGGTCAACAGATTCGAACTCCCATCTAGGGGTGCGATTTGGGCAGGTTGGGGTGGGTTGGGTTGTGGACCAATCCAGGCCCAACTAAGGCCGCATTTGGCAAGTCTTTTCGTGTAGGGTTCGGGCTGTTTAGAAGCTCGGAAACCTGAATTTTGGGCTTTTCCTGTTTGGCAATAGAAATATCTATTCGGGAATAGCTCCAGCCCATAAAAGATGCCAGAAGCTCGAATTTGGGTTTTTTTAGGAAGCTTCAAATGAAGTTTTTACAGTTTTTTAGCGCCCTGTCTTCTTCGAACATGTGGTATGATACACATGCCTGGGAGAAAATGGGTTATCTTTCCACAAAAAACTATTTGAATGTGCAAGTGGGATTTACTAATTGTATGTGGGCCCACCATGGAAAATGCATGTGGGGCCTACCTTGTAAAATGTATGTGGACCCCACATGCATGTTCACACATGGGCCCTACATGCATGTCCACCAATGGTATGTGGGGCCCATCTGCAAAATGTATGTGGGCCCTACATATATGTCTACACATGGACCCTACATGTATGTCCACCAATGGTATGTGGGGCYTACTTTGCAAATGTATGTGGGCCTTACATACATGTCCACCAATTGTATGTGGGCCAACTTCGAAAAATGTATGTGGGCTCCACATGCATGTCCACCAATGGCATGTGGGGCCCACCTTATAAAATGTATATGGGCCCCACATCAGATCTTGTAAAAGATCTTTTAGAAAAGACATGCCAAACAGGCACTAAGTCTCAAACCTTAGGTCCAAGTTCAAGGTTACCTGATTTTACCAACAAAGGCCCAACCTAAGCTTAACCCAATTCATTTCAGGTGCTTGAGCTTGGTCTGGACTTAGACGGGTTGGGCCATAAAAGTTTAATCCAAACACCACCTTATATCTCATATGGTTAATACTTCGTTGAACACATGATAGTGTAGAATTTTTTACTAAAATGTCCATATTTGTGTATTTAGCCTATTTCTAATTATGAGGGTTGAAAATGTAATTTCAATTATTGCTTTTTAGTCTTATATTTAGGCTATTTGGTTTGAAGGAAAAGGTAGGGAAAAGATAAGGAAACCTATACAAAGTATTAACTTCCTTTCCTTGTATTTTCAACTATCCTTTCCTTGCATTTTCCTATCTATCCCTTTCTTTCCTTGCATTTTCCTTCATACTAAACATAATATTAAGGTATTAACTTCCATTTTCTCTCATTATCCTATATTTAAATTATTTTTTCACTAAGGCTATATTTGGTTTGAAGGAAAAAGTAGGGAAAAGAAGGTAAAGGCAAGGAGGTTTTCATACCTTTCTCTACATTTTTCTTCAAACCAAACATAGCCTAATAAATGCTACTAATTAGATCCATGCCCAATACGTTTAACAATATAAACTCATATATTTTAAAAAACARACTAAAAAAAAAACTATTATTTACCCAAATAGGAACTAAGCAATTCAATCATCCCAATGAAATTGGTCAATCCATGAAGTCATAGTTAGATGACAAAATTTTTAAAATAGAAATAGATATAGATAATTACAAAATATAGAAAAAAATAGACACTTTTATGATATTTTTAATTAATGAAATTAAAAAATAAGTGTAATAAACAAGAATTATTTTTATTGATGATAAAAATTAAATACATAATCTAAAATTGGAAAAAAATGAAATTATTTTTCTGTTTGATGGAGATCAATAGTTCAACTTTTGGGTCAAATGTCACAACCTTTAATGTCATAATAAAATAAAAAAATTAATAAAATATAAATACAAAAAAATGAAAAATACATAAATTTTACAAAAAAATGTTCGGACACATATATAATATCATATTAAATAAAAAATATGTGACATATCGGAATTATTTTTACATACATAGAAATACACAAAAAATTACAGAAAATTAAACACATCTATAATTCTATATTTACACTACTATTAAAAATATGAATAAGATTGTGGAACTTTCTTTTGACTAAATCACCCATTTTTTGAATTTAATCGTCAAGTTTAAAATGTAATTCGAAGTATTACTTTTCACCTCATTCAACTCCCTTTCTTTAAATTTTACATTTTTTTTTGGCAAATGAGAAATAATACACTTAAAACATAAAACATTACAAAAAGAAGAATCTAGCGAAGTAGGTAGGCCTGTCACTGATACTCGAAACTTTACAACTTGATATGAGGTGTTTATGTAATTAGATTCGGATTTTACAATTTACATCGAATTAATAATAAAAAATACTTGAATTTTATAGAACATTTTTTATTTATTTTTGCAATAGTTAATTTTCCAATAAGTAATATATCTATATATCTATATCAAGTGGGCTCCGACTACTTAAGGCTCCCAGGCCCAAATTGTGCAAAATCATGGATTGCTGTGAGAGTCAAAGCGGGAAAACTACTCCTGAAATACTTATACCTCCCCTCTACTCCCCTGTATAAATAAGATGCCGTTGGTTGACATAATTGATAAAAGAAAATACTTTTGTCCTTTATTATCCTTCAAAATTTCAAAGATTACCACCAACTTTCATCATTTTGAAACAAGAATGACGGTTGTAGCTTGGCTCAACATTTGTACACTGACTTCATGGGCTGCTCACAGGAGTTGATTCACAAATTAAGGTAATTTGATGTGAAATCAGCTATGCCTCCTGAAACCATTAAATCATGGCCTTTAGTAAATGGGAGGTTGCTAGAGAATGAAAATTTTAGATTTTTCTTATGAAATTACTCAAAAGATTTTACATGGACTACCTGGGCTAGAACAGCGGTGGCAAATCAACGGTGATAAAAGCATCTCTCAAACTAAATCTGTTTTAGGTTTTTTCCTAAGGTTTTAGCTATAGTTCTAAAACTATCAATCACTTCCTAAGGTTTTAAGTTTAGTTTTTACCCCNCCCCCCAAAAAAAAAAAAGACGCTTTATATATCGTTGTCTTTATTCTCCCAGTGGAATTGCCTATGGCTCAGCAAGTTGCGATAAAAAAAGTCAATAGGGCAAGTACAACTTATCATCCATTAAAGTAAACTAACTAGCTCGGATGGGAGATTTCTCTCTGTGGGGCAGCTTGATTGGTGGATTCCTGATGTTAGAGATTTTTCAACTTTGCTTCTTGGCCATGCTTCGTCTGGATGGAATTCATCAAAAGTGAGTTATCAGTGGTCTTTCTGCCACTACTTGTAACTTCCATCTATATATAAAGAATGGCTAGTTCACAAATTGGTTGTAGGTATTGAACCGACGAAAGCATGTCTGTCTGAGCAACGAGAATGGGTTTGAGTTTGACTTTCTCAAAATCATAAAAAGTTGATGAGATTTTTATTAAAACAATCCATTTCCTTAGGACCTATTCAGCTCAATTATTTCATGTATACTTCATTTTAATCCACCAAATACTGCAGAATCGTAGATCAAATCTGTTTTAATGGATTTACCCCATTTAATACGTAGGCCAGTTTCCAATTTATGCTTGTGATCTCTCTGTTTTTTGCTATGATATCCGAGATAAAACTTTTATCACTTGAAGCACAATAACATAGTATTCTTGCTACTTGGTTGTTTTGATAGCTGAAGTAAAAAGTCCTTGGTTGGGAATAAGATATGGTACACAGAGAGGGAAGTTTGCTTTTTCTTAATTTTTTCACTGTTTTCTGATCAAAGATTTCTCTGTGAATCAACTCAAATTTCAAGAATGACCAATCTAAAATTAGAATTTACTATAGGGTTTGATACCTTTGGAACCTAAAAGTAGCACAACTCAGTTCTTTACTGCAAATTGATTTTTATGAGCTATTCCTTTCAATCTAAAATTAGAATTTACTATAGGGTTTGATACCTTTCAATCTGAACTCAAATTTCAAGAATGACCATTAATTATTCATGTATATATCTTCTATCGTTTGTTAGGCTTTATATATTTTTTATTGATATTCTTGACACCACTTTGGTGGTGTCTGAATGTGATTTAATTAGGTTTTAGGTATAAAGATATGATTATTTTTTTCTTTTTTAGGGTAAATTGCTGAAACCTCCCCTGAAGATTTCTGGGTGTTGCTGAAACTTCTCTTGAAGTTTGATAATTACAATCACCTCCCCTAAAGTTTCTGACATAGTTGCAAATAGACCACTTGTGGTAGATTTTCTTAAAAAAAGGCATGAAGGTGTCCAAAATACCCATACAATTACTTTTAACAAAAATGTTTGTTTTCCAAATTTTCTCTTCATATGAATCACTGTTCACTACAAACCATTCCAATCTCTTTTCTGAAATTGATTTATTTTCTAAATCTTCCCTTCATATAAATCACTCAAAGTAAACTGCAACTTTAAATTCTCTTTGTTTTTGTTGTTTCGTATTGTTTTTTTTTTCTTGTAGAAACCAGCCTCAATAATAATTGCATTGGTATTTTGGACATCTTCATACCTTTTCCAGGGTAGGTTTCAGCAATTTACCCTATTAATTAAGTGCAGAACTGGGTTTGATGGTAATAATCTTTTTCTTTCTATTTTTAGCCATTTCCATTATTAATGGAAATAATTCTCATTTACCACATTTATATATTTTTGTTTAGAATGATGGATATATATACCACTAGAGACATGCATGTCCAAGTTTATGTAATTTTCTGATATATTTTTATTTTTATATTTTTATTATTCGATTTTGGACTTCATGTATCGGCAATTTGACTCAAAATCAAATGGTTAAATTGCTGAACTGCCACCTTGAGGTAAAAGCAAAAAGGCCATGGGTTGAAATTAGGGATAGTTACAGGGAGGGTTTTGTAAATTTTAAACCCTCCTCCCAAAACCTACATTGGGTTGGATTTTCAGAATCCAAACCCTCCCCACAAATGAAAATGCAAAACCCTCCCTAACCCTGCCCTCACATTTGAGGGTGGGGTGGGTCGTCCATAACCCACATCTAATTTCCAGTTATTTTTTGTTATATATAATAAACAAGCAAATTAATTTGAACAAACATCAAAATTTCCAATTATTTGATTGAAACATGTAAAAGCACAAACTATCAATTATACTTCACGTAAGATTCAAAACATTATTAAATTCAACACATGCATAATACTTGAGTTCATATTTAATCATCATAAGCATTATGGTTATTTTAGTAAATTCAATATACGAGTTGGGGAGGGTTGAATTTATCCTAATATTATATACCTTAATTGTACATGTATGGGCTGTAAAATCCCAAAATCTGTATCTGCCCGAAAATCCAATTTTCAAACAAAAAAACATGCTCTATGGGGATGGGTCCCTGGGTAGACTGGAAATTGTGATGCCTAGTTAAAATAGTGAAAAAATGATTAAAGCATTGATAATTTAACAATGGATGTAAAATTAAATAGAACGAAATAGTGAAATAGGATTCACATATAGTCTTATCCCATATAGTTGGAATAAGGCTTTGATAATGATGATGATGGCATTTAATTTTCATCAATCATGGGAAAAGAAAAGAAAAGAAAAGAGAAAAAAAGGAGAGTAAACATTAAAGAAATCGTGGATTGGAGCAAGATGATCATGGTGGCATTTAATTTTCCATCAGCCATCACAAGGAAAAGAAAAGACAAGAAAAACAAATAGAAAGAGCAAGCACAACAGAAAGCCTTGATCGGACTTAAAATTTCCATTTAACCAATTTTCTTCTCCTGTCATGTAAGACGTTCAAATCAATTCCCTTTTTCCAAGTTCTTGAATTCTGATCCTTGATCACAAACTCATTACCAGTGTGAGCAAACAGAATTGTTTATTTGCCTATGGATCAAAAACATACATACATATATACATACACACACACATATATATATATATATATTATTTCTTTTTAATTTGTAACCCTAAAAAGAAAGATTAGATTATGAGAAGATTTTACATGTTTGGTTTAAGACTTCAAATGCTACTCTTTGGGCATCTCTTCTATAAATACTGTGGAGGCATGGGCGGCATGGGAAGCTCATAACTTGGCTTCAAACTTCAGGGATTTGAAGATTACTATTGAAGAGGATTCAAAGCTGATAATCTCCTGCCTTATTGATAGGTCCTATCCTCCTTGGAACCTCGGGTCTTTTATTAAGGATTGTGTGCGGATCAGGGATCGGCTTGAGGGAAAGGTTAGATGTAGACATGTTTTCAGAGAGACAAATCAAGCGACAGACTGGATTGCAAATCAAACTCACTCGAGTTCGGGATTCTTTTTTCTCAATACTTGTAGCTTACCTAGTTCTCTAAGCGCTATTTGTAAGGGTGACTATTGGGGGCGTTCTACCCCCGTCTTGTGTAGCATATTTTAGTTCTATCAAAAAAAAAAAAAAATCAAATAAGGACATTGAAAAATAGTAATTTTGACAATAAGAAACTTTAATATATTAAATGAAAAGGAGAGTAATTTGGGGTCACACCCTGATCATGATCATGAGATAAAAGAACTCTTGTTTTCAATTTTACCATATACAATCAAAGCGTCATTGTCTTTTCACTGTGGGATGTGCCCAAACAGTTTACAGTCTCCCTATAAAAAATTACTACTTCCTAATGAAAGAGCAAAAGAGCCCCACTTAATCCAAGTTGTAACTTCCAAATGAAAGAGCAAAAGAGCCCCACTTAATCCAAGTTGGGTTAATTTCACTCGTCCTCGGGGTGAAAGTGTCTGGCTCAGTGGTTATACTGCTGCCTTAGAACAAACGCTTCTTCGTAGAAACATGTCTTTATCTGATATCAATAGTTGTTGCATTGAAATTCTTAGCGATGTGCAAATACTGCACATCATATGCAGATACTGCACATCCAAACTTTGACAATTAATGTCCGTGGGGTTAATTTAAACGAAACCAAAAGAATCAACATCGATCATTTAATTAATCCTTAAAAACCTTCTCCTTTGTATATATATGATGCCATCATATGTTGCTTTAGGTTGGAATCTCAACATATTCAGCAAAGGTAGGTAGGTTAGTTGTCTTTTATAGGTCAATAGATACCTACTAAATATATCATACGGAGTCCCTTCTTGGACAAGGGTCGCTTCTGAAGTTGGATTGCTTATTTGTTTATATATCCAGTCCTCGTCCTCGTTGAATACTAATTTCATCTTAATTAAGCTGTCCTTCTCTTCAAATTATCAGTAACGAGACTAAAAATTTCGTTTAGTTGAAATTGAGCTTGCCATGAAATCAGTACTTTTTATTACTAACAAGCATTATGTGATAAACACCACTATGAGAGAGAGAGAGAGAGACTTAATTTGGGTGGTCGGTAATGGCTTTTGCAACAGTCAATGGCTTGCATGCAAAGGAAATACTCTTACCTAATGGTTAACAAATAATTTGACTTCATGAAGGCCTACTAGCCTATTTAGCTATAAAAAAAACTGTTAAATATAGACCGCTTTATATATGATATGAGCTTCCACAGCGTGAGCACTTGAGAGAGAAAATCCCAAACACATTGGAGATCTATCAAATTTCTTCTGGGGTTTTGTGACTGTCCACGTTGGAGATGTTTGACATGCTTTGTCGTCTTTCAAAGGTCAAAACCTCCATGTCATTCACTAATGAGGCCTTCTAATTCACGAAGGTGAAGGCATTCTTCTTTTCATATTTCTGTTTCGTGTGTCCAAGCTCTCTACAACTAACTCCATTTTTAATTAATATACTGTTGATCATGTTTCAGCTAACTTTCTCTTTCTGTCTGTGGCCTTATGCCACTATAAGAAAAGAACATCCAAGCTACCCAACTGAACTAGCTCCACCATGTTAATTACATCCATTTTTACAATATATTCCTCCATCAGTCTAGCTAGCATGAAACACATGCAACTAAAAGTTGGCCAGATCGATCAAAACGATCGATCCATCTTAGCTAGACACAGTCCGGACTGAAGCAATTAATTCTCAGATCATTTATGATAGAAGTTTCAAATATCCCCATGAAAATTTCACAGATGATCGTCATCAGATTGTAGTAACTTTATTATTACACAAATGAGAATTAATTAGTATCAATTCAGAGAGGAGAGAGAAGAGAGAAACAAAGAAACCAGTACAAAAGAATACAGTCTTTCTGTAAAAATAAATATACCAATCTCTAAAAATTAATTAATAAAATAAAAGAAACCATGAGAGAACTCTCCTATTACTCTTTTATGGAACAATCTCTATCTAAGATAGCGCATTCTGTAATTAGATGGACCAAGCCGGTGAAGATGATTGGCTGCAGAGCGATATTATTTTTTTTATTGACATAGCTCTAGCCATGTTAGCTTATCTGCAAAACAAACAGACGACAGAAGAGAGAACAACCAAAACTCGTTAGCAATATTTTAGAACTAATTAAATCTACCTTGTTGATCTACATTACATATTATGAAATTAGAAAATTATATAAAGAAAGAAAAAGCTGTACACTTGGTGATAGGGAGGAAAAGTGGGGAACATACTCCAGCATATCTCCCCAGTAATCACTGCCATCATCGTCCAGGTTGAGTTCTCCCCAAGTGTCAAAGGTGGTTGAGGTGGATGGCGGGTCGCATATGTTAGTGTGGGGCTTCATTTCTTCCATTTCAGGAGAGGCTGAAACCAATGGAGGCATTTGTTCTATTCCATCTGAGCTGTTCAAGTTGTTATTACTGATATTATTAACATATTCATTGTTAATCAACGTTGAGCAGACTCCACCAAAGTAAGCAGAGTTTTCAGGGATCAGGCCATCGTTAGATGGTTGTTGGATCACTCCCGAATTCGCAAAGTTGGTAGACATTTGATGAGCATGGTGAAGAGCAGGAGCAAGAGGGTTAGCAGTCGGAAGTGCTTGAGCTTGTAGGTTATTATTCACCAGCCCTTCCAATTGGGTGTTGGGTTGTGGGTATTCGGCGGGGTTGTAACCCTGATTGGGAGATGATGATCCCTGGAGATTAAGTACTGCACCCAGATTTGGAGGGGTGCTTCCATTAACGGCCTGCAGTAGATTCTGTAACAATTGGTTTCTGGCTAGTTGTGCGGCCTCTGCCTGCAGCCTGAGAGCGTCCAAAGGGTGCATCAGATTGTTAAGGCTAGTGATAGCGAGCAACTGAGGTAGATTTGCTAAGAGATTGAGATCGGTTCTTGGCCTGTGTGTTACAGGGTCAATACCCATGTTGAGAAGTTTCTTTCTCAGATGGGTGTTCCAGAAATTCTTGATTTCGTTGTCTGTCCTTCCTGGAAGATGGCTTGCGATCGCAGACCACCTGTGAGGGGATCGAAGAGAAATTAAATAACCAAAGTAAATTACATTAGCCTGCTACACCGAGTCGATGGAGCGAGTTAATTAACATGTATATATATATTCAGAAAACTACACCAACTCAAGGCCACTTGAGTTGTTGCAATGTCCTTTCATATAACAGCTTTAAGAATTGACGAAATAGAGATAAAGGAAGATTACTTGTTTCCAAGAACTGAATGAAGGTCGATGATGATTTTCTCTTCCTCATCAGAGAACTTTCCTCTCTTGATATCGGGCCTCAGATAGTTAGTCCACCTCAGTCTGCAACTTTTCCCACATCTGTTCAATCCTGCAAGACTGGGGAGTGCCCTCCAGCTTCCGTGGCCATTTTTCTGAATGAATTCTATCAGCATCTGATCTTCCTCCGGCGTCCATGGTCCTTTCTTTAAACCGCTCTCATCGCAACAAGGAGACCTTCCCATCATACCTGCGAACATGCATCAAAGAAAATCAATCATATTTCCAATGCAAATTCTATCAATACAGATAATATAAATGGATTTGGCCAACTGATATTAATTGCAGTTGTGATACCAACCAAAAACGGAAGAAGCTTACAAAGAAACGAACCTGAGAATATCTGAGGTTAATTAGAGATTGTGGGTTGGAGAGATATATGGAAAGGTTTAATGTGGGAAAATCCAAGAGCAGTTCTGGTTTTATAGTATGTTTGATGTGTGTGGAAATGGCAAGACGTAGACGTAGTGTAAGAGAGACGCAGTTTTCCATGAATATTCTTCTATTAATTTTGAATATTTTATTATTGTACTCACAAACCTCCTCCTCAGGATTTCTCGTCATCTTTCACATTTATTTCAATTACACCATTAGAAGGGCATTGAAGGATCCTATCGAATTTGTATCTTCTCTGTAGCATTGTTATTTTTTTTTATTGTTTGTAACTTTTTATTTTGTGTTCTTTTCTAGTCAGAGATGCAAATTTGTCCTCCACTATGGAAGGGAGAGATAGATGGCCATTTGATTTGCCACGCTCTATGTACACATCCAAAACCAACTCTCTTGATTTATGTTTGTAGATAAATAAAGATGAAAAATGAGCTGGCCTCTTTTTCCATCTTGCATAGAGCTATTGGGGAATAAAACTTGCCATATGGTGAGAGGGTGACGTGGCAATTGTAAGTTTGTAACTGATGACACCTTAGCTTCCATTTGTATAAAAACTTGCCATATGTCTCTCTACTACATTGAACTTCCAACAGAATACAAGGCCTATTCTATTCCCACCCCTCATTTAATTAGGATATACAAGATGATAAATGGTATTTTGATAAATTGATTCAAATCAGTTCACTTGTAGGGCAAGGCAACGAGGGACGTTCCTAATTTTGCCATCTGTTACTCAAAAGGTTGCAAGGGTGTAGGGAAACACATCAGCAAATTACAGTTAGGGATAGGCCCACGTGGCAACCCATAAGAGGGTTACATGGTTTAGTTTCTCCGGAGACACAAAGAGAGAAGAAACCACTTAAATTTCTCAATTTAAAGCTGATGTTATATATGACATGAAGCATCCCAAGACACGCAAAAAATTAGTCTTCTTCTTTCATGGGACCCACCAAACCCTAACGACACCGCTTTCCTCTAAACTCCTACCTTTAAATTTTCTAATATAAAATATGCATGAGTAATGTGCTAATGTATGACCATGGATGCATCTGTTTCTATTAATTAAACTATCTAAATTATATAAATATCATCAACTGGGGATTTGTGTTTTGTGTTAAGTTGGCTTTGAAAATGATTGGAGATTGCCATAAAAAATTGAGTCCAAGTGAGAGATTAATCAAAGAGAAGAGATTAAAAAACAGGAAAAAAATATTTATTTCACTCAGCTGCAGCCCAATTAATGTGAGATTTCATAAAAAGGAAATCTGGAGTCTATCTTCTCATGGAAGGTATGGAATGTCTCTCATTTATTAGGTATTCTATAACAATTTTGTAACCATTCATTTACTGTATTATAATCTCAAGTCAGTGACACAGTCTTCCAAATAATGAATGAAGACTTCAACCCAGGCATTGTGAATTTCAGCTTTGACGACGTATGGGATTACTGTAACTTAGGATCTGTTTGGTTTATATATGGAATTGGAATTGGAATTGAAATTAAAATCTCTTTAAAAATTAGAATCAGAATGATTTATTCGTATGGGGGAATGGCCATTCCTTCAAATGGAGGAATGCCATTCCAATAAAAATAGGAATGCGATTTCATTCAGTCATTCCATCCAACCACACAGTTGGAATTGGAATGACCCCTATTCCTATGAACCAAACAAGCCTTTAGTATCATCCGCAGTTTACCACTAATTCAAGACAGAATTATTCTTTAACTATAGTATATTTTACTTTTTTTTTTCTTATTGTAATTAAGCTTAGTTAATTAGAGGGTGTAAGTATTTTCTTGGTTCAATTCATATGATGATTCAAGCTGGAACCCAATTTATAAAGCTTGACGACTGAGCTCGATAGATGGAAATTAAAGTATAATGAGGTTTAGCCAGATTGACAAGGGTTCAACTAGGACTCATCCCTTAGGCTGTGTTTAGTTTGACACAAAATAAGACATAAACAAAATAAGACGGAGACAGAAACAGAAAATTGACACAAATTGAGGTTTTTCTTCTTCTTCTTCTTCTCTCTCTCACCTTCTACGCTTCTTCTTCAAATTTTTGGAAAGCTTCTCTATCAAACTTCTCCTGCCCTAAATCTGCAGGCCTAAAGCCTTCGCCACCTGAACGTTCCTCTATACTCGGGCTTCAAAGGTTCTAGGCGTCTTTCCCTATTAATTCTTCTTGACTTGTACACACTAACTCTGCCTCCGACGACTTCTGAGTCGATTTTTTTCCTTTTCTTCTCACTGAGGTAGATGCAATTGCCTACAATAATTCCCCTTCTTCTAAATTTGGGACAGTGGTTGTATCTTGAAAACTAGGTTTTTCCCTTGCTAATTCCACTGAGTATCAAACGTTTCTATCTGCGCTCTTTTTACATATCAACCTTAACCCAACTTTTTTACGTTTCTCTTTGCAAGTAACAGGTTTGTCAGATTCCTAGCCAGTGTAGAGGATACCTTTGCTTGCATGGATTTTGAATCACCGTGGATTCGGATGGTCAGACCGTTTAGCTTGAGAATCGTTCAGACAACCGGTTCTGTTTTACTCCAAACCTGGTTTCTGGCCAAAAACCGTTGAAAAAGTTAATGATCCATTGATCTGAACAGTCAAACCGTTGATCCATTCAAACCAGACAATTGAACTATCAATCCAGAAACCAGTGGCCAGAACTGTTCCATTTTCGGGTCATTTCTTAAAACCATATTAACTCGTCTGTGAGCAGTGGCAGCTTTCAGCCGATCCCATACTGAGGCGGGACTACGTAGCCCTCCGAAATCAGACTCTTCACTTTTTCGTTTGGACCACCTCCCAAATCCGGGTTTGGACTTACCCCTGAAGCACCATGATCAAGGGCCCTCGGTCCATCCGAAACTACCCCAGAAGTATGCGGCCCATTGGCCCCAGAAAACATATTCATTGTCAAGCCTTTGGTGGTACTACATTTCTTCCTAGGCCTGCAGTTTACATGAACCCTTTTAATTTGTTTCTTTCTTTTATTAAATACTGGGCATGATTAAAGGTGCTAGCACAGATGTAGAATGTAAGACCAAACCCTAAATAATTACAAATGGCTCCATGAGAACAGTAAAGAAATGAATTAATATGAGAATGATTTTAATGAACAAGGGGTGAGTAGGAAACAAGAAGAAGAAAAAGAATTTTAAATCCAAAAGGGTTCAAGAAACGACTCAACCATAAGTTATTCACATGTCTAAAATAAATAATATATCACCCTCAGTACTCTTTTTAAGTATTTTTTTTTTTCTAGTTTTGTTCAAGCACGGTTTTAAAAATCAGACTGTAAATAGAACCATTTTAGCCGCTGGTTCTCAGGTGAAACAGTCCGATCGCCCGGTCTAACGATTTTGGGGTCTAAAAACCTGGCATTTCCTTTAAAAGGAGTATTCTTTTTCGGGATTTTGAGAGGGGGGAAAGTTGGTCAATGAGATTTTAGTTCCCATTGACCAAGAATACCATGTTTTTTTTTTTCATATTTATGTGGGGACCAAGGAAAGTTTATTTTCCTGGGTATCACTTACCCGCATCTCTTAGGTGGATAAATAACTTTCCCACCTAAGGGGAAGGTTGCCAACACTTGAATGTGACAAAAATGCCCCTTTTAATAATAGATTTCTATGGTTAAAATGGTCATTACCTTGTTTACCTAGGAAATAAAAGACCATGGGTAAATGCACTTACCTTGATAAGTATTTCTCAGAAAAAACTTACTAAAATAATTGCATTTATCTGGATAAATAACTTGCCGAAAAGCCAACAGAAATAAAATGTAAACAAGTGACATGGGAAAACATATTACAAACAATCAGTTAGAAGAGTCAAAAAAAAAAAAAAAGCAAGGCTAACTTGGATTCGTTACTGAAAAGGGCTTATACTTTAAATCCCTATCTTTTCTCCAGAATATCTAGCCACTTGCCTTCCTTTTAGTGAAAAGTTTCGTAAGCTCAGTGGTCTCCAACTGCTCTCCAGTGTTTCCCGTTGTGCAGTTCAGCTCCCCTTCACCAAACAAACCTTTAAATAATTTGGGACCCAACGTCTTCCTGTCTTCACATTTCTTATATATATATATATATATAAATAAATAAATTAAGCCATGACCACCCTCGATCGTAATTCATATTCAACTCCATATATTTAAAAAATTCCATTACTGTAAACAAAGCAACAACAATGCAACACGCTTTGAAACCCAGAACGTATGTGCCCAAGTAAACATCAGGTAGATATCAAGAATATCAATAAAAAATATATAAAGCCTAACAAACGATAGAAGATATATACATGAATAATTAATGGATAAGCAGCCAAAGTTCAGATACAAACTGTAGATGGAATGGACTGTTGTCTGTTGGGAGTAAATGGAGGACGATATAGATATGGGAAGGATGTAGTCAACCGGAATCGTTAGGGGATTGCCATCCATCGTGTCATCACCAGATTTGAACAATTTATCACACCAATTTTGTAACTGTGCAGCAGTATTTTAAGAGTGTTTCTGCTTCTTTGTTCAGACGACGAATAAAGATGCCTTCTTTTCTTCTGATTGGACTAGGAAAACTCCTATTCATTGTCGTTGTCGTCTTCGTCAAGGAACAAGACTCATTTCAGCTATTTCGGTTTGCTGTTTGAATCTTCGCTCATGTTATTAATCTTGTCTTAATTAAAGTCTACAGTCGCAGAATACAGCACTTGTCCATATTTAAAAGGGCATAACACATTAATTTGGGATCTGTTTGGTTTACAGTCTCAAAATTGGAATTGAAATCGAAATTTGTCGAATCAGAATTGAAATGGTCTTATTCTTATAATTAATTTATTTGGTTCAAACAGGAATTCAAATGAGAATTGGAATCATTATGTTGAAATGAAATTTCATTCCTAAAAGAGGAAGAGAGAATGGTCATTCCCTCGAATGGGAGAAATGGCTTCCAGCAGGAAATATAATGAGAATATGGGATTCTAATCCTACCCAACCAATTGGATTCGGAATGGCCCAATCCCCTTCCGATTTCAGACCCTATTGTGCAAACCAAATGGACCCTTACATGTAGTGACACCATTGCATTTGTAGTCAATGAGGCTGTTAAAAAGAGATCATTAGCATTTTCAGGGATTTTCTCCTTCAATTCTGTGACTACATGTCACAAGTATTTTAAGTAATAGCAAATCGTGACAGAAATGTTCAGACAAATTATAAATAAAAGGTGTTAATTACATTTAGGAAGATGCTTTAATTTGTGTTTGTTTATTAATTATTTGTTTTTTGTTTTTTGAACATGGAACATACATAGATCTTATATTCTCTCCTCAACTTCACAATTCCAAGTTACCGTCTTATTATTAAGACTTAAGAGACCCACTTCTTACTTG
Source organism: Nelumbo nucifera (assembly GCF_000365185.1). The sequence continues at coordinate 2,416,061 of NW_010729160.1, forward strand.
ATGGTCTTATGTGATTGTTAAGTATCAAATAATTAATTTTTCTTTGGTTCCTATTTGATGCATAATTAAGAAAAGGGTACGTAATTAATTATTCAATAACGATAAGTTAGTGTCCAATTTAATCATATTAAAATGCTGGTTGCAATTGAAAACCCCTAAATTTACTCTACATGCGCGTGGCATATATATATATATATATATGTGTGTGTCCAGTATTCTTATAATTAACACAGACAGTCTCCTGAGAATGAGTGGGTTAGCTTCTGTTGCAGTTGAATAGTGTTGAATGTTGATGAGGATTATTAGTTTTTAAGGCAAAGGATCTCTGGGGGAGATGCCCATGAGAGATACATATCTACATTAAACAAGATGCAATACGCAAGGCAAAAACAAATTAAATCAACCAGAAGACATCAATTTATAAAATACAAAGGGATGGATGATGACCCATGAAAGGGATGAACCCACAAATCGATATTGACACTTATCTGTAGCTTGTCCCAAACAGAGAATCCTTGTGGAAAGGGTTTTGGGATCAAATTTGGCCCCTTGATAGAAGACAAAGTACAGGAAGATATGGAACTAACCAGTGTTTTGTTGCAAAGTTTGGCTTCTGTCATACTCCAAATTCTCATGCCTGTTATCAGCACGCCCTATTTGTTTGCTGGTGATTTGTGGGGGTATGTTGATTAATCGAGTAATTGACAAACTTCCCTATATTCTTATTGAAAATGTTAATCCTATCCCGCTCGTCTTTTTGAATACCTGAATAGAAGAATGTTGATATTGAAGTTACTTGAACAAAAAAATTAACTACTATGGCTAGCTCATACGCCTGTAAGATTGTTAATTTCTTCACACCAACCAATGAGATGATCCCCCACATGTACATCACAACAGATTAAGAAGAAAACTTAATTAACTCTAATGCTCCTCGTCAAAGTGGTTCAACTTTCTGGGTAATAAAATTCCTTAGAGAGTAAAATTTAATCCCGACAAGCTAATACCTCATTGCATTCCAAGTTTATATTGTAAGGCTTTATCGTCATTGTATACCGAGTTTATTATAAAGCAACATGACTGTACATATTTGTAGACTTGAAGGCATTAATTCGGCTTTCTACCTAACACGCTATAAGGACAACAATTGTCAAGATGGTTAGGTCTTTGTGCTTCAGTAAATTAACATGTGGATTTCATTTTAACCACCCTACTTCTGTCAAAACTACTTATCCTTCCAGTTCCAGCAGTGATTAATTATTAATCAAATATATCAAATGCCCTCCCAATCAGATTGACAAACCAGTTTTAATTTTAGGGGTTACATCATTATTACCTTGACAATCCTGTACTTGCTTTACAGAAAGTTTCTATTTATAAGATTTTCCATAACACTTGGTACACTATGACAAGGATGTTTCAAAATCAGATTTTGAAGACAAAGCAATTTCCTTTATTATATTGGATGCTGCATTTTAATTAATTAGCTCCTGTATTAGCATTTCTAGTTACATCATTAATTCTTTGTTTCAGTAATCGGGCTCAGCCTAATAGGTTATGGGTTTTATTTCAGATTTTAAAATCCACTGACTGGTTCACCAGTTTAGGGGTTCAAAGTCCAGTCCGGTTCTGGTTTTCATGGAGATATCATTGTTTGTATGGGTACATTAATGTTATTTTCTGAATAAAAGAAGTATTGTTTTCTGGTTACTCAGAGGTCTGACCACTTTATCTTTCTTGGGTGAATCTTTTGATTTAGGGGTTTATAGCGGGACTGTGAAATCAAGGAAGCTATTGCTTTAATTTCATGCCACTCTTATGCTATATATATAAGATTTTTTATTAGTAATATGGAAATTCAAGGAAATTAAGGGTTGAGATCAGTTTGCTATCAAAGAGACTCCGTAGAAAGCTTTGAAGTAAGTGTCTTTGAGGTTACAATAAGAAATCAACTATTCAAGTACACTTCCTTAAAATTGTCCTCAAAGCATATCTATACGAAGTGGACCATGCTATGGGCTTTATGTTCGGCCCAGTTTAGGATGGCTTATATGGGACTGACTTGCCCTTTTAAAGGGTCTAGGCTTGGGCTGAGGAGAGTAGAACTAGAACTAGTGAGCCATAATATAAAATTCAAATGGGGCTCGGATATGTTCATTGAAAATATCTATCTTCTAATTCATAGGGAGATGTGCCCAATACACGGCAGTAGGCAGTAGTATTCTGAACAATTTTCGGTGGCAGATCCGAAGTGATTCAGATGTGCTTTAGCTGGTCTATCCCTAACTATCCACAACCTGCCAACAAGTCAGCTAGTTGGTTTGTTCTGTATCTGTAAATTGGCTTTATGCAGAATCCCTCTCCTCCCCAAAATACACAAGAAAAAGGGATGGATTGAACGTTAAAAGTAGTTCATCAAGTGTTGTGCCTTGCTTTGATCAATGTAATTTTTCTTGCATATATGAGGAGCTTGGCTTCACCTTGAAGTTTATTTTTTTCCACACATTGGTTAAAGGTCTTTCTCTTAATTGTGATTTAAGATAATGGGAGCTTCTAAGTGATTTTCCTATTTAGTTATTAGGGGAATCTGCAAATCTTTTGAGATGATATTTTGAAGTCTATTTGTTTGGTTCTTGGATCCTATGTATGAGTGTGGATTTTGTTAAAATAGATTTTTGGTTTGAAGCCTTTTCAAGATCTTGGGGTGGCCCTAAGGCCATATTTGGTTCACTGCTCCTCATTCTAGAAATTCCTGCTCACCTGAATGAGAAAGTCTTAATGTTTGAATTAGAGAGCCTCTTAATTCACTTTATTTTGTTTTAGTGACTTAATTCATTTACAAAACAAGGACTTAAGTGGGAGTTTAATTCATAGGTTGAAGCCCCATGTTTTGGTTTTCCTTTATCCGTAAGGAGGATATGCTGGAAATGTATCCTTGCTTATATGTGATGCATCATGTCCTGCTTGCTCCTGCAGGTGCTGGTGCTCTAATTAACCATGTACATGCATCACAATATTGTTGCTCTTTTGTTTTCTTCTTTATTGAAGCCCAGCTTGTATTTTTCTTTGGTTCACTTGATTATGTTGAGTGTTGTTTATTATTTCTAAGGTATTTGATGAAATTAATCTTGTATCTTGATCACTTCTACGATTTGTCTATGATGTGTGTAAAGTCTCTTCTATGTCAAAGTCAAATTTTTATGTTTGATGCAACTTTGGCCCCGGTAAGGGTGGGCTGGTATATGCCAAACCCACTTAGTTGGGTTAGTGATGGCCCATGAAAATTGAGAGAGAATAATGAAATTCACTTACACAATGATGGTGAGTTTACATACAAGGTATTTGTATAGTTAGCAACGTACCAAGATTGAACTCTTAGGTGATAATGAAGTTAGTAGGTTAGGCTATACATGTTTAAGTGATAATAATCATATCAGAGATGTAAACATCTCATGCATACCAATATGGACTACACAACGGGGATAAGCCCATCCCCATCCCCCTTAGCCCCCCACGTGTTGTTTGCACTCTCTGCCTATATACATGTGGAATCTTAAGCAAAAGAGATATAAAACAAGTTCAAAAGTTGTTTTCTCTAACCTTAGTCTGTTTTCACTCTTTTGGTGACTTGGTCTCACTATCTATGCATGGGCCACTTGAAGCTTCCTGCTACTGCAATCCATGTTAACTGCTTGTGGGATCAAGGGTAAGCATGTGACCATTACAGCAATCGATGGTGTAATGGATTTGATGCAAAAGTATCACCCAAAATGCTCGTTGCCGCTTCGGCTTGCTGTGTCTTACTCTTTTGGGATCCAACATCCAAGTAGAGGTGATTCCTCTTCTCCAAGCTGCACATAGAGTTGGACTTGCTGTGGCTGGGGTCTCATTTTACCATTGAAGCAATAGCAGCTACGTACTAAGGAGGCGTTTGATAGTACTGCTATGAAGCTTGATGTGCCTAGAATATGATGAACATTCTCGATCTCTAGGTGGTGGCTTTACGGGTGGGCCACCCCAATTCTAATTAATCACCACTATACAACCCTAGTGAGGTTATATACAGCTGAGAACAACCATGATAAAACTATAAAAATGTAAGACATCATTCATCAGAAGTCATATATATCAACTACATCATCTCTATAGAGGTGACCAACTTGACATTGCATCAACTTCTTGTTTTGCCTATATATAGGGGGAATATATCTTTCAAACTAAATAAATAATAATTCAAATCATGCACTTCATTACAAAGTATTAAAATGGATACTAGATTTTCTCCTCACACCCACCTCACACTCTATTGTTACATTGGAAACATCTCCCATTATTGTATGTTATTCATGGGTATGGAAGATGTTGCGTGAGGAGCAAATTCATCAAAATGCCCCTTGATTATTAAGAGCAACCTGTCAACCTTTCTTATGAATGGATAAGAGTAACCCTGACACACTTCACCTATGAAGCTAACTAAACCTAGAAAGAAAACAACCAGCTTGGTGACAGCGTAGTGATTTGGCTTTGTTTTAAGAGTATCAGAGATTCAGAAGCAGAGCCGCAGAGGAAGAGGGGGAACCGGGGAACGAAGAAATTGGGCTTGAGGATGCTTAGTTTGGTCGAGGATGGGCCTTGTTGGGCCCGTCTCAGGGTGGTTGAAAATATTTTTATATATTTTCTTGATCTGTTTTGTTTTTCCAAGGTTTGAGCTTGTGGTGCGATTGGATGATCTTGGTGCATATATGTAGTGTTTCTGTGGGTAGTGCTTTTTGTCGAGGGCTGGGGTTATGGGCTTACTTGTTTTTGTTTTGGGCCCTCTAGTGATATTCTCTATCCTTTCTTGCTTCTCTTTTTAATAGTAGCTTTATTTAATATTATATTCTAAACAAAGAAGAAAGACTGGAACAGGCTTCATCACTCACCAGGATATAACAGTGCCAATATTTTTGGACAATATCAAGCTTTTCAATCTCCTTTCTTTTAAGTCAATCTAGCAGATTCTTTGCTTTTATCTATGATTTGGTGAACTTGTCTGTATAGGCATTCATGAGGAGTAAGGTGCCTACGTTCCCCCTGCCCCCACGCCCCACCCCTCAATTAAGATCTTATTTACCTTGTTGATTTAATAAAATTTTTGGAGGCCACACCTCTCTCTGGACTCCGGAGTAAAGTCTGGGGTTAAAAATTATAAAGAATAATTCTGATTTATCAACCTAATTAACTATTAATTAGAGCCGGGTTTGGTTATATGAATGTTGTGTAGTTGATTCTTCAATTCTATGTACATCTAATTATACTTTTTTTTTTTAAGTAAAAGAAAATACCAGTAAATTATGAGAATTTAGCTGTACTCCCCACAGCACATCCTAACCGTGCATTGAGATGTTCCCACACACTGGTGCATGTGGAGGTAGCACATCAGAAGAATTATTACTCAACCCATTAATTAAAAGCCGGCCAGTGCCAGACTGCGAGGTTAGAATTATATTCACCTCTAACCAAGGACGACAAGGAATAGTAGCATAGACTAATTAATAGGAGATAAATTATGTACAATAAAGGGAGTATGACAGAAGTATGTCTCCAACAAACAAGGGCTGGGGCCACATGGAGTAGGAGTACAATCGATCGATTAATTACCTACCTGATAGAGAGGGATTGGGCTGTTAACAATATTAATGCATGCTTAGCTAAAGGTCCTTGCTTACTTGATTTGATTACACACCCCAAAACACCATTAGTAGTAGTCAATTGGGACATTAAGGTGAAGTAGTGTTTGCCCTAGATTTTTCTCCTTCATTGACTAATTAAATGCACAAGTCCTTAATTAGTTAGATTAATATGACAGAACAAAACCTAAGAATTGTTTCATGGATTTCTGATGAATATATATAAGATGCCCTGCAGTTTTAAATGAAGACCTTAGACTTGAAAAAATCTAATGATTTCCTCCATCCCAAAGTCATTACCTACACTCTTACCTATATTATCTCATTAATTAGTTTCTTTTGTTGTTTACAAGACTGTTATGGCTTAAGTCATCTTCTTTTGGGGTTTCCATCCCCCATCACTTGGATTCCAAACTGCAAAATATAACATACCGGTTACAACTGAAAACCCAAATTTAAGAATTGGTATATCTTTTGCTTTAATTAATATAAACAAACTAGGGGGGCTCCTAAATGATTTTGTTAATTTACATCTTATGTTTCACAATGAAGATTATTCTAGGCAAAGGATAGATGTTCATGAGATATATAACATGTGGCAAGGCAAAAGCTTCAAATTTCTACATATGTCAAATTATAAAATCTAATCATGACTGATAATTAAATGGGAATATTAGGTGATGTCTCAGCAGAGCAGGTCAAGAGAGGTAGTAATTTCAAAATTTGCTTCATTATGTATGACATGCATATACCTCAAGCAGGGCCGGGAATATAATAGATTAAATGAAATGAAGACACATCCCAAACTTAGAAGCCTTTAGAGACCCACAAGTAGGGGTGTCAATTGGATCAGATTTGGTCCAATTATATCCGGTCTAATATGAGTCCATTACAGATGGCGAACCAGGTCTAATCTGAACTGGTTCAATTCAATGTCTTATTGGTCCACCCAATACGTTTAAATCGGTTTTGATTTGGACAGAGTCCAACCCAAAACTGGTCCATTGACACGGCCCTTAATTAGATCGATGCTACATATAAGACATGCCGGTCACTGCTGAATATCCTCCCTTCTTCATTAACTATCTTCTTGAAAGCTAACAAGTTTCCTCAAAATTTTCATTCTCAGTTTAATTACCCATAGTTCATTAATTCCTACCCACAAAACATATCTTTATTACAAGGCATCTTCACACACATAATTCATGATTTAAACCCCAAATTTTACTGTAATAAAGATGATGCAATTTGTGCCAAATTCACTCTTTATTGACATAAATAAGATGCACTGTTGTGACATTAATTAAACTGGATAAACTGATTACATATAATATTCCATGATGTACACTTGAAATAGTAAAATAATCACTACTTTTCATAATCTATAGATAGATTGATATAGAAAAGGAGGGAGACGAAAAAAATAGTAATTAAAAAGAAGAGTAAAAAATGGAAAGAAAATACAATATGAAAAAAAATATCCTTCATAAATCATCAAAATAATTTTTTTGTTATAGTTACTGTTGTTGTTGTTGTTCCTGCTGCTGCTGTTGTTGTAGGTTAATTAACTTATAATAAGCTCCATCTTTGTTCTCTATCAATCGAAAATGGGTCCCTTGTTCTATGATCTTCCCATCTTGTATGACTGAGATTTGATCTGCATTTTGGATGGTGGACAAACGATGTGCTACCACAACTGTGGTTCGGTTCTTCATTAGCCTGTCAAGTGCTTGTTGAACTATACGCTCAGACTCTACATCAAGTGCGCTGGTGGCCTCATCCAGTAGCAAAATTGCTGGGTCTTTGAGAACAGCTCTAGCAATGGCAACCCTTTGCTTCTGGCCACCAGATAATTGCACACCTCGTTCTCCAACCTTAGTTCTGTAGCCCTCAGGAAGGCCGCTGATGAAGGTGTGTGCATTGGCAAGCTTGGCTGCCTCAATAACCTCTGCTTCTGATGCTCCCTCTTTTCCATACAGAATGTTTTCATAAATGGTTGTGGCAAACAGTGCTGGTTCTTGTTGGACCAGGCCGATGTGCTTCCTAAGGGACTTGAGCTTGAGCTTCTTTATGTCTTTTCCTATAAATAATAAAACAAGAATCAACCCATCACTATGACATAAAGAACAAAGCTTATCAATTAATGGTCAGTTTGGTTTACAGTCGGAATCTGAATTAGAATAGTCTATTCCCATAATTAATGTGTTTCGTTCAGCCAAGAATCGGAATGGGAATTGAAATTAGGCCCCGTTTGGTTCATAGGAATAGGGGTTTGAAATCGGAATTGGAATGGGCTATTCCAATTCTAACTGTCTAGTTAGGTGGAATCGGAATCCCATTCCCTATTTGAGGGAATGGACATTCATCGCCCCTCCCTTTGGAATGAAATTTCATTCCTACTGATTCTAATTCTCATTCCCATTCCTGTTTGAACCAAACAAACTATGGGAATAGATCATTCTGATTTCGATTTCTATTCTAATTCTGATTCCAACCATGAACCAAATGGACCCTCAATTAGAACAAAATTTCATTCCCCAAATAGGGGGAGGGAATGGCCACTCCACCAGGAATGAGAATGGAATTCTAATTCAACCCAACCAAATAATTGGAATCAAAACGGGTCATTCCAATTCCGATTCAGACTCAAAACCCCTAATCCCACGAACCAAACGGGACCCATGTGTAATGAAGATACACAAAGTCGATCAGTTGGTCGATCATGGTTAATTTGAATTGAGAAACACATACCATCAATCATCACCTTCCCATATGTTGGATCATAAAAGCGTAAAATGAGAGAAAGCACAGAGCTCTTGCCCGACCCACTGGCTCCCACTAATGCCATACTATTACCAGCTCGCACTCTGAGATCAAAGTCCTTGAAGATAATACTGTCTGGCCTCGACGGATAGCTGAACTCCACACGCTTCAACTCAATTGTTCCTTCAACCTTTGTCACTTCCTCCCCGACATCTCCCACCACCTCCGTCTTCCTGTCCAGCACTTCGAACACTGAAGCTACCATCTGGTTCCCTTTCACGAGGTCTGGTGCCAATGCTAGCGTCTCTCCCATGGCCAATGCAGTAACTATTAATACCATGAATGATTTAATGACTGATTTGAAGCTGGCCATCTCCTTCCCCATCAAGACAGAACCATACCTGCACAAATTCAGATTGAGTAATAAGCATTGCATCTAATTGAAGCTGTGTACTACCTTTCTTTTCTTCACCGATCTGAATTAAACTGCATACCATAAAGCAAGGCCATAGGATGAGAAGATGAAGAACTGTGAGACACCATACAGTATGCCGGCAATCTGACCACGTTGGAAGGCACGCTTGTTTGGCTCTTCTAGCTCTCGTGCATACAGGTCAATGACCGTATCTTGAGAGCAGAAGGCAGCAACTGTTCGGATGTTGCTCACTGCCTCGCCGGCGAGCATGTTAGCTTTCAGGTAGGCCTGATTCAAATTGCCACCATAGCCCTTCATGAAGAGTTTCTGCAACACAGCCCAAGAGAATTCAACTGGGGTTTACTTATTAATTTCCTTCACTCTAGTCTCGACTAGCTAAGGATATGCATGAATATGGGTAAAATAAGAATTAGAGAAAAAGAGAAACCTCGCTGATGTGCCCGCTAACTATGAGAGGATAAGTGGCCATGATTACAAGTGTGATCCTCCAATTCAGAAGGAAAGCAATGATGAACGAGGTTACGATCATAGAGATGTTCATGATCAGAATTGAATAACGATCCACGACTATGGTTCGTAGCAGAGTTGCATCGGCTTCTAGACGTGATGACAACATCGAGCTGGTGTTGTTTGTATCATCAAACCATCCGATTTCATTCCTCAATATGGCTGTGTTTATATAAAGAAAGAACAAAAGAAAATGAGTATCTGTTGAGTATTACTGAAAGAAAATTTAATGCCAACATTTAACAACTATCCATTGTCGTCTAGTCCGGTTAGGATACCTGGCTTTCACCCAGGCGACCCGGGTTCAAATCCCGGCAATGGAAATTGCCTTTTTTATTTTCTTCCTTAGTCTGTTTGGTTTGAAAGAAAAGGTAGGGAAAGAGAAGGAAAGTGTTTTGTTAATCAATTTACCTGCAAACATCTTCTCTCGCACCCTAAGAGTAAGCCTCTCGCCAATGATTCCAAAGCTGAGATGCTCAATGGAATGAAAGATGACTGTGACAACAGCACCTCCACAGAAGAGGAATGCAATCTTCTTGATTTGGTGGCGTGTGGTGTCCCAATCCATGTAATAGGCGACCAGAGCCTGTGTAACTCCGAGAGCAAAAAGCGGCATCTGGGCACCGGACATGATCGCACCTGTGACTCCATATATTATATACACCCAGTCAGGAAGCACCATTGAAATCATTCTTCTCATGGACACAGGCTTCCTTCTCTCTGTCTCACCCTCTTCTGCAACCACACGCCCAATGGATTCCTTATCTGAGCGGAAGCTGGCACCAAAGCTCGTATTTCTGTGGGACAATTCCCGTGAAAGCCTCATGCTGCCAAATTCAATTGCATACGTTAATTAGGCTAACAATCAATGGACATGAACAAGTAAATAGCTAGATGAAGGCATGAAGCACACTGGTTTCTGGTTCTGGTTCCGGTTCAACAAAGTTTGATCCAGGTATTTACCTAGGAAGGCGACCCACGCCAGCTCCCATCGAGCCTTGACGCTGCAAAGGTGCTGCCTCTTGGAGATGCACAAGAGTTGCATAGGCACTGTTGGGGTTTGACATCAGCTCTTCATGGCTCCCGGTCTCAACAATCTTACTGTCCTGGACGACGGCGATGATGTCTGCATTCCGAATGGTGGAGAGCCGATGGGCCACTACAACTGTTGTTCGTCCAACCATCAAACGATCAAGCGCCTGTTGAACGCTCTTCTCAGATTCAGCATCAAGGGCACTTGTGGCCTCATCCAGGAGCAGGATTGATGGGTTCTTCAGTATCGCACGAGATATTGCAATTCTTTGCTTCTGTCCACCTGATAACTGTATTCCTCTCTCACCAACCTGCAATTCACAGTAATGATGAACATTAAATCTTCCGTTAATGGCAGCTAGAAAACAAATGAATGGTTACTGTTATGAGAAATCAAATTCATATACCTGAGTCTCGTATCTATTAGGAAGATTGTTGATGAATGATATCGCTTCTGAGAGCTTTGCAGCTCGTGTTATTTCGTCCAAGGTGGCATCATCTTTCCCATATAAGATGTTCTCACGAATGGTAGTGGCAAAGAGAGCAGGTTCCTGATTGACCAATCCAATTTTCTGTCTGAGCCATTTGAGATCAAGCTCCTTGATGTCATTTCCGTCTAACAGTATCTGACCAGAGAGGGGCTCATAGAAACGCTCTATCAATGAGATTACTGTGCTCTTTCCCGACCCACTTCCTCCAACAATGGCGACAACTTTTCCAGATGGTATATTCAGAGAAAGCTGGTCGAAGATCACCACATGTGGGCGAGAGGGATAGCAGAAATATACATCCTTGAACTGAATGTGCCCCTCCACTTTGCTGAGGGTACGTCCATTTTTGGCGCTGGCTTGGCTAACTGTGCTCTTCTCAATCATCTTAAAAATGGGATATGCAGATGTTCTTGCTTGGATGAAGGTGGAGATGTTAGGAGCTGCCATTCCTAGAGAGCTGAGAATATAACAAAGAATTCAGAGATTCAGACATCCTTAGTTCTATCTCCTAGTGTCTCTCAAATTAAAGACTAAAAGAAATGGAACTGCTTTTAATAATTTTGCAGACTGGGTCCTCTGAGACTTACAGGCCAGAAATGACAACATTGAGCATGGTGGTGAAAGAATCTCCGCCAGTAGCTATCTGCTTGTGGACGATAATGCTAGTAAACCAGACAAGCAATGCCCACGACAAGAACAGAACACAGTGCATCGATCCAAGCCCCATACCCTTGGCTAGTCCTCCCCTCTTCCCATACGTGTATGTCTTGGCCAGTGCATCCTTGTACATCTTCACAGCCTTCTCTTCTCCCACAAACGCTTGGACTGTTCGAACATTACCAATCACCTGCAAGATCAATACGACTTCAATCAACTTTTAATTGATCAGAGCTGCACTAGTTTAGAGATGTAGCTAAGCTAGCTAGCAGCATTTCCACATTGTCTACAAGTTTTCAGTTTAGGCTAATTAAAAGCAATTGTTGCAGTAAACAATTAATAGACCTCTTCTGCGATTTCTCCAGCCTTGACGTAGGATTTCCTTACTCTGGCCATGAGACCAATTGCTATGTACGCGTAGACACCACCAGCAATGGCAATCAGAGGGACAATTGATAAGGTCACAAGACTGATTTGCCAAACTCGAGCAAACCCAATTGCAAATCCGGCTATGAAACGACTTATGTAGTGCATGAAATTCCCAATCTGTGATACATTTGATGAAACATATAGTTAGTACTTGGTGATGTACTCAGTTTTGCCCCCACTGAAGCAAGTAAATATTGGTGTAATGCTATCCCCTTGAGGGATCAGGGAGGCACATTCGGTGAACACACTGAGTGTATGAGAAAGAAATCACACATCATATGGAAATTATAAGAGAAAAAAAAATGATTTATGAGGATTGACCCACCATCCGGATGGTCATGACCCCTATTACTTGTCCACTACAAGCTTATTTTCAACATCAACCTTATGAGATAATTCAGTTATTTGATTTGGATAATTATCTGTAGATAATTTCCCTTGTTTCTAAGGATGGCAATGGAGTGGAGTCGGGGAGTGTTTTGTAAATTCAAGATCCTACCCATTTCCTTAAACCTCCCAATCTGTACCGTCCCTAGCTAAAACCCATTCCTAGTGGATTGGATTTTCAAAATCCAAACCCTCCTTGCACATGGAAATACAAAACTCTCTATGATCCTAATTTCCTATTATTTCTTGTTATATATAAGCAATGAATAAATAAAATAGCATGAACAATCATCAAATTTTCCAATTATTTTATTAAAACATGTTAAAAGCACATAAACTATTAATTATCCTTCACATAAAATTCAAAATATTATTACATTCAACACCTAATAAATAAGTTCATAAGCCTTCCAACAATATATGGGTTGAGGAGGGTGGTTTGATTTTACACCGGTACGGTCAGTCGAGTTTTCAGTTTTTTTTATATTGATAATATATATTATCAATAAATATATAATATATAATAAAAATACTAGAAATACATATAAATAATAAAAAATATATTATATTATATATTTATATATAATTCATATATATTCATTTATAACATATACATAATATAAAATATATATGAAAAGCATATAAAATACACACACAAATATATTAGTTGGTTCGGTTAATCAGAATTTTTGGTTCAGTTTTATTGGTTTAGTTTCTTTTATTTGGTTTTTGATGATCACTCCTAGAAAAAACCCTCCCCGTTGGTGCGGGTAGGAGCTAGGGCTGTTCATAAGAAGACCCAACCCGATCAAACCGATCAACCCGGACCGACCCAACCCGAATCGGTCGGGTTTTCTTCAGCACCGGTCGGTTTCAGGTTGTAAAAAACCATAAACCGACCCGAACCGAACCAACTTAGTAGTTAGTAGTTAGTTCCTAGTTAGTATTTACAACCTACTTAGTTCCTACTTAACTAAGTTGTCTCTATCCTAATTACAACCTAACTTAATTTCTAGTCTTCTTGTTAGGAATGACATTAATGGCAAGTATTGTAAGACAAATAGACAAGGAATTTTTTTGGAAAAGTTTAAAGAAAAGAATCAAAGGATCCTAGTTTTTATGGTCTTTTACACCAAATTGGCAACCAATTACAATTAGAATTAGGTGTCCTTTTTTACTTAGATTAGAAGGTTTCTTGAAATATACAAATTTCAGTCTTCTTTCTCTAATACAGTTTGACTTTCTATTTTCTTGATAACTTCTATTCTAAATTTCAGTCTTCTTTCTCTAATACAGTTTGACTTTCTATTTTCTTGATAACTTCTATTCTAACTTGGTCCTCCCTCTACCAATTTCAATCTTCTTTCTCTAATAGAATTAGGTATCCTTTTTTACATCAAATTTCAGTCTTCTTTCTCCAATCTACCAATTTATTACCATGGTTGACCTTAGAGCCGAAACCGACCCAACCCAACTCAAACCAACCATGTCAGTTTTACTTAACACAGGATCGATTTCGATTTCAATTTTAGGTAACCCAACCAGGTCGGGTCGGTTGAAAAAATCTCAGTAAACCGACCCAACCCGACCCGTGAACAGCCCTAGTAGGAGCAAATACCCACCCAGTAGGATAGAAATGCCATCCCTACTTGTTTCACTATAAAAAGGACAAATTTTCAATCTTTCAAGTTTCAGTTATAAAAAGGACAGTTTTGGTCATTAAGTTTCAGTTATCCAACCGAGTAGGATAGAAATGCCATCACAGCTTGAAGAAGATGGTTTTCCACTCCCAACCAATTGCAATAAGTTAGTTTCGTTATAAATCTGTAATGTATGGTGCAAGGGTTTTACTTGAGCTGTTCATCACATTAGGGGGTTTTCTGTTTTTGGATTTTGAGAGGGGGAAAGTTGGCCAATGAGATTTTTGTTCCCATTGATTGAGAAACTCATGTTCTTTTTTGAGACCAGGGAAAAATTATTTTCCTAGGATACCCATCTCATAAGTGGGTAAATAATTTTTCTACCTGGGAAATTTGTTAATATTTGAAAGGGACAAAAATGCCCTATTAATAATAGATTTTTATGGTTAAAATGGTCATTACCTTATTTACATGAGAAATAAAAGAACATGGGTAAGGTGTTTCTTGGGTAAATGCACTTACCAGGTAAGTGTTTCTTAGTAACTGCATTTACCTGAATAAATAACTTAGCGAAAAGTAGATAGAGCCTAGGTGGAAACATATAATGGTGGGCCAGAGGCTTCCTTAGAACTGGGAGCATCATGTGCTCCCACTTCCCAAACCCAAGATCTAGCCTTTATTATATTCTTTTCTTTTCTCCCTTGCTTGGATTGGCTGGTACTGAGAATTTGGATAGAAATGCTTGTGTTTTGACAGGAGTAAATGAGCTTTACAATTTACATAGGGGATGGAAGAGGTGCGCTGAAAACAGCATTGCTAAAAGGATTTCAAACATAAAAATGGCGAATTCATGAGTATTATTGAAATATGATAAAAATTTTAGGGCTAAGATTGTTCAATACCTGTTCCTCATCAGTCATCATTCATCGATTAAGTAGGCTTAAAATTGCTGAAACACTGAAGCACACATTTTTAACAAGTTCGGAATTTATTCAGCATTGGCTTTCAGCTTCTATGTCAGCAATTATCAAAGGCCACCTAAGAGACAAAACTCTGGCTGTGGTAGAGGTGCAACTTAGGTTGGGCCAACCTGAATCCAACCCAATCCAGTCCACTAGATTCAGCAAAAAGTTGATCCAACCCGCAAACCTGACCCAACCAACCTGAAAAAACAGGGTTAGGGTCTCATATTTAACTATCTGAATGTGAGAATGACCCGATTTGACCTAACCTCAAAATAAACTGAGTTAGATTGAGTTGGGTCATGGGTCAACTCGCTGACCCGATTGTTAAAGTCTAATTGGGACTATTTATGCATTGTTATTAGTTTCTACTCTTTAATTTTTTCTATTTAGTCTTTACTCTTTATTGTTTACTCTTTAAATTTTTAAATGTTCAATTTTTTTATTTTATTTTTAAAATTATAAGATTAATTCCTTTAATTTTAACATTTTTATATAGGTTTTTTTTTTATTTTTTTAAATTTCAGTTATTTTTTGGAATAATCCGAATTGACCCTTGAGTCAACCATAATCCAAACATTTCATTTAAAATTAGGATCTAGCATTTGATAACCCAACCCAAAATCAACCCAAAGTGTCTTGATCCAACCCGAACCCGACCTACCCAACCCAATTGACAGGTCTACAGCCCACAAAAAGGGTTAGGATTGATGTATTGGGCAACCTAGGCTGATGTACACGCTATTATATAATCTTGTAAATAATGTGTGATTTAATATATTAATTTGGTTCTGCATGCAGGCCTATCTGTCTGGGGCCCTCATAATTTGCCATTTGTCCTTTACCGAGAATATGGGGTCACACCATTCATTGGTTTCCATCATGTAGATTGGCTGGATAGAAGAATCAGCCTGCAACATGACTGAAACTCTGTTTCCATTTCACTAATTAATTTGGATTTATAGATATGGAAATCTTCCCACAAGAACACTACAAATAGCCAAATCAAATGGGTAGAGTTCATCATATGATTCTGATCTTGTGTAAGAACCCTTCAAGATGGGACCCAATAGCCCATCCCAAACCAGGAAATATACCACCCATCGTTTAGAACCATCTGTTTTTCTAGTGTGATGGTGGGTCGTCTCTCCTCTGCAATAGCACCTTAGTTTTACCCAAATTTCAAATGGAACAATTGTCATTTAGTTGGGGTGGGTTCATGTAATAATAACTCAAATTAATATTGGCATCAATCTCAGCTCAGGGATGGACCGTGGAGTAATAAATAAAACTAGATCTATTCTTAATTCAAAGAAAGAAATAAAAAACACATAAATCATAAATAGAAACAAAACAGCAGAGAATATGAAAGCTCCCTCCCCCTTTCTAAACCAAATAAACTAATCACTTGATTTTATTAACTGGATCATAATCTAATCAAATTAATTAAATTCCCATCCCAATGGGTGATATTGATGGTCCTCCTTCTGGTTCAAATTAATATATGCATGAACTCCAATAATTCAATAAATTCCTAAAAAAATCAACTTTTTTTTGTCTCTACACATCACCAATCTGAAGTTAAAATTAATAAAAGAGTAGTCCATACCTTCTCAGAGATGGCATCTTGAACAACAATAACATCGCTGGTAATTGCAGAGATCACTTCTGCAGTCGAAGCTTCGGTGTCGAAGAGACTGATGTCTTGGTTCAGCATTGATTTCAAGTAGACTAGCCTCATCTTCGCCGCTTGTCGCTCCCCGGTATACATCCAACAGCTCACCTCTACAAGCTCAAAGGTATTATAATTTAGCATTTTCATATCAACAAATGAATTCTGCAACTAATAAATTAACCAAATCAAGATAGAATTAAACTGAAGAAATCGAATAATACATCATTTCGTACCTATCCATGATGAGAACATTACAACAATGCTTAGATAGACAAAATCCAAAGCATACTGCACAAACAAGACAAGGCCAAATCACAGTCCATAAGAAACCCAAAGCTCACCTGATCACTAACAATGGAGTCAGGTTAGAAGTTGAAGTTATTTTATATATATATATATATATATATATATATATATATATACCATTGCGACTTTGTGCGACACCAAAGTCGGAAAGAGGTAAGCGACACCGATAATGTTTATTAGTTTGCCGAAAAAAATAAAGAATACGGGCACAGAAGCCCCATGAACACAAGCACCGACGGAGCCCAAGAGCATTAAGACATAATCCCAGGAATCTGCGAAGGCAAAAAGCTTGGTGAATGGAACTTTCTCGGTTTTCTTTTCATCTGTTGCTTCTTTCTTTTCTTCTTTGTCATGGCTGGGAAAAGGTGCTCGGAAGCTCATTTTGGCCAAGAAAGTGGCCAGAAAAGATAAGAGACGACAATGGTGGAACCAGTGAATGCAAGATACAAGAGTTGAGTTCAAAGGGTGGATGCAAGAAGAGATGAGTTATTTGATTTTGAAGATTCAATCGTTAAGCCGAAACTATCAGGTTTTGAAGCTTCGAAGGTTGAAATGTTGAATGAAAGAGATAAGCTATTTAGTACTTCTTAACTACCAGGTTGACCGATTGGGTGATGGTTTTAATTTTTTTTCCACTCAGACTATCCTTCTTTCGCTTGTCATACACGGAATTCAAGTCATCGGGATCGCTATTATAGTCGAGAAAATGTGCCACGAGATATTGATCTCTTTCTCTCTCTCTCTGATGAGCGCTCATCAGAGAAAGAAGAAGAAGACGACAGATCTGATTGGATGTGATCATCTGATCATGTCGGCCTATACCTCTTTTTTAATGCCCAATTAAATGCTTGGTTTCATTTGTCTTGTTTTGTTGATTGGTGTAATGACCCCTAGAGAAATAGTGCAGAATTACAGATATACAAGCGAAGTATTAGGGTAATTAAACCTCGGATTCCATTTAGTTAAAACCTGCTACTCTTTTGTTTTCTTATTTGAGTTAAAGCAGCAACTGATCAGTTGATCTTTTAACTCTTAAGCATCCGCTCCTGTTTATTCCTTTGTATGATTCAACTAGTATCTAGTGCACTGGCCCGTTTCTTGTCCAAGAAATGACATGCATGATTTCAGCAATGACCTTCTGAAATGGATACATTTCCTGTTAAAATGGGTTCAGCATGAGAGCATGGTCATTCAAGGTTCTCTTTGAAATGAACTCATTTATAATTTTCTTTTTCTCTCTAACAAATCAAATGAGTCCATGTTGTATGGATGACAATATGAGTTTAAATTAGGGTTCTCCGTTGTTTGGTAAGATGGTGAAACCCGAGGTCAGGGATGTATCCAATCCACTAGGGATGCAAATTGGCCGGGCTCGGATTGAGATTTTATTAAATTTTGAATGGGCCGGGGATGCAGGATGCAGTATAAAATTTTCAACGGTATATGGTAAATGCCTTTTTAATGGTCATGATAATAATATATATTGGTTTCCTTTTAAATTCAGAAAAAATTTGATCAAAATTATATATATATATATATATAATGAATATGTTTGTTCTAAACATCAACCAAGTTTTTTAATTACGGGATAAAGATGATAAGAAATATAGATTTTAAATTAATTATAATGAGATTAGAAAAAATATGTAAATGAAAATTATATATCACTTGCATGCTACAATCAAACTGTGGGTAAGACGGCAACATGCATGGACGTGAGCAGTGTTTTCAAACCCAGCTAAAAGGTTGAACCACCTTTCCTGTGGGTGGACCAGTCAATGGTTCAACTATTTAGATCTGATAGCCCGTTGAATGGGTTAGGTGGTTTATATTATGTTATTATTTTTAAATAGCCAGCAGTTTGTCATAATATAGTGGCTTAGAGGTTGTATCAAACTCGGTTCAATTGATCGGATCAATGATGGTTAAAAAAGGGGTTTTAACTGTTCAGTCCACACCTAGAAATCTTAGCTCCACCCTAGGGGTATAATGAATCCTGACCATGGATTGATGTCAAATCCACGGATATGATGCGATTTATAAAGGAGTTACTAATAGACTAAGAAGGGGCTGTAATTTCAGATTTCTGAGGGGGAGTACAGTCCACTTATCCCTAAAAAATAACGGGGCTGATCATTTAAAATGAGTACAATTTAATAATTTAGATTAATTGAGAACATTTTAAGAAGTATCAAATATACCATATTAATTTTCCATTGAAAGTATTCCGGAAAATAAACTCAGGGCTCTTCACCTGTGCATACCTTAATTTTTGTAACCATGAATAGTTGCCATGCCAACTTCAAGGAGGTTTCAGCAATTTACCGAAATTTGCATTGCCAAACACCCCCTAAAATCATGATCATAATTTTATCGAGCCGAGAAACTTCAAGATATTGAGCCGATATCTTGAAATGAGCTGATAGATGAGAAAATGGGAATCATAAACTTGTGCTGGCGGTTGAGAGGAAGAAAGTTGGGTCTTGGGTTGATGAGAATGGCGTCAGTAGCTGATGGGCATTGAATTAATGGGGGACAGCGGAGGTTAATTGGCACATTAAATGCAGGCGAGCCACAGGCCCACAGCTTTTCAGCTTTCCGGGCTCTCTCTCTAGATCTCCACTCCAGCCCGTGACCGAGCCGGATTTCTCGCCGTCGAGGGCTTGTTTCTTCCTCTATCGATTGTATTATTGGCCTCACCATTCACACAAATGCTTTCAGATTCATCCACACGTACGCCCCAGTAATATCTGGCATCAACCCTCAACGGAGCAAAGAATTCATGGGCTAAACTGATGGTGGGACGTCGAGGCATGCTTAAATGAGATCAGTCATGCTGATGCACCACTTTGCCATTTGGAGTTGGTTTCAAACCCTATTCAATGTTTTTTTGTTTTTTTCTCTTTGGGGCTGAACAAATGGTGCCACCCATCCCACATGTCCAGTTCTGGGTTTAAAGGGATAGGAGGATATCACAGTTCACAGGCAAGAGTGGAACCCTAGATGAGTACACGTTTAAGTGCTGGCTGCCGTAGTTCCTGGTGGTGCAGCTGATGGCGGGGACATTGTATATATATATGCAATGCATCACTTATCTTTTGGATTATCTCTTATCCGGGTTTCTGCTTCAGAAGTTAGATTATGGTCCATTCTGTTTGAGCCAGATAGAGAGCTGATGTGCCCAATTCTAAATATATATGATTCATGAGTTCAAGTTCAAATTCAATGTTTTTCTTTTTTTTTACTCCATCTCTCCTAATTTACTCAAACCTGTATTTTTTGATGATAGGACGTGAGGAATTAATTTGCCTATGATTTTTTTTTTAATATTATTTAGACATGACTATTGGATGATAGAGGACCTATTGAGGAAAAAGCTGAGTTTATTAATTAGAACGATTTTGTATTTGGTTTGATTATTTTATCTAATTGTTATTGAAAGTCTTTAATACAAGTCTTGTGAGTTAAATGCTTAAGATCACATCCTTAGATTGTATAAAGTTAACGAAGATATTAAGCCAGAGTAGTCCAAGGGAAAATCATATCCAATTCATGCACATTAATGTTTAGAACCATTGCTGAGGAAATTGAGCTGGCTTGTTGATAAATTCTTATGATGGAGACCTGAGATCAAATTCTATCCTGGTCTCTTTTATCAGGGTTGGAGGTATTGCCACTGAGGAGAGCTGCCCACGTTGTGTAATCAATTTCAAACTTCCAGAAGCTTTTATCTGTGCTTCGATCGGCTATTGAAAGCTTCAATAATATTTTAATGTTAAACTTGTCCCAAACGAGGGCCCTATTCTGACCATGTGGCAAGAATTTTTGAGCTCAAATATGCCCCATTAACAGAAGATTGTGAAAGGAACTTACTTGGTGAGTGTGAACCACTCACCAAGGCTCTAACCCACCTTTTACTAGTTTTCACAAATAATATTGGCCATTAAAAGGGCTTTATTTTGACAACAGTAAAGAGTTCTAGTAGGTGGGATCGGTTGGCTCAAGTTGACAACAGTAAAGAGTTGAGGCCAAGTTCTAGTAGGTGGGATCGGTTGGCTAAAAACCTTAACCCAAACCCTAACCAGCCTCATCTTCAACCCAAGTTTCTCAACCCTAACCCAATTCACTCATGAGATTGAATGGTCAAGTTGGGTGGGAGTTGGAACCTTACCTACCAAATTCATAAACGCATCGCACTGCCATATTCATTCAAGTGCACATATTATATATGCAAAAGATAGACATCATATATGAATATTTTACAAAAGAAAGCACCCTTCAATCCCCCCCCCCCACAAATTACATAGCATACTTATCTACAAAACCAATATATATCAGGTTAGGGTTGGACCTAGATTAGGTCTGTCCCTCCCCAAACCTCACATTTGTGTGAACCTTGTGCAATGAACTGCCATTTTTAACCCTAACTATTAACTAACCTAATCCAAGTCTATACCGAGTTCACGCTTTCGATCCTAATCCAATTGTAAACCCAACTAAGTTGCACCCTTAGGTTTTAGTGTCCAAATTTGGTCTATTAATAGAGGATAAAAAGTGGAATTTCATTTTGAGCCCCAGACCAATTTTTTATGTGGAAGACTTCTTGTTAGTTTGGCCTTTTGTTAAACAAAATCCAATAAAGCTAAATGGCTATTACTATATATATGTGTATGTTGTGTGAAGGGAGCAAGAGCTATAGAAATTATGAATAGCACACCCTATAAATAGAGCAGGTTAATCATTTAGTCATTTGAAGGTAGGGATGACAATGGATCGGGTTAGGTAGGAGTTGGGCCTGATCCAATCTCTACCCAATAAATAGAGCAGGTTGGGGCATGAAGAAGGGTAATAGAGAGTGAAATAAAATATTAAGCATTAATAAAAAAAAAAGAAATAATGAAATACATACAAGCAATACTTTAAAACCCCAAATCTAACATATATAACCCTCTTTGGAGGATTCACGCTATGTAAAATTTTATTTATTGAAAAAAAATATTATTAATTTTTTATTATTATAAATAAGAATCGAAATCACCTACCAACAAAACACGTTCTAACCCTTTACTAATATAATCTCACACCATACATCTCATATATGATAGGTGATAGGTCCCACTTTTATGATGGGTCCTAGGCGGTTAAAACATATTTTATTAGCAGAAGATCAACTCTAGAAATAGGGGTGGTTTCTTTGTCTTTTCATTGAGTGTGCTAGAGCTAGGCTTGTAAGAAAAGGGATGTCCCCAAGTGAGTCTTCCACAACAAAAATTTTAAATGTTATTTTGAACTATCATAAATTTTCGGCATCATAGATTTATCCTTTTATATATACATGATTTTCCAAAAGAATAGTTTACCTCGGGGGATGTAGCGCATATTTTAAGATTTCATTTAAACATAATAAATGGGTTTTGGTTGACTTTGACTTGGAATGTTGTTTCACAGTTACATTTATCACAATATCCAAATCGATAACAGTGAATAATTTACCATTACCAGTCTTACTTTCTGATTTCAATAAATTTCACCACGAAGTCTGCTGCAATCTCAGTCTCAATTATTGATTTCAACTTTGTCATATGTCAACTTTGGCTTTTTGGTGTTAGATTTGCTTTGTTTGGCTTTAGAAGTAATTAAGGTGAACCACAATAAAGAAAATTTTCTAATTGGGAACATATCCGGCCAATCCAGACCATTTTCAGATCGGAGATCTTCGGAATGTTCAGGTATTTACTTCGTATTTCATTTCATGTGAAGAATATCTGTCCGATAAATCAAATGTATATTCTAGGCACCCAAAATTATTACAACGTCTTGTTCATTAAGAGGGTATTTGGTAGTGTTTTAATATAAGGTTGAATTATTATCATATTAGTCGGGATCAGTGTGATGCATAGGCTTCGTTATGCAAATTTATAGCGCATATATATAAGGGAAAGAAGTGATCGGATGGTTCGGGTCGACTGTTCTCAAATTATAAGAAAGAACGGTTCAATGAAAATTCTTCATTGAAAATTTTCAAACTATATTGGTTTATAAGATTATAAGATATATATAATCTTATATATCTTATTTTCCACCGGTTTTTAAGTCGACGGTTCGATCATCTAGTTCGAACGAACGATCTATTCTGACAACAAAAATTACAGGCAAAAAATTACAGAATCATTCTTACCACTGATTTCTGAGTCGACAGTTCGACTGTTCGGTTCGAACGGATAGCCCATTCTGACAACAAAAATTAAAAAATTAAAAATAAATAAAAATAAAAAATGGCCAAAACCATTGAATGGGTCGATGGGTCAACGGTTCGACCACCCGGGTCAATGGGTCGTTGATTGATTCAACGATTTTTTGCCAAGGACCAGGTTTGGGGTAAAACAGAACCAGTTGCCTGAATGGTTCCCGGGCCAAACAGTCCTACCATCCGGGTCAACTAGGAGTTCTCGATGTAAAACAAAAGACATCTATGAAGTAGAACTCAGAACTATCACTGTATGATCGTGTTCTTTTATATGAGATGCTTTGCTGCAGCAATATTTAAAAAATGAGCACATGATGATCTCTTTTAAGTCTTTATATGAGTTTCAACACTTGAGTATTTATAATTGCAAGTTTCTTATTAAGAAACCATTGTCTTTTTTAATATAGCAAATAGCAATGTTACAATTCCAATCCAACCCCTACGAAGCATGGGCCCCTCCGCTAGTTTTAATTGAGTCAAGTCAATCCAGTTCAACTCAAGCATTATAGTTATGTTTAATTGTTATGACGACAGTCCAAATTGAAACCCTAGCGAGAGTGGCTAATCTCGTATATGGGGACTTATTAGGTGTAGGATCATGTTAGAGTTTTGATTATTTAACCAAAATCGGGTGCAAGTTTGGCTGACTTGGCCCATCAGCTTATAATACCCCTACACATAAAAGGTAATTTTATAATTTGGTCTAACTTCTAACCCCTAGCCATAAAGTTTATAATTTCTTTCGATGTTCGTTTTAACCAAAATCAGGTGTAGAGTTAGCTTAGAATTTTGATTATTTAATTAAATCGGGTTCGTGTTTGACTAACCCCCGCCCATCCAGTCATAATACCTCTACACATATAAAGGGTATTCTTGTAATTTGGTTTGACTTCTAACCCCTAACCTTAAAGTATATGATTTATTTCATTATTTGTTTTTGGTCTTTCTATCTTTAACTTGGGTGAAGCAATATATATACCTTGGAACCCATAAACCAATTTCCAACTTAAATTAATGGTTCCTGGGTTTTCAAAAAGTATCCCAAAAAATATAATTGAAAGACTAAAAGATAGGTTGGATTATTGGTATCAAGTTGAACCCTATAAGCCAGGGTAGGTTCAGAAATTGCATGATATTGAGTCAAGCTTGGTTGGGTTTGAATTGAAGCATGGGAGGGTCAGGTTAAGGTTGAGCCAAACCCATACCAACCCGCACCCAACCCTATAGGGTTCAACCTGATATTAACCCAACCTATGTCGCAGTCTTTTAAATGTATTTTTTCGTGACACATTTTGAAAACTCAAGAGCCATTAATTTAAGTTGAAAATTGGTTTATGGGCTATTGGGTTGACATCCTTATTCTCTACTTTTATTACGTATGGACATTTTTTAGAGAAAATGAAGTAAAAAGAGCCCTATGACATTCTTAATTACATGTGATCATGGACTAGATTAGGCTATAGGTCTACTATAAATCTTTATTAATGTACCTATGTTAAACAGAACTTAAATTAATAAAAATTAGTTTTAACATTAATAAATTTCTCATAGAAAAATTAATTATATAATATTATTATTATTTATTAATTTTATTTATAAATCTAATTTTATATATAATATTAGTAACTAAATTGGACTTTTAAGTAATAAAAGTTATTATTATTATTATTATTATTATTATTATTATTATTATTATTATTATTATTAAATTTGAATTAATTTTTACCACTTTTATAATTTTTAAATATGTCTTAAATTGATTAAAATTAGGTAACTTAAAGCACATGCTTGTTAAAGAATTTGCACTTGCGAATGTTGTATAACATATGGAGCCATATTGGCATCAAACTAATGGACTGATATGTTGTATAGGTCTAAACTCAAAAAAGACCAATATCTAGGGATCCAACTTGGGCAAACCCATCTCAAGTCCGAACTGACTTGGCCCACAAATTTACATGGGTTGGGGTTGGATTTTCTATCCATGGGTTGGGTTTAGGCGTAAATGTTTGGGCTTTCTTAATCTTTGGGGCTGGGATAAATTACTGATATTTTATTTAAATAATTCATTAAATATGGTAATTCACTATTAAGTTACTTTTTCAAATAGTTTGGTAACTAATTCACATAAATCATGGTAATTTTCAATAATAATTAGCATAATTATTAATTATATTTATACTTAATAATTTAAGTAATTGTACAATAATTATTCTTTAAGTAATTCATTAAATATGGTAATTTAATATTCAATTAATGTTTTGAAAATTTTGGTGATTAATTAAATATAATTACTTATCAATTATTAAGAATAATTTTAAATTTTAATTAATTAACCATAATTAACTAAGTAAATAATTATCAAGCCTAGTTAATTAATTAACTGTATTTAACTTTTTTAATTTTATTATTTATAATTATACTAAATTTTTACTTTAGTTTTATTATTTCTCTTATGTATTATCTAATTTTTTTACTCATCTCATTAAATTTTAACTTAAACTATTTTCAAAAAAGTTTTAACTTAAACATTAATATTTTAATACATTGATAAGAAATTAAATGCATGTATTTACAAGGTCAATAGAGACAGAGAGAAATAAATATAGAGATATAGGGAGAGGGAAGAGACAAGATTAGGAAATATTTTAGGAGGAAGTTTTGGGCGAAGAGATAGTTTATGAGATATTTTAGAAGAGGAGATGATTTAGGTGACTAGGAGAGAGAGAGAGAGAGAGAGAGAGATTTTAAGAAAAAACAGGGGTACTAAGGTGGCAAGCTAAGAGTGTAAGGAATGGTATCTTGAGGAGAGAGAGAGAACAAAGGAGAAGCCTCCGTTGGGTAAGAGAGAAAGGAGAGGACATTTGATGTGGTATCTTTGTTTTAATATATGCTAGTAGATTAATGCTACATAGATGAACGTATCCAATCAACCGGTATCATAAAAATTTGTAGCCAATCAAGTGTTTTTAATCTAATTCATGGAGTATTTTGATTGGTAAACTCATATTATATTTGATAGAGTGGATTCAACTTGAAATAATGCATTACCAACACACTCCCCATACATTTCAGCTAGGGGTGTAAAATGTAAATGGATCAAATTCGAATGGAATCAAATAGTATACGAATTCAAATCCGATTAGAACATTCAATATCAGGATTCGATTTCATAACCAATGGATATTGAAAATCAATTTTTGAATTCAAATTTGATTAAAATTTTGAATATTCGATTCAATTTGAATTCGACCGTTAATTATTTTAGGTAATTAATAAACATTTTATTTATATAAAGTATATAAATATATAAAAATTTTGAATATTCGATTCAATTTGAATTCGACCATTAATTATTTTAGGTAATTAATAAATATTTTATTTATATAAAGTATATAAATTATATACAATATTTATATATTATATAATAATAATAATCAAATAGTCAGTCGAATTAAGGTATTTATCGAATCGAATCAGGTCATATCCGAATTTGACCGAATATGATATTCAAATTATCCAAATTCGATTTGATTATGTCAGATCTTGAATTTGAAGTTGAATTTTGAATATCATTGACACCCTAATTGCAGCCATGTATCAGGAATATCTCCCCATGAATGACAACATATAAGTATGAGAAATATTCTAAATGCACATTGTAGTTTCTTGTGAATAGCATACCTAAGACCACTTTGAAACGCCAATGGTACCAAACACCATGCAAATTAATTCAAGACTTATCCCATAAGGAAATCCAAATTTAATCCATTTGTAATCCTTATTCCATCCAATAATATTTAAATGTTGTTGCCAAATATGGACTTGAGGGCAACAACGTAATTTCTAGTGTCCGAGGCCGACATGCCCAACCTGCTAAGACAAAGAAGACATCAAAGGCCTTGGGAGTTATACCAAGGGTGAAGACTCCGACGGTCAAGTTAGTTGATTGCTATGAGGGGTCAAACCAAGCAAGATAGGAAGCTTAGAGCTTAAGTCTATGTGTTTAACTCAATGTGGAAGCCCCTTTTATAGCCGAAGTTGCTTTAGAAGAGGGGAAGTTGGGAGTAGGTTGCGGTGGTTGATAGTGGTTGATGATGGATGGCCAAGATGCATCCACCCGATGCCACATGTCAAGATCCATGTCCTCGGATAGAGACGAGTCCCAGTAGCTCGGGGTGGATTTGAGCCGAGTCGAGCCGAATAGTGCGAGGCTCGAGCTTGGCTCGAGACTATTCTACAAGGTTCGAGCTCGATTCGAGCCAGAACCTTGAGCTCGAGCTTAGCTCGAGTCAAAAGTTCATAAGCTTGATCTTGGCTCGGCTCGGCTCATTTTATATTTTATAAAAATATAAATCATATATAATTTTTTATTTTTTATTTAAAATATTAATAATTATAATATTTTTATTATATATATATATTATTTTCTATAATTTTATTATATATATATATATATATATATATATATATATATATATTTGAGCCGGCTCGCAAGCCTCACGAGCCAAGCTCTAATAGACTCGAGCTCAACTCGTTTAATAATCGAGTCATTGTATTGGGCTCGAGCTCGAGCAGCTCGTGAAAAGCTTGGCTCATTGCCACTCCTACTAGTAGGCAATGTAGTTCTGTATTCGATAAAAGTTATCTTTCTTCTTACTAAAAAAATGTAGTTCAGTTTCAATTGTCCCTGGGGCTTCCTTTGTCATTTCTCTATGCTAATTCAGTTTTAATTTCTATTTTATGGTTTATTTTTCTTTTCCTTTCTACAAAATGTTTTTAATAAATCACTAGGATGGCCTGATACAATTGCATAGCATATTCGACATCGTCCTCATAATAATAATAATAATAATAAAGGAAAATTCCCGATTAGTACCCTATACTTTGGTTCTAGTGTCACTTTGGTTTTCGAACTTTAAAATGTGACAATTCAGTACCCGAACTTTCAAAACGTGATAAGCCAATACTTATCGTTAACTAGCGGTTAATCAGCCGTTAAGTGACATTTTAAAAAGATACAATGCCCTTCGAGAGTCGTCTAATTTTCTTTATCAACTATCCAAACATTAACAAAAAAAAAAATAATAGCCCCAAATCCTTGCTTCTTCTATTCAAAAAAGTTGGGGTCATCAGAATGTCCACTCAAACGTAACCCCAACTTTCTTGAATGGAAGAAGCAAGGAATTGGGACTTTTAATTTTTTTTTTGTCGACATTTAGATGGTTGATAAAGAAAATTAAATGACACTCGAAGGGCATTTGTATCATTTTCAAATATCACTTAATGGCATGTTAACTGCTGATTAATGACAGGTACTAGATTGTCACATTTTGAAATTCTAGGTACTGAATTGACGCATTTTATAGTTCGGGGACCAAAATAGCACTAGACACAAAGTACAGGATAATAATAATAATAATAATAATAATAATAATAATAATAATAATAATAATAATAGGTCTCACATTTTTCCATAATTATCCACTATTATTCAAATTTCAAAGAACAGATTTGAGTATAGAACCAAACCACACACATATAAGATGTAATAAAAGCTGGGGTATATACTATATAGAGACACTGATGATGATTGGGGAGGTTACCACATGACCAGTGTTGTCAGACTCGGATCAAACAGAAAACCATTCAATTCATATACATGCATATATGAATTACCAACACAGTAGAACACTGACCAAATTGGAAGACCACATTTTCTAACCTCAACACCAAACAACAACCACAATAATAACAGTGATATGTATATCTATACATATACATGCATATAATTGATAAAGCAGTACTGCAGACAAGGCCAACCGTTCATGCATGAGGCTTGGTGATGAGCTGCTGCTACCACAGCAGGCCACAGGCGCGCCAGAGAAAGAAATTGAACTCTTCCAAGTTCCAATTCATTCAATATTCTTTGATCAAACAATTAGTGTTGATAGAGAGTGGTGAGATATGTCAGCTTGGGCCGGCATTTATTTCCAACACACACCTAAGTTGACAAGGCAACCAAACTGCCAAATTAAATAAACATCCAAATCGGTTTTCACCTTTCAGATCGCACAGATCATAACCTGTGATAAAGAATACAGATATTTGTCATTTCTGCCCATTCTACTTGCTTTTCACTGTGTGCCAAATTCCTTTCTTCGTCGATCGCCATCTTGCCTGGGAACTGGGAGTTGGGACCCCAGCTTTTCTTTTCCTAAATCGGTCCTTTTGATTCCTAATTGGATTAGAATTAAAATCTTTTGAAACTGGAATCGAAATCAGAATGGTCTATTCCTGCTTGATTCAAATAGGAAATAAAAATTGAAATCAACAAAAATAAGATTTCATTTTCAAAAGAGAGGTAAGAAATGACCATTTTCTTAAATAGGAGAGTACCATTTCAGCAAAAATAGGAATGGAATTCCGATTCCACCCACTCGAATGGTCAGAATTCCAGACCCCGATTCAATTCCCACAAACCAGACAGAGAGCAGGGCCTTAGTACTTTCTTTTGAACTTGTCGATGTAAATGTTACCTCGTCCTCAGAAATGGGTGACATCTAATATAGCAAAAACTGGACGGACCATCAATCACATTAGAAGGCTGAGCCCATCTGACCAAACTCACCTGATACACCAACAATTCCGAAAAATATCAATCAAGATGAGCACAAATTTAGACGTTCCACCCAAGTAAGGAAAGCGGCACATTGGATGGATGATAATTACATCTACAAATAAAAGAAATCTATCAAGACAGATTTGTGGAGATGATGGACCTCTAATCAAGGAGAACAGATGGAGAGAATTGTGTCACGATGATTTCCTATAATCAAGGAGATTT